>CM044394.1:66182500-66725000 GCA_024322285.1 Musa beccarii | reverse complement strand
ACGGGTGTCCTAAGGAAGCATCCATGATGAAGGATCAGCAACTTGATGAAGCTCAGCTGTCCAGATTAATGAAGCGCTACGTCATATGACGTCAATTGGCATTTTTGTTAATATTTTGTGGTTTCGTTAATGCGAATATAATGGTTTCATCTTCAAAATTTATATTATTGGATGGAATATCAGTATTTTAGGTAATAACGCATTAATATATTAACATGTATAGATCATCGTAGAAACGACTCAAAGCAAATGATTAACATTTCGCATCACTCACTATGATCTTTGTAGGATGTAAAAAAAGGATCCATCGACGTGTGACGAACGACAAGCAAAGCTCCGAGAGCCCAAATCAATCCTATGCCACCGGCGATCGTAAATGTCGACGCACCATCGATCATCCAACCACCAACGATGAACTTTTCACATCTCCTCCCACAAGAAAAAACGATGGTAGGATGACAAGTACTACTCACATTAATAATTAATCATCAAAACAAAATATCAGATTATAATAAAATAAATAAAATATGTGTCACGTTAGAGCAAAGTCTTGTTGTCTAACATATATTAGAGTTGAAGGCGACTGTGTTGGAGCCGCCACGCATTCGTCCCATCCTACGAACATTGACGTGATTTGATGCACGCAGCATCGTAGCTCGATACAACAGAGCTCTTCCATGGAGATATGAGACAAAGGGGCCACCGGTGCACCACTCTTCCTCTCTCTTAAGCCGTCGAGAAGAAGAGACCGAGTCCCATGTTGTCATCCGAGAGGAGATGATCATCTTAATCCAATACACGAAATTTAGATTGGTAAAATATAACTTTTTTTTATTTATAGCTTGTACACTCTTCCTTGGAGAGTCAGGACATGACAAGATCAATATAGTTTTGTTTATGGACTTTTTTGGGCTAAATTGTTTATGGTATGTGAGTAAAGAACACAGGCAGCGCATCTCCTCATGTCACAGCTCATGCCAGCCCTACAACGTGACAAGCGTTGCCAAATTGGCCTCATCGCCGGACCAATCGCATAGAATAGATTCCTCCCATGCAATCACCACACTTCCCCCTCCTGCATCGCCGCCTCCTCCGACCAATCCTCACCGCCATGGAATCCACCATGGAAGAAGCAGATGTAGAAGACGAGCAAGCGGCGGCGAGCGACCTCTCGTACCCACCCGTATTCCTCCAGCCCAGCGGCGCCGGCCGGCTCCCCGCCTCGCCGTGCACCAGCGCCGCGGTGATCGACGTCCCCGTGTTGGACCTGCATCGGCTGGATCCGGTCGGGCTGCGCGGCGCGTGCCGTGACTGGGGGCTGTTCCGGCTGGTCCACCACGGCATCCCGCCGCCGCTGTCGGCGGCGCTACAGGCCCAGGCCAGGGACCTCCTCTCCCTCCCTTTCGACGCCAAGAGGGCGCGGTTCTGCTTCCCCGGCCTCGCCTACTTCTGGGGCACGCCGGCGCTCACGCTCCACGTCAAGGACCTCAACTGGCTCGAGGGCCTCCATATCCCTCTCGGCCGCCTAAGCTCCAGCAGTTCCGCCGCCGAATTCGACGGCCTCGAGACCTTCTGGTACGAACGCTTCTCATGACCCCACTGCAAGCATGTCTTTTTACCTGTGGAGATCGGAAAAATCGCATATATGCCCTTCGAAAGCCAACATGCCCCTCTCTCTTGGTTCTGCATGTGTTCTTCGTCTTCTCCGGCGGAATCATTCGAGAAAGCCAATGCTTTTACTTGCCTTGAGAGTTAGGGGACCGCAGCAATCACATGGCTAGTCAATTAATTCTATATCGATCCTAGCATCTTTCTAACGAGAGGGTTTGTTTAGGTCTTTGGTGGATGAGTATAAGCAACACCTGGCTCGCATCGCAAGAACACTGTTCGAAGCCATGGCAGCCGATCTCAAGCTCGACGCCGGCCTGTCAGCTTCCTACCTGAACGAACACGACGGCACGTTTCGGATCTACCGGTACCCCAAGTGCGCCAGAGCCGACGACTACTTCGCCATGGAGGCCCACACGGACAGCTCGGTGTTGTCCATCGTCAACCAGGACGACGTCGGCGGCCTGCAGGTCCTGCGGGGCGGCGGCTGGTCCTGCGTGGAGCCGATCGCCGACACGCTTATCGTGAACTTGGGGGACATAATGCAGGCGAGTATCTCTTTCTCCGAGTCAGTCGAATGGCAGACGCCGGCTTGACGTCCCCCATGCTTGTCTTCGCAGGCGATCAGCGATGACCAGTACAAGAGTGTGGAGCACAGGGTGAGGGTGAACAGGAGCAAGGAGAGGATCTCACTCTGCTACTTCGGCTTCCCGATGGAGGATGGCGTGATCAGCAGCTCGAGGTACAGGGAGTTCACTTACAGGGAATTCAAGGAGCAAGTGCAAGAAGACATCAAGCTCTCCGGGGCCAAAGTAGGGCTGAGGCGATTCAGGATCAACGATGAAAGGTGAACTGCTCAGCTTGTCAATCGTTTACTGCAATAAATAATTACAACCAAAAGATAGTCCTGTTCATGAATCATTTTGCAAGCTGATGGCAGCACTTTACTGTGATCTAGTGTTAAACCATCAGATGAAGTGAGATCGATCAAAATTTTAAGATGATACCATGTGTTCTATGCTAAATTAGAATTTGATTTGCAGACAAGGATCAATCATGATCCCCGATCATGAGGGGCTGCCAGCACATTTTTTAATGCAATCTTTTCTCATCATGATAATACGAGGATGGATCATGAATATCGATGATATTGTAGAGGCAACTATTTATTTATGTATATATATATATACATATACTATTTTCGTATATACGCTTATTTATAAATATAATACAAATGGATATATTTGTAAATTCATTTAGGTCATGTACCAGGATATAACGGATATTAACCGCCGACTGCTGTTTTGATGTTACGAATACTATTCAATCGCATCGCATTAAATTGGCCGAGAGGGAGAGAGGGGGGATGAACTTGGCCATTAAAGCCCTCATCGATTTGGGGGTGAGGGGCGATGAGCTTTGGGGGAGACGGCGAAGCGGACGCGGGATCGTCTCGCCGGCCATCTACTTCCTCGACCGCTGACACCGCCGGCATCGGCGCCTCTTGCCCTTCGAACGATCGCCTCTCCCCTCCGATCCCGATGTCTACATGAGCATCCTGGTACGGATCTACCTGCCTGTCATTCTCTCATGAAGATCTGCTTTCCAGGAGTGTTGCTTTCTTGTAGATTTCTCTGGGAACTCGCAGCTGTGAAAGAAAGGGAAGGGTTGGGAACAAGGGAATTCATGCTTTGTCGGGTTGAGAAAGAATCCTGGGAGTGCGATCAATAATTGAGTTGTGCTCGCGGTGCCAGCGAAACCTTGCAAAGACGAGTTATTCTGATGCCTTGATCCAAAGATTGTTGAGACAGTGGGCGACTCTGAATGTGCGTAATTTAGAATTTTGATCCAAAGGTCTCTTCAGCGCCGATATGATCTCCTGCAGGGACTCCTAAAGAAGCATGCCGAGATGACAGCTGAGATCAAGAATCTTTATACTGACCTGCGAATGTTGTTTGTGATAATTACAAGAAGCAGCACATATGCGCCACCAACACCATCAAAGGGTAACATTACTCGTTCTCTTACTTTGGTCTTAGCTTTAATGTTGTATACTTTTTGCTGATACAGACTTGTTTTATAGCTTTATCCTTCTATAACACTTAAAACCGTTATTTAACTATGATTTATATGCGTTTGAGCAGAGCCTATAAGACCAAAAAAAATGCACCACGCAACATACACAGACCAACATGAAAAATTTAGTTTCAGTAGCCTCTGAAGGGAACAAACAATTGAAAGTTTCTCACTGCCGAATCTTCAGTTGACAGACAAATGCTTCATTATTTCGAACAGTTAATCGATGAGAAGAGGCCGTTATTGTAACAGTCAGGAGATTCAGAGGCTACAAGGCAGACAGGAAACAAAATTGCAGCCATAAAATAGCTAGTAACAAATAAATGAATTACACCTATACAGGTTCAGCTATTTGTGGACTTCAGAGGAAAAAACCATTTATCAGGAGCAAACATTACATTATTGTGACCATTAGGGAAATAGAACAAAACCTCGTGTCATGTGCTCTTCGGAAAACCAATGACTGGACTTTATATCATGCATCAGATCTGCTCTTCGTACTCCATGTTTCTTTTCTGATGATAGATAGTTCTGACTGAGCTCATACTTCATGGCTTAGACGGGACACCAGTGCCCCCAGCAAGCTCATCTTTAATCTGCGTATCGAGATTTGGTAAAAATAAATTTTTGACAGAAGGTCAATAGCTTACAGGGTAAGTATTTATTTTTGGATCATGTTGCAACAGGAATAGCAATGTAGGTTCCATATGCAATGTAGCACACCGAAGATTATACAAATGACATCGTTTTAAGGCCCTGGTTTGTTCAAGAAAAAATGCCAAGGGAATAGGCAAAGTTGATACATATTAATATGCTAGGTAATTTGTTGCACACTTACATCAGGTTCAAAAAACAAAATAAGATGTGTATCCCCAGGAATTACAAGAAAATGAAGACTTACATTTTCTGCCACAAATTAATAGAAAGGAACAGCTAATTCTGTCGAAAATAACTTACAGATATATGCAAGAGCCATCTGGTGTGTTTTTTGCAAGTTATTACAAGGTGAGTCCCTAAACCATTAATTCTCAGACTAAGCTGACCATAGTAGATCTGCCAACATGCAAAAAATGGCATGTCGATAAATATTGTTGCAAGCATAATGAGCTTACCAGGTACCAAGCTGACAACAAGAAGAGGATTCATTTATCAATTTCGTCAGGCATGACAGCCTTTCCTAAGTACACTAGTTGCATCTCTTCTTTCCATATCTGCAATTTCATAGGACAATGTACATATGTAAGAAAAACCAAGGAAGACAAATAGTCAACATAAGATACCAAGTTGGAGATGACTACCATGTTGCGGAATTCAACTCGGATATGAGGCACATTTGTTTTGTGGATCTCATTTCCTTCAGGGCTTCTCTTGTAGTAACTTTTCCCAATCCAATGTGACTGGAGGAAATAGGTTGACATTGTCAAATCTCAAGTGAAACTTTTTGACATGAAACCCATGACTTGATAATAACCATGTATAACAAGCACATACACTATTTTTAATGAAGACAACACATTTGGATTTTCCTTTTTTGAACAGAAAACTTATTCAAGCAATATGACATTGTCTAAGACATCTTGAAGTCATTATAAATAGTATACAGTTTATTTAATTCAAGGCATCATAAAGTATATATTGTTTATCACCAAATACATATTGGCAAATGCTACAGAATCATAAATAGATATCAACATCTGCCGTAGTATATTGTCAGTTTTAAAGCATCTATTTGGCATGACACTTGGATATCAAGTACGATGCTGGAACCAAAGTATTAAAAATATGCTCATACCTTTAGAGCATGTGAAAAGCCAGATTGTAAAACTGAATTTCTAGCAATTTCACATAAATCACATGAACTTAGCTTCCAAACCTGTGGAAAGAATAAGTAAACCATCAAGAAGGAATTCAAGGAGACAAGGAGTGCAAAAGGGCAAGATGAAGGGAAGAAAGCATTTACTGAGGCTGCAATGCTGTACTCCTCCACCAAAGGTTCTTTTGTTAAGTGGATTTGCAAAGGATCATCCGTTGAAAGAGAAACATTTAAACCTCGAAGGAAGAATATTGGAAATGGATTGCGATGATAATCAAGGAATAAGGAGTTGTTGCTCAAAGGAGACATCGCCAAACCAATCTGATGAGATAAAACTTAAAGCACAATATTAGTTTGTTAAATGCAGGGAAATGAAGACATAGCATCACACGTTCTCTCCTATACGACATAAGACCATTGGCCATATGTGATCCATAAAACAAGTCTGAACACCAGAAAAGAACACGACCTTTGTTACCTGAGCAAGATAATACAAGTACTGAAGAACAGGGGACTTTCTTAGGTTGATCCCATGAGCAATATTATTAGCGCAAAGAAAAGTTGTAGCAAGGTGGTCAATGTCACCAGCCTGTGGAAAACTAATGCCACTGTAAATTGCTCTATATGGCTAATTGGAAATGAAAATTATCTTAACAACTATTACCTCTCCTGAATGGGGTCGAAACTTGATGGTTGTCATGCCCTTCGACTCACGGAGCTGGCACATGTCAATAGCATTTAGAACATACTTGACATTGTCAAAGAAATCCATAGAACTAAAATATGATCAATATCTAAAGCATAATCAGATACAGGTTTAGTGACATATATGGAGATAGATGGCACAAAAACATCCCATTAGATTGATTTTTCCCTTTGAAGGAGTGAGAACTAGCACCTTATTCAGTGTGTACAGGTTGGCATAACAGTAGTATACATAGTATGAAAATGCAGGATTGAAAACATTGGTCCATTGTTCTGGTGTTGGCATGTGCTTTGTTGGACGTCTTTCTGGTTTGCTTTCATCATCCACCAAATCCAACCCCACAACCTGACAGAGTCACAATCACAGTTAATCTTATGCAGGTCTAGAAACTATCCTGAAATTAATGATTAGATGGACTAATAATTTAAGGATACAAAAGAACAAAGATAACTTCAGAAGATAGATAAACATGAAAAAAACCATGTAAATGGATCTAATCAACAATTGAGTTCAGAAGGAACTTTTAAGACAAATCAGTTTGAGGTCAAAAATTTACAGGACAACATGCGTCAGCTCTATGAAAATGACCAAACTATTATTGATTGCTAGGAAAATAAGTCACATACACAAAGCCCCAAATGAAATAAATTTACAGAGATAACAATATGCCTCTCATCATCAAGTCCAATTGGCAAATGGAAATTCATGTCAAGCAGCAGTAAACATTTTAATAAAAATAAAATACTTGAAAATCGCCAATCACCATCACTGACATAAAGCATCCCATGAAGTGCTTGCATTTACCTCAGACATCAGAAATTTTGTTTAATTAAAATTTTGGCACTTCGTGGGATGATTGTTTCTAGAATATACCATAGTACTACTGTCTATCAGATCCTTGCAAAAGAAAGCCATCCGGCTGAACATATAATTTACAACAATCCACCTACTTGACTTTGTTTTTTTACATTAAAAAAGAAAATTTCAAGCATTAGTCACAGAATGTTAATATGGAAACACAAACCAAACAAGTGGATTCATAAAATGCAGATGAAGATTAAAGCCTACAAACAAACAAATAGGATTAGCAGTTACCTGTTTCAGGAAAACATGTAGCTGAGGGTGTGAATCTGGATTTACTGTAACCTCAAAAAGGGGAAGGAAGATATTGTCAAGCATGTTCTGGAAAGATGTAACTATGCCCATTTCCTTGTACACGTTGTATAAACGTGGAAGCTGCAAAAGATAAATGGTATAGTCATGACAATTTTTCAGTAAATATTTTGTTGAGAGAATCGAATAATAATATTAACCACTTAAATGTAAAAAATCATCATGCTGTGAATTATATCAAAGAAAATTACTGTAAGGAACATTTTGAAACTAGATATCCTCATCAAAGACAATTTTTCAGTAAATATTTTGTTGAGAGAATAGAATAATAATATTAACCACTTAAATGTAAAAAATCATCGTGCTGTGAATTATATCAAAGAAAATTACTGTAAGAAACATTTTGAAACTAGATATCCTCATCTGAATTAGTTAGTATTACTGATATTTAAGGTTTCAGCACTACCATATAGTCTGTCTTTAACTTATGGTATGCTACAAGCTACTCTATTTTGAGACCTTATGAAACTTCAAAAGATTATCAAGATGCATGACAGCATTTTGTCCACCAACACTAACACCAAATTACTCGTATAGGACATCATAAAGCATTTGCTGATGATCTAAAGTCATATTAGAAACAGAATCTCCATCGAACTTCAATATGAGAATATGGAAATTTAAATATAGGAAGAAGTTTCAAGTGAAGGCCACAATGAGCTCAGACCCAGTCTCAGCCAACCTTGCTTAACAAACTTGACATCAGCCCATATGAGAATAAAAACTAATGTCAAATAGTTATTTGGGCACAGTAGCTCAGACAAAAGTGGCCTCAGGTCACCTCCTAATTTCACATGGCATTGTGTATTGCCAATGATTATGTTTATGTGAGAAGTATTGCCACTGATAAATGTATATGTGAGAGTATTGCCACCAATAAATGTGTATGTGAGAGTATTGCCACTGATAAATGTATAGAATATTACCACTGATAATATATATGTGAGAGTCTTGCTACTGATATATTTAGATGTGCTCTAGCTGACATAGTTATATACCTGGAAATAGAAAACCTTTTCCATAGATCACTTCTTAGACAGAAGAAATGCAATCAATAGCAAAGAAACAAAGTAACTTAAATTGTCACTATAGGGCTGAGAAGATTTATTGCTGCCAAACAGTGATGCCCAAGAATTGGCATATAGCTGATAATGGCTCCATCATTCAGTCAATCAGCAATGAATTCCATACTAGATAGTTTTGCATGGTTGATATATTCATCAGGACATCAAATCCCAAAACTTTTCATATACAATTATCTCACGACTTTCAACTAACATCACAGTGACCACCAAATACTGTGTACCACAAATTAAACCACCAAAGAACAAGAAAGAAATTACAACTTTATGGAAGGAATGGAAGCCAACATGCTTGATTGAAAAGAAAAATACACAAAACAAAACGAGACTGAAGAAAATACCTGAATCAACCAAACAACATTTTCACTGTATAATTCATTATTCACTATCCAACTTGCAAGTTGATCCCACTCACTTTGTTTCCTTCCATATATTGATAATCTATATTCAGCCATCTGATAAAAACAACAGTGGAAAGACACATATATAAGATAAGAAAGTGACCGAGGATTAAAACTCCATTAGAAAAATTATATTCATGATTATAAACATTATAACAAAATTTTGGAATGTTTCTTTTGGAAAAGAAATTGGAACAGTTTCGAAAATGAATTATTAAATTTGATAATAAGAGGTATATTGCAAATGGTAGACTAATTGTGTGATGTATCAATAGTCCCAATTTGGCAGTGGATAATTGGTTGGATCCATATATACAATTTGAATCTCACTAATAGTAACTCTCGCCAACAGTTTAGACCATATGGTTAGCAACCCATTCAAGTTACTTGGCTGGTTGATCTATTTTTGTCTGTTAAAAGAGGACATAGGATCTTGGATTTCACCTTATGAAACTGCTACTGATGCTATGCATCCAACATCTGATACCGGGTTATGCTTTGGTCAGAGTCATTGACAAGGAAGCCAAGACTTGGACTAAGGAAATACATCCTGTAGGTCCCACACTTAAGCTAGATAGGCCTATCAGAAAGGACCACAGGAATGGTGCACAAGAAATCAAGTATTTGGTTTAGTAAGTATAAAACTAAATAACAAAAACAGATCCATCATGTGCCAATGTGTAGTCATCCTAAATCCAATCAATCACTATAAAGCTTGTATTTATGGTTTGATATCCTCACCTAGCAAGAAGTCTTATGCAGTGATATGCCAATAGTGAAACAATGGTGTGCATTCAAGTTCCTCTTACCTTTTCATCAAAATACTAAATTCAGGTTTTTGAAGTACAGATGGTCAAAATTCTTTGGCATTCTTGCTAACTTTAGTTCATTTGAGATTGTGTACACTTCAAGTATATACAACCACAACTTTATGTTGGTTCTGGATTTATATTCAACTGAGAACTGAGGAAAACTGGATGTATGCCTCAGAATTCTACAGTAAGGTAAAATTTAGAACATGAAATGTTTATTACAGGAAATAAAGAACCACCATCATAAATTGTCAAGGTGTAGGTTTGGAACCATCATCATAAATTGTCAAGGTATAGGTTTTGGATAAACCTGCATTGTGAAAGCCATATTAATATACTGCTAAATCTCAACAAGACAAAGACGTTCCAGTGAAAGCCTTGAAGTAGGAAAGGTTCTGCTTTCATAAAAAGAATCTCTAGGACAAAAAAAGTTTAGTGAGAGAAAGTACACAATTAGGCATATTCTTAGAAGGTATGATGCAAGTTCTCGAGTGTCCAAATTATATGACCACATGCTGATACGAAGATATCGACATGAATGTCAGGTCTCCGTTTATTATTTAAGAGAAGTTCAGCAAAGAAAATCACAGAATAATCAAAGTATTTAGATTATCAAAGGCCTAGGACTACTACACCTGGTATTTACTTGCAGCAAGGTCAGAAAAAACTTCCTTTGTCAGCTCAGCAAGGAATTGACCTGGTCACATGGAAAATATGACAAAAAGTAAGCAATAGTTGTAGCTCCTCAAGGTTAATTCAACAAAAACAAATAAAAATGCCAATCTCAAATATTTCTTGTAAATATCATTAAATGAGCTTAGTCAGCACAGTTTTTTTTTATGCACAAAGTCATCCAACTATGAATGCAACATTTGAAAGTTGAATCCATGACATCAAGGTTAGAAAATTGCTATTCTGAAAAATAAAAAAATTTCTACAAGGCTCCTGCCAATGCAAAGTCTGGTATGATTCAGTGTTGCAGTCCCCTGCTATCCTGAAAAGAATACATTTGAGCAATACTATGCACTATACGTTTGAGCATAGAATCTTCAAATGCAAAAGTGGCTAGAACATACATTTGAGCAATACTATGCACCATCAAACCAAAGAAAGTACCTCTTGAGATGGCAAGTTCAGCAATGGAATGCCTAAGAATTAGGAGTGTGGAAAAATTGTCTAAAAGTTGAAGGCTCATCTTTAAGCAAATAAATCAACAGAATAAGATAATAAACAATCAAAATTCAATATCCCCAGATCACATATTTCTTGGACAAGTAGCAAGAACAAAAACAGGTTCCAAATGCTATATGCAAATTTACACGGAGGAGCTTACAAAGACAATGATGGAGTTTAGTGAAAAATTAGCAACCAAAATAGTCACTGGATAACTCACAGAAGTATTCCAAACATTAAAACAAGGTGCACATACAGGACAAAAGCCATAAATATATGGACGGTTACTAGTTACCAGGTGAAACACTCACCTTGTATGAGATTGTCCTGTTTCAAGAAGATCTCCCTTAGCCTACTCTGGCCACAAGGATTATACTTGAGGTTGAACTTATCAAAACGATGAAATGTGCTCTTGTCTGCATGGACATCTAGAAGATCAACATTTAGGTCATTCCTGTTACATATAAGCAGACAAGTAAGAAATGTGGATCTAAAAAACTGAACAGACGTCTTGCATAAATATTTTTGACATAAGTTTCATTACCCAGTTAAGTCCAAACTCTCAAAAACCTCTTTCAATGTCAAATAAGTCCCATCTCTGAATATTACAACCTAGAAAAGCATCAAGTGAGATTCAATTTCCAATTAAATAGCATAAGTCTAAACTAATAGTTTCTGCACATCTTTTTTGTTAATCACCAAGTTAGCCAGACACAATAAAGAAGTTAAAACACACTAACCTCATCAGGCTCCTTTCGCAATTTTGACTTTATAAATCTAAGTAGATGCTTCTGGTTCATGCATGCAGAGTGATGAATGTGAGTATCAACCTTCCTGACATTGTAAAAATCACGATGTGGTGCACTTTTCTGAGCAAGAAATTCTCTATCCGCATTGAGCATTACATGAAGATTGAACTTCTGCAGATTGTCAGACAAGACAGATGCCATATCTCAGTTACTATGGCACAAATTAAAATACTGAATATATTTAGCCATTATAAGTTTATCTAATAGAAAATAATCTGATTGTAGATACTGATACAAGTTTCCAAACATATGTATGATAAGTGACAAGAAAATTACTTGCTCAAGAAGAACCAAACGGCGATGGCATACAGTTCTAATATTTCCTGTTGCAATCACTCGAAGAATATGATGCAAGTCCGTAAAAAACGTCGTAGCATCAGCAACAGGGAAAAGTCTTCTGTCCATTGCTGATAAAAAAATTTAATAAATGTTACATACAAAGATAAATTGATGTGGATAAGCAACAAAAGTACCAGAATATAGTTGGAGCAGATTTCTTACAATCTTTATTTGCATAAACATGAACTACTCCATCTTCCATTTGAAAGACATGCTAATAAAAAAGAACCATTCAGGACATTAGGGAAAAATTCACACAGAATTTCAGTTTAAAATCAAAAATATGGGTGATAAAAAAGCTCACATCTGACATCTGCTCAGCACTGTAGGCAAATGGACTAGGATTAGGCTTCGGTGTACTAGGGTCAGTTATGACTTCTTTCTCCCATGGAGCGATCTCCTCCCTAAAGACATAACTGTCCCTCAGATCAAGACAATTCTGGAGAATCTTATAGACCTCGACTTCATCAGGAGATGGTTTCTCTTAATAAAAAAAAAAAAAGACAATGTAGAACACAATCAGATACATAAACATAAGCACATCAGTTGAGCATTAGTTGTTAGAAAATGAATGTCTTCATAAATTTTTAGTGACACTGGTATAGTTGGAAATTTTTCATTCAGATAATAACACAACAAGTTGGAAAATACATGATAGCAGCAATTATAAGCTTCTTTCCAGAAAGAAGCTCAACAACGGTTTTATTCAATATCAGTTCGATATTGCACAGAACTAAGCCACAGCATGGAAAAAAAAGCATTAAGGAAACTTGGGATCTAAATTTTAAAAAAATCAAACATAATTACCAATTCAGGAAAACAGAGGGCCATACCATTTGGTGTAATTCTCAGTCTGACAAATGTTTCTTGTTCAGGCTCTTTTCTAAGAATATCAGCGGCTACTGGGTGAGGCTGGCCACCGTGAAGATTACCAGATACACTGTGAGATCGGATAATACTAGATGCAGCTAATGACTTCTGATCCCCATTGTCAGTGATATGATCAGGCAAAGCTTGAAACAAATTCTTATTCTCTTGATCCTTTTAAAAATATATTCCAATTTTAGTCAGATTTGACCCTTGGGTCTGTATCAATAATATGTCTTTTACAGAAATACATAATGACATCAAAGACAAAAAGGAAGAACCAAACATAATAGAAATATATCAGGATTGCAAGAAAGGTACTTGAATATCAAGAAGCAATTCTAGCAAATAGATGTAAAGCAAGCTTTGACATTAAAATTCAGAGATAGATACACAACAGGGTAAAATTCCAACTGTTTAACGCTGGCATCATTTTTTTTTTAACACAGATTTGACATGGCCCATGCCCTCGGATAATTTAACTGCAACAACTAAATTAAAAAGAATAATTTAAACTGATTTAACATGAAGAGTTCAAGAATCATCAGATACGAAGCTAAGCAAGGACAGAGAACTAAGCATATTGTTACTATTATAAAGTTACTTATCTTTTATATTTTAGTGAGGAAGATAAAAATAAATATCACATCAATGCTATTACTTGGTAACCTGACCACAACCATGCAACCTTGCTGAAAATTCATTTCTTTAGCAAGTCCTCTTCATACATATTTTAGCCATGTTCTCTCATTTCTCCTTGGTCAAGCTTCCATCTTATCACCACATTTTGTTAGGGTTTATGGTTTTAGGGTTAAATTCAAGTATCATTTCACCACAGTGAATGAGGCTCCCACATTCTGGAAGTCCATGAAAGGTCTTATGATTAAGCCATATTAATTTATTAGAGAGTCCCAGCAATACATACTCCTTAGACAAGATTCATAATATAAAAATAGATCCATCAATAAACGCAAGTCTAAGCACATAAACAGATTGGGTTTTGGCTTCTCGATGATCTCTTCTAGAATATCATCTCACCTTAACTTTTACTTTTTCATTCAGAAATCTTCCATTTTCCTAGTCCTAGAATTGGAAGTTCTCAGCAGAAATGTCAGTATCCCGTTGCTTCACGCATTAAACAAAGAGTTCAAGATGACTTCATCACCTCAGAGAACTTTTCTCATGTCTATGCCATCACAACTTCAAGAAACTGTAAATATTCAAGTAGCACATTCCACAAATTAAGCAAATAAATAAGAAAAAGGTGGAAGAACAGAAACACTCTTCTGCTTTCAAGAGACTATGGTAACATAGAAAACCTCCTATTAATTTGTTCCAAAAAAATGTGTTGAGGACAGCCCTACATAATGATAGCAAAATAAGATAAAACACTTGCTCAACAAGACAGTGACAGATTCATATATACACCATAAAAAGAGCATCCTGTCATTTTAAGAATGAAAAAAAAACAATAATTTATGGCAAAAATGCCAAATGAACTAAACTTACAATGTCTCCGTTAGTTTGCAAGTAGGTATCGTCAAGTCCAGAATCATTTGGTAGATTATCATCTTCATCAGATCCCTCTTGGCTCCCAAAAGCACTAGCACTGGCAGCAGGAGACTTAGGAGAAGTTGGTCTGAAACCATGCCCTCCTATTTTACTGAAACTTGAATGAACAGATTGCTTATTACCTGAAACATCAAGAGTACCACTTTAATTCCAAGTATAATCACAGCCAACAAGAAAGTTAGACACCATTTGCATGCATATATGAAATTGATGACGCATCTAGAAGATTGGACTCTAATACCGACTGGAAAAATCAGGTTTAAAAGTTTTATTCCATGTAATAAATCTAATACACCCTTCCATTCATTTAAAAGAAGAGAAAAAAAAGTTCTAAGCTGCAGATGCTATTCTTTCAGAGAAAATCGACAGTTGGCTTATTGAACTTGGTTCTGGAGCTGTCAGTACTAAAGCTTAATTATGATCCACTATCAAATATATAGCAAGTATACAACTCTAGTTTACCAACTGAAAAGAGAGCTGAAAAGACCACAATCTACTGATGTGTGTTTATTGGCCATCACTGATGAAAATTGATGACTCTAATGTATTTACTGGCTAGTTCAAATGTTAACTTGACAAAAGTTATATTCTTGTGCCACAAACTTCATGATATGGTTAATATAGCAGTACCTAAGAAGCACGGACATGTGCTTTCGCTGGACGTGTCTATGTCCAACACGTGTCGGACACACATACACACTGACACACATGTCAGACACTCGCGTGCGTCGCTATGCTCGTGTGGTCCTCATGTGAGGGTCATATGCTTCACAAGAAAAGAAATCTAGAGATTGTCACAAGGAAATATATATCAATTATGTCTGAAGGTTGTTAAATATTATTTGGTGTATTCAACTTTTATTTTGGATACTTAAGTTTAGATAATTTTAATTGATTCAACCTATATGATGATGATATTTATTTGTTCACATTGCTGAGTTTATAAAATTTAAATATAAAAACTATAAAACTCATGTTAATTGAATATGATATACACACACATATATATATACATATATATATGTATATATATTAAAAAAATGTGACCTTGTCGTGTCCATGTCCTATTTTTTTAAAAAAAGGTGTGTCGCCATGTCCGTGTCCCGTGTCCGTGCTTCTTAGAGCAGTACAACATCACAAAACTACTCAATAGCCACCCAAAAGAAAACAACAAATACTTAATGGCCTTGAAATGCAAAGGTATGTAAATGCTATGCACCTCAGAGATTGACCCTGAACATTACGTAGCAACGCTGATTGTTCCATGAACTATGAAGAGAAATTAAACAAAAAATTATTTGATCTGCCGTGTCAAAGGCTGAAAGATGATTCATGTGGCAAGCGGGTCGACGACTAGAGAACAGATCACTCCGATGAATCGTCGATATGACAAATATAAGACACTTTCACCAAATAAGGACAATTTTAGAAAGAAGAGAGACGGAGGAATGCAAGATAATTGATTAATAATGAGTAGGAACTGGAGTCCCTTTCATTGGTCGGATATGGAAAGTCATGAATCGAGCGCATGTTCCAATCAACAAACATCAACTAAATACCGCCTGTAGCGGGAAATATATGTACATATGATCCATCAAACACGTCTAATATAATTTTGATTAGTGAATCTCCCTTCTTCACAAAGTATAAAGATTCAGCACGCGAAATTAATATGTTCATCATTACTAAAGTACCACGCAAGAAAAAAAAAAATATCCTATCATTTTGGGTAGAAAGCAGAGAATAGCGATCCATTAATAATACCTTCCGGAACTGTCTGCAGCCGGGGCAACCCAGGGGGAATCGGGAAGCCCCGGAGGGCATCCTCATCCGCGTCGCCCAAGAACGGGCCATTCACAACCGGCCGCCGCCTCTGGACCCTCTCCTCCTCGTCTTCCTCCTCTCCATCCACCGCCGCCATCACGTCCGGGAGCGACACCGACCCGGCGCCGCGGCGGTAGTACCCGGGACCCTTCCGGCGGCCACCGCGTCGTGGCGACGGACCGCGCCTGAAGCTCCCGTCCCCTTCGCCATCGACGCCGCCGTCCCGATCGCGGTCGACGGCGCGGGCGAGCTCGAGGAGCTGGGCTAGGGTTTTACGGTGGACATAGTAGGCGGATACGGCGACGAAGGAGGCGCCCACGAGCGCGGCCATGGCGAGGTGGAGAGCGTACGCGCTCATGGCTTCGCCTCTACCTTCTCCTCCCCAACCCTCCAAGGTCAGAAGAGAGAAGAAACGCACTTCCCGCTTACAGCTACTCGCAGTGCCGCTGCTGTGGCTATAGCAGGCTATTTATAGAGATAGAGAAGTGGGATGAGAGAGACGGAGAGGCGCACTCGAGAAGAAGCGTAAATGACCTTTTTAAGACCTTCTTCAACCCTATCCCTCTCCGACTGCGGGTCGGATGGGTGTTCCGAAATAGTTCTCAATCCGATAAGCTTAGTGGATCCGATACATGACAGTCAGATTATCCACTCGAACGAACTCAACAAGGGCCAGGATTTCTCCACGTTTCATCTGCGAGTCCTAATCTCAAAGCGCCAAGCTTTCTATATATTATCTCCTCTCGTGACATGTTGAGAAGGCGATGGGAAGAAGATTCCATCATGGAGGAGGGGCCTTCCATTGATTGAGTTGGCCACCATACAAGAAGCATTGAGTCCCTTTCCTTGTGGATCCACCCATGGCTGTGGAGTCTTGTGCTTTCCTTTGCCTTTTCTTTTCCTTCTCTCTAATCCCTTATCATAGAATGGGAAGATATGATAGCGACCTTTGAGATCATATCATCTGATTAAAATCCAGTGCAGAGAAGTCATACTCAATTCCAAAATGCACATCAACAAATGCTTGAAGAGCTTTTGGTATAGTAAATATGTTTTCACAAATCCAAACATGATCTTAGTCAGTCAAATTCCATAAAATAAAATAAAAAAAGTTGTGATTCAGCAATAAGTCTGCCTTTGACTTCAGCTGGAAGTGCAAAACTGCAGCAAGTAATTAACTTGCAACGAGGATGAGGCACGTCAGCGGGGGGGGAAGAAGACTATTGCCAGTCCTGTTTGACGTTCAAAAACCATCAGCAATCTTATCTTGATAATGTATGTCACAAACAGAAGTCTTGCGCGCAGTATATTATACTTGCCGTAATCTTATCGGTGGCTTCTGAGCTGTTCATCTCGTCCATCGCTTGGAACCACAAAATCCCGTTCTCTCTCATCCTTAACGCAACTCTTCATCCGTCGAAGGCTTCCTCTACTCATCATCCTTGCGATGGCACTGCACCTTCCAAGATAGCAGTGACTGACACATGAGCAGCACAACGATGGCAGGAATCCACGCACGCTTATCGTCAGATTTAGGTCTTCTCTGTCAGGTGGAAAAGTCACTTTAAGGTTGTCCTCCTTTTTTTCAGCAAACTAATGTGTTGTCTTAAAGTTCGACCGTCAAATCTGGCAGATGGGGTGTGAGTCATGTCATCACCATGCCTAACCTTAGCTCTTCTTGTGAGCTTTTCATTGGTATCTCTACCAACTAAGCTCCTTTTTTCTTTTTTTCTTTTAGAATTATATCCGCATTACGACAAACTTTAAATAACAATCAATTTATCGTCAATGAGGAACAGATCGTTTGAACATAATAAATTGTTGGTGTGTTTTTTAATATAGAGATAGAGAATTTAGTACATTCTAATCATAGTTTTAATTTTAAGATGAAAAAGAAGATAAGAAGTGAAGAGAGAGAGAGAGAGAGAATCGAGCATATTGTGCTATCAAAGGATCCTTTTATTCGTAACTAATGATTCTGTAGTTAAAAAAATATTATCATGATCACTTTTTATTTTGAGAATATTTTTCATCGTGATCAACACTAACATGAAATGCACTATATAATTAATTTTATTATCATTTGTTAAGTCGGTATTCATGTGTCCAGTTTGTGTTGGACAAATAATTTTATTCATATAAAATTTCTTAATACATTGTCAAAGCAAAAACAACCGAGTTGGTATTTCGACCGAAATATCAAAATAGGATATTTTACATAGAAATAATATTTTACATAGTATTTTGATATAGCAGAAGTAATTCAAGAATTGATAAATATAGAATCCTCGAGATCAATTCAAATATAAAAAGGGATTTGATTGAGTATCGATGATTAAAAAAAATTAATCCAAAATACCAAACAAAAATGGATTTTTGTTTTTTCATTCCCGAAGAAGATTGTTGACAATGATTTGAGATAATGATATCGTCGAAATAAATAACCAAGAAGTTGAGCATGCGGATTAGATGTACAACAATAGTATCAAAAATATGATATTTTACAAAGAAATAATATTCTTATTTTTTTTTATGATCCAGAAATAACTAAATATGGAACCATAGAGATCAATTCAATCTTAAAAAAAAAAAGATTCGATTGAGCATCCAAAATCAAAGAATTTAGTTCAAAATACCAAATGATCATAGATAGATTTTTTTTTCATTGATAATATTATTAAAGTATATACACAACTCACTCTAAATACAAGAAGTCGAGTAATACACAACAATAGTCTCAATAGTGTTTCATTTCCTCGATTTCAATCTCCACTTAAAATCCATGCACATCAAGCATCAAACATTGAGGAATAAACAAACATAAGTTAGAAAAAGAGTAATGCAATGTAAAATGGAGGCCAAGAGAGTGAAAAGTAATTGTGAATTATGGGAGACCAACACTAGAAAATTACATCTAAACCTCAACCTCGATATCTTTAATTCATCACTGGGAACAACACACCACGTTGGTGTCTTTGTTCTCTTGTGGATCACTCCATTATTTTAATAAATATATAAATAAAATGATATTAATCAATGCTAGTAAATTACTCCCCACTTGTTGTTTTTACTATCCTTTTTCTTATTTTCTTACATGCAATCATGACCAACGCACCCGAGAGTGAAACTTTGTGTTAATTAATGTCACCAACAACAATGTCATGTCAACATAAAAGAAAGTGCTTCGCACTTAATAAAATACAAGAGCTTATTTACCTTGAATAGCATGATTTATAATATATATTACATATATAATCATCAAATAGTAAAGCCATAAATTTCAGGTTAAATAGCTTCAAAATCCAAATCTATGCGCGCTTGATATATCGAAATTTACTAGAACCCCCAATCGACGAACCCAATACTTTACCCGACCCGGGTCCCACTGAGGCGTTGTGTTTCCTGTTGAGTGGGACACATGGGTGAACATCTTTTGGTGACGAATTCCTTGGGACTCATTAAGTGTTGCCGCACCAACATGTAAAGAAACATGCCGCACGATATAGCACACGACTGCCCATCCCCGGGAGCGAGAGGAGGGATCGGTTCCGGTCGTTGTCTAAGTCGGCTCGTAAGTGGTACAGTAAAGTCACGATACCCGCTCGTGTGCGGCAACTCTGGTGGAGCAGGTTTAGGAGGCTGTTAGTCCCGCGATGCGTCACAAGTTGCGGTTAAGTTATCCGCCTTCCGCTGCACTTTCTCCCCCATTCCATCTCCTCATCTTCGCTACTCACAGTCTTTGCTTCGCCCCCTCCTCTCTTCCTCTTCCGGTCTATATAGAGCATGACTTCCGTTCTAGGCGTCGGTTCCATCTCTTCCATTACACTGTCCAATCGCAGCCCACACCGTCACCGCTCGCCGGCCGTCCGCGCATCTCCGTCTTTCTTCTCTCACCACGATAACAGTAAGCGCTAGTTATCCCCCTTATCTTCCTCATAAATTGGTTGATTGGTTTGAGATCTGAACAGAAATCTATGGGCGGAGGAAACTGACTGTGAAGGCGGCGGAGACGGATGCCAATGAAGGTTCGTAATGGATGCTACAACTGCTGTTGTTACTATTAAGGGAGAAAAAAAAGAAGCTCTTCGTTGATTTTTTGATGCAGTTAAAGCTGGGGCGCCCGAGAAGGCGCCAGCGAGCAGCGACGCTGGAGGTTCGAGCTTCAATCAGCTTCTCGGTATCAAGGGTGCAGCACAAGAGACGGTAAACCTTTTTCGATTGGTCAAAATCGCTCCCTTTTGCCGATGGTTACTGGGGTTAGTGCTGTAGAAATTCGCTTCATAATGTTGGATGGATTAGTTCAACAGCCTGAACGTTTCGAACAGAATTTGCTGAACACGATGTTCTTCTTGGTAACAGATTTAGGTACAAGTTTGTAGAGTTGGTGTTGTCGACCATTTTCGTCTGATGTCTAAGCTCTTTGCAGCCGTAAGCTAATGCATTTTGTTCTTATCCATTATAGCTACATGGTTTGCTTGGATATTGGTGGGGTTTTGTGGATCAACGTATGCTTCAGATTGGTAGTGTTGCTGTGAGTACCTAAGAGGTGCCTGTGGAAGAGGTTTGTAGTGTGAACATGTACATGGATGTGCTAACCTGAGAGGATTTGTTTTGGTGTGTGGTGAGAACAAGTACATGAGATGTTACTGTTTGAGTAATGCTCATTGATTGTGAGAATTGTGTATGGAAAATGCTGTTAATGCACAGAGCATAGGTGTAATTGGATAAAGTTACAATGGAAGAAAGAAATGAAGAAAAATAAAGAGATGCTGTGAAAAAAAAATATTTTGATGGTAACTTCTATTCTTCAATATTGGTAGTTTTTTTTTTTAGAACAATAGCTTGTAAAACAAAGTGTAATTAATGGGAAAAATGAATGATATAAAAAACAGTACAGAAAGGATTTCAGGAAAGACATAGTCTGTAAGTGCTTAATAGTTTTTTTTAAAGTGAATTCCCATCATATCATGACAGAATATTTTGGAAGAACATCTCAACAGACATCTGAGATCTCCTTCTTGCATTCATGCCCGTAGAGGGATATGATGGTGCTTTTTTCAACACTGTAGCAACAACAAAGGCTAGATAACATTGTATGAAAGAAAACTGAGGGCAAGCCAATCTACAATGCAGCCTAGGAGTTCCCTTTTTTAAATCTTTTTCCAGATGATGAAGTGACCATGATGATCTTTATTTTCCAAAAAAATAATTGGAAGAAACCATCCACAATACTTAATAGATGGCCCATTTTATCATTAAATACAATAAAAATCAGACTAAAGTATAAGGCTAGTTGGATAGGAATTTTTTAGTTTTTCCATTTTTTTTCCCAATAGTAGTGGTCGACCATGCTGATTCCTTTGTACAGTTAATGATCAGAAAGATGAATGACTTACTTTTATTATCTCATCTTACTTCTATATTTTACCTAGATTGCTTTTATGCTTTATTATCATTGTGCTGAATACCTCAGTAAAACACAGAATAAATGGAAGATACGTCTTCAACTTACAAAACCAGTCACTTGGCCTCCGTTAGTGTGGGGAGTGGTTTGCGGAGCTGCTGCTTCTGGTAAATACACTTATTTTTGAGACATTTATAGTTGATATCTTGTATCAGTTTGTAAAATCCCTTCATTCTCTTCTTGGAACATAAGTTACCATGAACCTGTAGATTGGATATATCTTGTTCATTTCCTTCCAGTAATAGCAGCATGACCCTAAAATATTTTTGATTTAACATGAGCATCTGATTGGATTGGCACTTAAGTTATTTATATCTGTTTATCTTTAAAAATGTAGGTGCAATTGAACTTATTATATGATAGGGGTTACTGAAATGTGCTATGTTAAAGAAAGCAAGTACAGAAACCATCTAAAATATCAGATGCAAACCTATAAAAGATGATCCATTCTTGAAGTTTTCATCCTAGGAGGCTTTTAGCTGGTTTCCATGGTTTATGGGGTTTCCCAGTGTGTATATCAGATCATCTTCCACAGAGTTATGCATGTCTTCCATCACTAGCACTCATCTTGTCCACTACACATTTGTTAAAAAGTGAGATAATTTGTTCTTATTACATTGGATATCAAGGAGTAAGACTTTAGTCATATTTTTAAATAGAATCAGAATAACTTCTAAGGATGAGTTTGTAAAAATTGTCTCATCACCTTTTCTTAGGGTGTTGATGGGGTCTACAAAGTGCATTTTGAGTTTTTTTTTCCCTTTTTTTCCTTTAAGAAGCAAACATAAATAATACATTGCACCATTTTGCTTCTTTGTGGTTATTTTCTTCAAGTTCATTTAAGGGACTTCCTCTTGTGCTAGATGCTTAACATAAAAAAGGCATCACCGTTAGACAAGTTATTCAGATTCTCGGTAAATATTGGGAAACCTGATTGTTTTTCTCCATATTGCATGACATCACTGAAGTAGGTCAGAATCGTCAGATACTGTTTATGTGCTGTAGCAACAATTTTTTGCAATCGGGTTTTCACATATTTGCAGAATATTTAATTTTATTTTTAAGAAAGATTTCATATAAGGAATAGCATCTGTAATATGCATCTTCTAGTGATGATTTGCCTTGACATTAACTTCAATGGTTATTTTTCAGGAAATTTTCACTGGAATATTGAAGATGTAGCTAAAGCTGTTGTCTGTATGATGATGTCTGGACCATGTCTAACAGGATATACACAGGTATGCTGAGGATTGAGAACTTGCTGAAACCAAAATATTCGGATTTTTGCTTATCAGCAATGAACTTGTTGTTTGTAGACACTTAATGACTGGTATGACAGAGAAATTGATGCAATTAATGAGCCGTATCGTCCTATTCCTTCAGGAGCTATATCTGAGGGCGAGGTATATTTCTTGAAAACCAAATATCTTGCTTTCATTTGCCAGACCTACCTTTTAAAGATCCTTGACCAAGGAGAAGAAGATAAACTTGTTTCCTTCTATTGTTTGTCAAGTTATAGACAAGATGTAGTTTGCTGGATGATCATCAACTAATAAAAACATTCGACAAATGATTTTTACCTTAATTAATTTTACTAGTATATCTTCAAACGCATCAATGTTCAGCCAACTTGGTGAAAGGAAAGGGATCTTTGGCCTTGCAAACAAAGATATCCAGCACTATTATCCTGAAATAGTGAATCATTATCTGAATGGGTTGCTTTCACGAGATGTGGAGGTAGGAAACAGAAGCACTACCGACTCTTCTTTTAGACGAATGAGAATGAAACCACAGAGTTAGCAATGATTTATGGTAGTGCTGTACAGCCTATAGTAGGCCCCAAAGAACTCGACATGTTCTGAGGGCAGGAATCTTTCATGGATACAAGACCCTTGACCGTAAAGAAACTTTAGAGGTTTTGTCATATCTGGTGACATTTCTAGAGGCAATTGACAAGGAAAAGGGAGCTGCTTTCTACTGGTCTCAACTCTCAAAATGATACATTCAAGATCCTACTTTCGGTAGCTATATTAGTAATTCAAGCTCCCCATTGTAGTTCATTGTCACCAAGAAACTAATCCCAGGCCAATTAGTGTATATGCCATTAAATTCTTGTACTTCACTGTCTCCTTTCTTTATCCTTTCTCTATCTTTGCCGACTTATAATAACCAACAACTTATGCATCAACTGTTCTGGTGGCCTGCTGGTTTACAAAAAACACTCAGATTGGGATCATAACTCCCTTTTCTTTACTATTGCTCACCACTGGTTCAAGTTTGCTTCATCTTATTTGTTTGGCTCACCTATTTCTTCTAATTGTCTAGATTGTTTCCATGACTTCGTTGAGAGAAGATAATATCACAATAGGCTGAACCATTGAGAATTTTAACTTTCTGCACAAGTTCTCATATCTTTTTTTAACTTCATGCACTAAGTATCAGCTGAAAGTTGAATCATAAACAGATGAGTTAATTAATGAATATGCTTCTCAGGTTATAACCCAAATCTGGTTGCTGCTTTTAGGTGGCCTTGGATTGGCAGGCTTATTAGATGTGTGGGTAGGTATTCTTTAAATTCTTTTATGTTGCGAAAATACATGGAGTACATTATTATTTTTGCTATAGTTAAAACCCTTAACCACCTATTTTCAGGCAGGGCACAAATCTCCGGTCATATTTTATCTAGCTCTGGGTGGATCCCTTCTTTCTTATATATATTCAGCTCCACCCCTTAAGGTACAGACACTGCATCTCTTTTCTACTTGTGCTGATCATGTTTTCTATTGCCGAGAACATCCTCTGAGTTTGTTAATTCTCTTGATACATCTGGGTGTTGCAGCTCAAGCAGAATGGGTGGATTGGAAATTTTGCTTTAGGGGCAAGCTACATTAGTTTGCCATGGTAAGTGTGATCCTCTAATATTCGTCAATTACTTTAGCTTGTGCTGTAGGAGTTAGTTAAATTAGATTCTACTTTGAGCATACTCTTCAACTGTATGTTGACAGGTGGGCTGGTCAAGCTCTCTTTGGAACTCTTAATCCTGATATAATTGTTTTGACACTCCTGTACAGCATAGCTGGGGTACTATTGGTCATTCTGCAACTTGATATTTTGCACTTATGAGTTGATTAAATGTGACATTTTGTTCTCTTTGTTCAGCTAGGAATTGCAATAGTAAATGATTTTAAAAGCATTGAAGGAGACAGGGCTTTGGGACTTCAGGTTTGTACATGGATCATATTTCCAGAAAATTAGTGTTTGGCAGACTAGACATTAATATCAATGTATTTTGTCACTGATCTCTCCGGCACTCTGACAGTCACTTCCAGTTGCTTTTGGTATTGATACTGCCAAGTGGATTTGTGTGGGTGCTATTGACATAACACAGTTATCAGTAGCAGGTATGTTTAATTGTCATTACTATTTTTGGCTTTTTGATTCTTGTGCATTTCTACAGGGGTCTTTGGATATTTCTAACAAATATAAGATTCTGGACTTGCAACATATTGATTACTTCCAATTTACAAGAAACATCTGGAGGCTGGTAACAGGGTAATGTGCCTTCATATCTAGGCATAGAAATTTTAACATAACTAAACAGAGTCTAACCAAGAAAAAAAAAAAATATAAGAAGCTTTTCGAATGGATTTCTTTTCCTGCAATTCGGTTCTGCATACACAATATTTGTATAATGTTCTGAAGGAAATGTATCTAAGCTATTAGTATGCCAAGGCAAAATGGATTATTTCCAAGATAAACAAGCAAATGGCAAACGACATTAGAGATTTTGGACACATGGTGCTTTACGTCCTACTCTCCGGAATTTCCATAATCGACTTTCTGTTTAATACAAGTCATGTTCTTATCAGTTGCCACTTTTATTGGAGGTATGGTAAGTTTTACAATTGTTTATGCATTGACAACAACTTTCAGCTTTACTTTAATTCGTTGGTTCAAGTTACCATTACCATCCATAATTTCTTTACTGTTCTTATGATGAACAGATCAAATCTGTCTTACATTTCTCCCTATCTTGACTTGAACTTTAAATGCCATTAATTGGATTTGTGCCTATTAACAAATAGCATGCGACTTTGTCTTGAATATGCTTTGTCAAATCCATATGTAATAAGAGTAAATCAGAGTTAAAACTCCATATGAATAAATAATGATTGTTAACTTGCTTGTCCGTCCTGCTCATAATAGCAGAGTCATGGAGTTCGTTCCTTCTTTCCCGGGAGTCCTTTTTGCATCAAAACTTCCCTAACATTTGCTTCATGTAAACATTTACAATTCCAAATAAGATCTTGGTGCAGATGAAATCAAGCTGTTTCTAGCATATTTTAAAGCAATGGTGTTAGCTTTAGAATTTCAAATGCAACAGTTTCTTTCATGTTCTTGGTTTGGTGGTAAGTGCAGGTTACCTGCTTGGTGCTGATAAACCATTCTATGCCTTAGCCCTGCTTGGACTGATCCTTCCCCAAGTATATTTTCAGGTAAGAATCTAGAGCACAATAATCCTTTTGTCATAAGTTTGTGAATAGAGGATTAGGGAAGATCTACTGCAATCTGAACAATCATCCACCGAAAGCATGTGACGTTACAACTTTCCAAGACGTATTGCAATTTATTGAAAGACATAGCGATAACCTATATTGCATATTCGTCCACATGTTTTCAGTTTGACTGAAAACAGTCATGGAGACATTGCTTTTGGATGTCAGACATCGCAATGACAGTTCTTATACTGACATGTACAACTTTCTCATTGCAGTTCCAATACTTCTTGAAAGACCCTGTTAAGAATGATGTCAAATACCAGGTGATCTCTTTTTTTTTTTTTCTCATGTTTCATGGCTTTCCTTTGACAACTTCATTGATACATGGAGTAACAAGATATCTCCACTATGTTCATTGTTCACAAGCAGGCTAGCGCTCAGCCCTTCCTCATTCTGGGTCTGTTGGTAACAGCCTTGGCTATCAGCCACTGATCCCGGCATCCTCATACAGTAGTTTGCAATCTCAACTTAGTTTTCTTCGCAAGATTCCTGCTCCGTGGACTAGCACATGAACATTTCAATGCCTTCATGAGCCAAATCCAGATCAGCTATTTGTGAAACCATGTTAGCAGGTCTTTGGTAGCTTATGCATGTTGTACGAGGAGATGCTCTAAAGTTAGTAATATGTCGAGATTCCCCTGATCGGTCCTTTTATTTTCCTCAAAGCTGTTAGTTGATACTTGAATGGTTGTATCCCTTTTGCAGGTATTATTTACTCTTCCCATGCCAAGATCATTAACATTTCTTTCTTGCACATTATATCAAGCGATAAGATTAGAAGTATTTGCTTATTATAAGACTGCGTTCGGTAAACCTCAATTCATATGATGCATCGAACACCCATTTGTTTGTATGTTGGCATGTTTGCAATGAATCCAAGTTCGGCATTAAGAAAAACTCGTGCATTGGTTTGTGATTTCTTTATGAATGCAGAATGATTCACGTTAGAATGGAAGTTTCTATCTATATACTAAACCCTTCGGTGCAGCGTGGAGGAAGTCACGACGCTCCCACGTAGAGATGCCAACGGGGTGAGGCAAAGTGGGAAATGCTTCCCTTGTCTCGTTCCCGCCCAATTCCTCATTTAGATGGAGCGATGGTGGAGAACTCGTGGGTCATTGTATCTTTCTAATTAATTCATTTATTTTTTTTAAAATAAAATTACTATCAAATCTAATTAAGAATACTAAAATTTATATAAAATAAATATAATAAAAAATTATCATAATTTGTAAAAAATATAGGAGAAAAATGAAGAAAAATTAGGGAAAGACACGAGAGGCGAGGGCTGACAGTCGATGAGACGAGATCGCAGGGTGGGTGGGGATGATTGTGGCAAGGGGGTGGGGGTGTTGTGACAAAGGGATAAGTCGAGAAGAGAGAGGGAGAAGGGAGTGTGTCATAGGAGGAGGAGGAGAAAGAGAAAAAAATATCGACGAATCATTGGCGTTGTTCATTATTCATCGTTTATAATCGTTGATTGTCAAAGGAATCGTATCATCGTTTTGCCAATAGAGAGAGGAAGATCGATAAAGACAAAGCCAAATAACTATTACGACGTTGTTTGCGATTAAAGATTGAGTGTGTATAATGTGCGGTCACATGTACGAGTTGTTATTGTTGAATGATAAGATTTTTTTTCTTAATTAAATCATAATCAACGTTCATCAAATCTAATTTAAATAACGAAAGCCTAACTCATATAGTGTTTTGACCTGATATCAGCTCATGTATTAATGAATCAAATACAAACATGGGATATAGAGTATAAAACGAAGAGTACATCTCGTATGTGTCCAAATAATATAAAGTGTCTCTATCTTTATCTTTATTTTCATATTTTCTCTCCATTCCCATCTCATGAGGGCGACCCCACGAGTATAAATGACATTTTCGTATTCACGTCACAAATAACTCTCATCTTGATCTCCCCACCTGGCTTTGTAGAGAAATAACTCATCTCGATTCCCTAAAAGCCAAATCCTTTCTGTTGCCAAAAGCCTTCATTTGCTTTGTTTACTCTATGAAAAGGTGTTAGTAGTTAAAAGATATTACACATATATCATTTCACAAAGTTACCAAAAGTTATATTATACATTGTGGCCGTAGAGACCTGTTATCCAATCTAGCTTACTACTTTATAATAAGCATTAATTCAATGACCTATTTATTAGATCAAGCATATTATCATTTGTACTATATGTGTCTTAAATAATTTTGATAAACCAAAATACCAAGCCCGTCTAGCTCAGTCGGTAGAGCGCAAGGCTCTTAACCTTGTGGTCGTGGGTTCGAGCCCCACGGTGGGCGTTTTCATATTCATATTTATGTTTATATTTTTATCAATTAAGGCCCATAATCATTAACACCTTTTGTGATTACATCAATAAAAGCCCATATTCGTTAGCCCAATATAGCACAAGTTAGCCCAACCCAAAACAATCTCTCCTCTCCGTTCCTCGTCAAATCAGTGTACGTACGCTTACCACCAGTCGAACAGCTCCTGAAAAAGAACCAAGAACTATTTTATTTACTCGTTTTCATGTTCCCCTCAAATTACCGGTCTTGTTATTGGAGCTGCATGTTGTCCCATAAACGGCTGGACCCATGTTTTGTCCAATGAAATGGAAGGTGAGTATCGGGTATCAAGACGGGATAGTGCAAAGTACATAAAACATTCTGTGTCTCGAGTGTTTCAGGCTCCGCCGTCTTCCTCTGCTCTGCTTTAATGCGACCACCAGCGCAGCAGAGAGAGAGGGAGAGTGTGTGTGTGTGTGAGAGAGAGAGAGAAGAGGCACAGAATGCGGTCGAATCGCCGCTCGATTCTTTTCATGCGTCTGCTGCTGCTGCTGCTGCTGCTGTTGGTGGCCTGGTCGCCGGCCTCATGGTGGCGGGGAAGGGGGTGGGGCGCCACGGCGGTGGGCGTCAACTGGGGGACATCCTCCTCCTCTTCCCATCCTCTCCCGCCGTCCGTGGTCGTGCCGGGGCTCCTCCAGGCCAACAGAGTCGCCCGGGTGAAGCTTCCCGACGCCGACCCTTCCGTGCTCGCCAGCCTCGCTGGCTCGGGCATCGCCGTGGCTATCGGCGTCCCCAACGAGATGCTCCTGTCCCTCAGCTCCTCCAAGTCCGCCGCCGTCAGCTGGGTCCACGACAACGTCACCCGCTACGTCTCCAGCACCAACGGCGGCAGTGTTCGAATCGAGTAAGTCCTTTCTCTCTCTTCTTCTCCTTTTTGTTTGGGGTTTATCATTGATTCTAGGGTTAAGAAACGGAAACTTGGCGATTGTAATTGCACACTCGTTTCGAAATGAAATAATGTTTAGGTATTGTCTACTCGACATTTTTCTTCTCAAAGTTAGCATTTTGCTTTTAGAACCCTAGCTCGGTTACTGGGTTTATGCTGAGAGTTCGTATCAAGTTATGTGGTAACTCTTAATGCTTGCGCAGATCGATTGATTCTTTGTTGTCTATGTTGCATTATGCTCTTTAATTCGTTGTTGTGTTTGATTGTTGATTGTGATTGTCCATCTACTATGTAGCTTCGCCATTTGAACGAGACATCAGTAAGATATGGACCCAAAGTGATCATGCCACTGCAAAATTTCTTTGTCCTCTTCGTGGCTGTTTGTCGTCTTACACGATAAGTTTATGACTTGTATTTGGTTGCATTATATGTTTCTCTTGCACTGTGATCTGCATTGGCATCTCTATAAGGCTGTGCTGAGGACGAGAGTAGGTCAACTGAACTGGCATTTACCAACTTTGGAATGCCACTAGGAAACTGATAGGAATTCAAGCATTTCCCTGTCTCATAAACTTCAAGGTATTTAGATGGGTATCTTGTGCAACTGGGTGCCACTTGAAAGTTGAAACAGAGTTGAACTAAAATCTTCAGATTTTGAAAATCTTAGGCATTTTTTGTTATGATTATTCCATGCCCCATATTGTCCCTGTACATATGCATGTGTCATCATCTGGGACATATCTTGAGGTATTAAAGCTTGAAAGAAGATGAGAAACATGGCAAAAGGGATATAGCTTGATTTATGTCTGTCCGGTGTTTGAATGGAAAATTTCCAGTTTTGGAAGCTTTAATAGTAAGGGTACCATTCGTCTTGGATGACCTTCTGCATCAAGAACTCAAGAGTGTCCTTGGATGCCTTCATAAATTGCAATGATAGTAGTGATAAGTTGCATTCGGATTCACTTCTCCTTCAACTATATGAGCTACCTAAGGTGCATATGAAGAATGATTAGTTTTTGTGGAAGAATGTGTTTTGGGTACTTTAGGCAAGTAATGGGAACCTTTTGCAGTTGTCTTCCATGTGTAAAAAGTTCTGCAGTTCGAGTAAAGCTAAATGATATCATGCTCTGTTAGATGCAGCAACTCTTCAAGGTAAACCTGTTTTAAGATGCTGTCACATGCTACCAAATAATTGCTGGATTTCTTGGTCACAACATCCAACAACTTCGATAATATCTTCGATGGAAAACTGTTTGTGTCCTTCCCCCTTCCTACTATGACTGGACGCCGGCAGATTTTGCTCTTTCCTTAGCTAACACTGCTGCACTTACATTTGGTTGATAGATTGTGTAAGAACATAACTGATAAGGTGAAATCGAACTCTCTGTTTATTAAATGCACTAATCTGCAATGCACTAAAGTTGACGGTGAATTATGGTCAAAATTAAGCAGTCAAGCAGTTATCTGCTGAAAGTTAAGTTGTTTGGTGGGACTCTGGGAAGGGAAAAAGTTTGTCAACTTCCAGATTTATGCCAGTCGGTATGTCAAGACAGCTTACGTTTTGTTGCCAAGATAATCTGGTCTAAGCAAAATTTGGATTTAGTGATTGATTTTATGGCCCTATGAGAGCTGATACTTTTTTGATGTTGTCAGTGGTTTTAAGCTGAAATTATTGATGACAATGTTGACTTGTCATCTTATGTTTGTTTCCTCTTACCCATATCTTCTTCTGCTAAGATATACCATGTTATATTGCATGAAGATGTTAAAATTGGCATCTTAGTATGTAACCACATTAACTTGGTGCAGAAAAGGACATTCACAAAGCCTACCTATGCGATATATTGACAAGACTATAAATTGATAGGTTTATTGCAGTTGGCGATGAAGCATTCCTCCTCAGTTATGGTCAAACATTCCAGCCCCATGTAGTTGGTGCGGCAACAAACATTCAGCGAGCCCTGACTGCTGCAAATTTAGCAAACACGGTAAAAGTCATTGTTCCTTGCAATTCTGATGTATACCAATCTGAGTCTAACCTACCTTCGAAGGGTCACTTTAGGCCTGATCTCAACAAGACTATGATCGAGCTCCTCTCTTTTCTTGACAAGCATGGTTCACCCTTTGTGGTTGACATCAATCCTTTCTTGACCTTTCAACAAAAGAAGAACCTTTCCCTGGATTTTGTTCTCTTCCAGACAAATTCTCATCCATTATCTGATGGACCGAACAAGTATAGAAACCACTTTGATATGAGCATCGACACATTGGTTTCAGCTTTGTCAAAGGTTGGGTATGCTGAAATGGATATAATTGTCGGGAAGATAGGATGGCCTACGGATGGTGCAATGAATGCCACACCTGCTGTTGCCCAGATGTTCATGCAAGGCCTCGTTGACCACCTGCAGAGCAAAGCTGGTACTCCACTTAGGCCAAAGAGACCACCAAGAGAGACATTTATCTTCAGTCTACTAGATGAAGATCAACGGAGCATTAAGACTGGGAATTATGAAAGACACTGGGGCATTTTCACATTTGACGGCCAGGCAAAATACAATGTGGACCTTGGCCAAGGCTCAAAAGCTCTGGCAAGTGCTCATGATGTGGACTACCTCGCCCAAAAGTGGTGTGTGGTGAATAACAACAAGGACATATCAAATGTTTCCGGCAGTGCATCAGAAGCCTGTTCCACTGCTGATTGCTCTGCTTTGTCTCCTGGTGGCTCTTGCTCTGGGATCGGCTGGCCCGGAAATGTGTCATATGCTTTCAACAACTATTTTCAGCTTCATGATCAGAGCGCCGATAGTTGTGATTTTGGCGGCCTGGGATTGATAACAACTGTGGACCCATCGGTAGGTGATTGCAGGTACACTATTGCACTCCGCACATCATTTTCTACATCTATTCATCAAAGGCTGGTCGCACGGTGGAGCATGACGATTCGAGGTGGCACCTTTTTTGCTTTCTTGCTCTTATTTATTTGGTGTTGATCTGCTTGCTTTGAGGTAGTTTTGTATAAGACTAAAACTAGAATTTTGCACCAAAACTTCCAGAGGATGTCTAGGCACTTCATGAGTTCAATCCTTTGAGCCTGAATCATTCTGAACTTGTTCTACGAGAAGTGACTGATGCTAAGATTTTGGCACTTACATGATTTGTGATGCCAAGAATTCAGCACTGCGTGGTTTGTGGTTGGATTGGTTCTGCTTGCTTCTTCCCCTGCAATAGAAAATAATATCCTGTATGTTGGTGTTTCATTCTTCAAACTCTTCTGCATGAAAGCTACTTGCTCTTGGTGATCAACTTACCTGCTCTCGCTGCACCAATTAGGAACAGGAAATGATGAGGTCCAGTTGTGGACAAACACTGCGTTAGGCATGCACTGCAATAAAACTTCTTCCTTGTTGACATCATATAAAAATAAGACTCAGCTCTGCAGGGCTTCAAGGCTTCCATGTCAACTTAGCATCCCATCAACAATGGCCACGGACGGCAGGTAGCTTGATGTATTTGACCGTAGGTAGAGTGTGTATTCCAGTATGTTCATCACATGATAACATGCTCAAGGACAAGCATATACACTGTAGCCTAGTTTTATATGTTATCGTTACCAATAGAAACAACCTTTCCTATCTTTTTTACTACTATAATCTATGATTGTTAAAGGTTTTAACTTAGGGTTCGATCATAAATAGGCAGTCCCATCTCCATATTGTTTCAGCTCATCCGAACCGGAGAGGCAACCTTGCACTGTACCAAGAGTATTCATCTACAACTATACACCTACCTTCCTTCCTTCTTCCTTTGGTGGCCTAAGCAATGGGTAGCCACTCCCCTTGCGCTTCCTGCAAGTTTCTACGGAGGCGCTGCACGCCGGACTGCGTCTTCGCGCCCTTCTTCCCCCCCGATGAACTCCACAAGTTCGCAATGGTCCACAGGGTCTTTGGTGCAAGCAACGTTAGCAAAATGCTACAGGTTTCTTCTTCTTCTTCTTCTTTGTTCTTCTATTTTGTCTACGGGTAGTTTACGCTGGTTGACTACAGGATCTTCCTCTTCATCAAAGAGCGGATGCGGTGAGCAGCTTGGTCTACGAAGCAAACGCAAGGATGAGGGATCCAGTTTATGGTTGCGTCGGAGCCATCTCTTACCTCCAGCATCAAGTGTCTCAGCTCCAGATGCAGCTGGCCGTGGCTCAAGCTGAGATGCTTTGCATTCAGATGCAGCAGGCGCAGCTGATGGATGCTGATGGCATGCAGTATCTCATGCAGAGTGACCTCAGCGCCATGGCCCGGTTGACGAACTACCCATCCTCCTCGAGCAATGTACCCCATGAGCCTCTCAAGAGAGAGAATCCGTGGGCATAGAAGCCTTGTTCCTGTTCCCAAGCGTTTGCTTGAACGGAGCTTCTTGGTGGATTCAGTGCTTCATCCATGTACGTGTCCCTATCATTGTTTTGTTTAGGTGAAGACACACTGATGACACAAACTGGAAGATTCCTTTTGTTCTCCCTAAGACAATTCCTTTTGTCATCTAGCTGGCTGCTATATATACATTGTTGTTGCTGTAAGAACACGAGCTTGATTAACGCATCTTTCAAACTCCTGCAGATAAAACAAAATGACACTTTGTTGGCCATTTCCAATCTACATATAAATCGCAGATCAAGCTTTGTCTCTTCAATCATCCTTTTCCTGTCCAACAGAAGGAAAACAACTGCAACATTTGCAGCTTAACTCTATTGACGATTCTTTTCCTGGTGTTACTTGCTGTCTGCTATGTGGGTTGGTGAAGTGTTCTTGGTGTTAGAGGAGTACAGTATGTGCGCACATGCAGTGTAGTTCTTTGCATTAAGCTAAGTTGATGTACCAGCCAACAAGAAGTTTTTTGTCTCTAGCTTGGGATTTACTCGTGGATGAGATTGCACTACAAACAAAGGCAATAATTACACGAACTGAACTAAATGACAAGGCATTTCCTGGTCAACAGTTTCATGAACTAGATTTTAGTATGTTGGATTAGGACATGACAAGAGAAAGAGTTTAATATCCTGCAAGATAAGACACTCCCACATGCTTTATAAGGATTGTTAGACTAAACTTTAAACTTTATAAGGATCGTAATCCTTGATGATTGGACTCTTCCTCTTGGCATGTCCTAATCCTTGATAAGGATTGCAAGAGAGAAAGTGGAAGAGTGATTACAAGGAAGAAGAATATTTTAGATTGCCCACTGTTCTCTCTAATAACAAAGAAGTCAGTCGGGCACTTGTTTCGAGGTCTATCTAAGGTTGGATGGGTTTCCCAATGTATATGGTGCCTTTTAATATTGAAGTCAATAACTGATAGAGTAATTTTAATAAACAGTAATTGTTCTTATTGATTCTAATAACATTCACTACAATGGAGATGGGTAATCTCCAGACCGAATACATGGAGAAATACACGTTAAACAAGATGATTATTGTCGTTTCATCGAGAAACATAAGCTCGTAGATGAAACGACATGTTCTAAGCTTCTTGCTTGCTTCAATAATGTGCATGGCCACCGGTTTCACCACCACCAAATGCATCTCTGTCACTGATGGATACGACTGCTATAAGATCGCTCTTCACCATATCGACTGCCCCTTCGCTGAAGAGCCATGAAGCATACGACGAGGAATGCTCATTCCCTTCCGTCTTGTTAGCAGTCACCTCAGCGACGACCGGCGAGCACTCGCCAACGACGTGTCGAGACTTCCCACTTCGACGCCCGGATGTGACGCCTAGGAAATGGCTCGATTCCGAAGCCGACGTCAGTGGCTGAGGAGCGGATGAGAAGAGGGCGACGCGAGGGACAACGGGCCCTCTCGCACACACCGCACAAGATGTTTGTCGTGGTTCAGCGGCGAAGGGGAGTGTGGGAGCTAGCGGACGCAAGTGTGGCGTGCACAGGCACGAAAGGGATGACCACTGCGGGGGAGGATGGCGGACGAAGGTGTGGCGGACACGAGCCATGGCGCGCGCAACCACATGTTCTTCGCAAGATTTTATCTGCTCCTAAAGGCGTTAGTGCCGATCACAGAATGGGATGGCTGCTGTGCTGTACTTTGTAGAAACTATTGCTTTAAAAGCGCCAACTCAGTCATCCATATATCAGGTTGACGAGTGTGTCTATATGTATGAAACTTGACAAGCGTGCCATCTAAACCGTCCATCATTAAAATCGTCACATCTGAACCGTCCGTGGTGGAAGACCCGGGTTCATCCCCAATAACCGCCGCAAACGTCATTGACGGTGGAGATCTGATGAGTGAAAGAATGGACGCTGTAGATGTGAAAGCAATGGAGATTTCTCGTCGTCCTCAGATTATGTTAATCGCAGCTGTGACGCTCCCGGCAGGCTTTAGATTGACTCACCACTGAGAGATCGGAGCGACACGACACCAAACCGTTATCTGCTGTTTTTGAGGTGGGCCCGCGAAGAATGTGACTCCTGATTGCTGAACCGTGGCGTGGATTGGGCAGCCATCGTTAAATAACTTGCCCGGGCATGACCGCCTCTTCGAGGCGGCAGCCAGCGTCGCTATGTTCTCTTTGAAGAAAACGACGACGGTGAGAGCAGAAGAGGAGATAGAAGAAGGAAATCTACGCACCGAAAGGGGAGCACAACAACAAAGGTATCGAGAGAGAGTGCAGAAAGCGAAAGCAGGCGTCGACGAAACGAAACCCTATCAAGCGAACGGAAGCGCACTAGCGCTGTCCACCACCGCTTCCATCCAAAATCTTCTCCTCCTCGCCCCCCGCCCATCCTCCTTTTGATCCGATGTGACGCTTCTCCTCTCCCAATCCGCTAAATTATTGCATGGCGACAAGCTCCCGATCGATCCTTCTCCTTTTAATATCGTTCCGCTCAACCCTACGCTCCAAAGATTGATCTTTCCCCATGGCCGATGCCTCCGCCGAGTTCCGCCGGCCGGAGCTCCTCCCTCCGGCGGCCGACCTTGTCGTCGCGCAGCAGCACGACGGCCTCCGCTTCTGGCAGTTCATGGTGGCCGGGTCCGTCGCTGGTCTCGTCGAGCACACCGCCATGTTCCCTGTGGACACCCTTAAGACCCGGATGCAGGCCGGTTCCTCGGCATGCCACCGGCCGCTCGGCCTCAGCCAGGCCGTCCGCTCCGTCGTCCGCGCCGAGGGCGCCCTCGGCCTCTACCGCGGTCTCGGCGCCATGAGCCTCGGCGCCGGCCCCGCCCACGCCGTCTACTTCTCCGTCTACGAAATATCCAAGAAGTCCCTCTCCCGGGATAACCCCAATAATCCGGTCGCCCACGCCGCCTCCGGGGTGCTCGCCACCGTCGCCAGCGACGCCGTCTTCACGCCCATGGACACCGTGAAGCAGCGCCTCCAGCTGAAGAGTAGCCCGTACAAGGGGGTCGCGGACTGCATCTCCAGAGTTCTGAGGGAGGAGGGGATCAGGGCGTTCTTCGCCTCGTATAGGACGACCGTGGTGATGAACGCCCCCTATACTGCCGTGCACTTCGCGACGTATGAGGCCGCGAAGAGGGGGCTGATGGAAGTCTCACCGGAGGACGCAAGCGATGAGCGGCTGGTGGTGCACGCCACCGCTGGCGCCGCTGCAGGTGCCTTGGCAGCGGCTGTCACCACACCGCTTGATGTGGTCAAGACGCAGTTGCAGTGTCAGGTAAAGCTTCTGAGCCAATCTATACAATCACAGTAGAGTAAAGATTGAATCTTTGTTTTGCTTTTACTATATGCAGTTCTCATGTTGCTTGTTCTGTTCCTTGAAGTAGTGCTTAATCTCTGAACTCCTGTGTGCCCCCCATATTGAAGAGCTTGATTCTGTAAATTAGGTAGTTGATTGACATCATGAATCCTTTGCTGGTAATACTTTGCAGAATCATATAGCTCATAAAAGCTCACAAATTAGACAAAGGGGCGAAATATTTTGTTACTAGTAATGAAAGCTACAATTCATTACAGAGGAGACAGCTACAATTATTGTTCATAACTTATTGGGATCCTTGCATAAGATTATGCATTTGAAACTATAATGGAAGATGCCTTTAGCTTGTGACTCTTAAAGAACAATGCAGAGGTTTCACATGATATTGTCCTCCTTCAAGGAAATAAGTTATGTAGGATCAAGTAATAACTGTTGTGAGAAAAATGCATAGCAGAAGCTTTCTTTAGTTATTATGAGCAGGTGGAAACAAACATGATAATGACAATCATATGCACAACCTGAAAGCATATATTTTATTGTCGAACAACCAACAGGAAATTTTGAGAAGCAGTATGTCATTGGATGCATTAGTGCATTAAGTTATGAGCTAGAACTAACATTAGTGCATTGGATGTTCTATAATTCCAAAGAACTCTTGACCATTGCTTTCCTCAGTTCTTTGTTCTTTGACAGGATTGCTGCATGCCATTTCAAAAAGTTGATTGGCATTCTATCTTCACGTGTAATATGAGAATCGAATCAATTGTCTTTGTGTATGATAGGACAGCACCAAGGATTGTATTCTGATTTGCATGTCAAAGAGATGCCAAAGCCTTATCTTAAAGGGATGCAAAGCTTCATCTTGGGGCTTCAGTTAATGATATTTGACGTGCTATTCGTTTTCCTACAGAAAATTAAGTTCGTGATGATGCTAGCAGTTTCTTTTTTATGTGCTTTCTACCTTTTAAAGTTGCTATTTAGTCATGTCCTTGTGTTTTCGTTCCATCTGTAATCTGTATATGGTTTCTATGTACTTAAATTTTCAGCTTTTGTAAGTAGCTCCCATGGAGGTAGTCGATCATCGGCAGAATCTGCTTCCTTTTGGTAAGCTAAAATTTTAGTGGGTTTTTCTTCGTTGTCTTTTGAGCGGAGCAGGGCGTCTGCGGCTGCGATAGATTCTCCAGCAGCTCGACGAGTGAGGTGATACGGGCCATATTAAGGCGCGATGGCTACGCCGGGCTGATGAGAGGATGGAAGCCAAGAATGCTGTTTCATGCACCAGCAGCAGCCATTTGCTGGTCGACATACGAAGCAATGAAGTCCTTCTTCGAACAGCTGAATGATCAGAAGTGATTCCATGTTCTAAATCTTATGTAGAAACATGTTGTATCGCCCGATAAAAGCCAGCCGCTGTCATGCATGCTGCTGTGAATGTGTATTTACTCCCACATCCACTTGAAAATTGTATCTGTACAAATTTTCTTCTTGGTAATATAAATAATAATCATGCTCGGAATCGGGAATTGATTTCGATTGTCACTATATTAATGGCACCATTATCATCATGAAATTTATTGGACTTTGCCAAGTTGGTCATCAACGGGGTGATGGTCTTGAACATTATTTTCCTTCATCTTTTTACATAATTCACCTCACCATGGCTGGAAGGAGAAGAAATAAGAGCAAGAAACCAATGATGTATCACCACAATTCCAAGATGATATAATTATTGAGACAGACAAGTTTCAAGGAATCCCACATCGATAACATGGTAGCTTATGCACTACGCACACTAGTGAACCATCTCATCGCAGCCTAAAACTTGTCCACGGTGATACCACCTCTAAGCACCTCATAAGCATCACGGCTCCTGGTCTTCTTCACGCCGGTGGTGAAGTGGATTTTGGAGCCCTCGGTGGCGATGGAATTCACTTTCGCCCAAATCAGCACTTTGGTTTTGATCCCTTCGATGTCGACCAGCTTTCCTTTCTCTAGATACCCGGTCACGATGGTTAAAAAGCGCAAGACCGAAGAATCCCTGTAGCCAACCTCGCATATGGAGGGTATGTATACAGTGAGCTTCCCTGTCTCTTCGTTGAACTCGTAGTGAGTGGCATCCTGAGGAAACAGACCTATTGGCATATCGTATTCCCTTAGCAGTTCAGGCAATGGCTTCTGCATCTTTCCTGGAAGAAAACAGTCTTTCCATGAGTTTGGCCAAGTACACAATTTGATTGGGGATTAGAACCATTGCCATGCCTGGTACAAATACATACTCTCAAACAAAAAAAAAAAATCTTGAGTTATCAGAAAGAAATGACCAAAAGTCTAAAACATATATAACATCCTTTGATTCAAGTTAGTTGATAAAGAAAGACATATATCTCACTTTCCTTTAGTTAATAATGACAAGATCAGGTGAGAGCAAAGATATGTTAACATAAATGAAGTAATTTTGCTACAGAACCCCAATTTGTTTTACTTTGTGCTAATGTTAGGAGATTCATTGAAGACCATACAGAAGACATTTCACGGAGAAACCAAAGAAATGTGAGGATTCTATCTAATTCTAGATGAACTTGCTATGTCCTATACCACGCCAAACTACCTCTGTTAAGTCATTTCTAAAATTTCTCACTTGAAATTTGATACTATATGACCTGAATCAGCAAGAAACAGAATAGAACATTGGGGCAGCACTATTTATATTGAGGCCAAAGATTCTCAGAATGGGTATTGAACCAACGAAGAAACATTAAAGCTTGGACTGGTGGTATAGATATCATGATATACATAACAAAAGATGGACTTGGGTTGCCATTGCAGAAGATACCTATTGTGTAATGGACTTGACTAGCTTATAGCCTCCGATAGGTGCAAAAGATGCACCTGTTAGTTTAGCATATAAATGACTTCTTATGGTTGCAATGCAAGTATAACGAAACCATGTCACAATTCTTTGCGGACCAAAAATCCGATACAAACATGTTAAAAGGAAAATAAGTAGGAAGCCAAAATACATCAAGAGTTTCAAAAAGGCTTCAAGAGTTGGCATTGTAGATGAAAAGTGAAATTAAAGAGAACAATTATGGGAAAAAAGAACAGAAAAATCATTTGGGCAGACAATAATGTGTATTCAAGATGCAGGAACTCAACAAATAAAAACAACAAAGCAAATGAATCAAATAAAAAAATGTGTCAAGAGAAATATCAAGTATTGAAATTACAAAATAATCTAAAACATGCAGATAAACATGAAGGTCCATCTAAAGTAACATGAAAAGAGAAACTGTCAAAAACAGTATGTTTTTCACTCCTACAAACTGAGGCAGACAGAAAAAAAGAGATGCAAAATTGATGGTAACTGGAGCATTGATACAGCACCTTTGAGTTTATTGACCAACCATTTTGCTCCCCCTTCAATGCTGCTAGAGAGTGACTGATAAAATAAACAAAAGATTATGTCAGTGGGAGAAACAGGACCAATATTACCACAAAGAGAAGGCAGACAATATTAATTGAATAGGTGATCATGATAATATAAAAAGACCTTCCTTCCTAAGTAGTCGAAAATGAGTCTAAATAATACAACCATCAGTATCTTCTAGGTTGAAACGCATGGAAAACAAATATACCAGATAGCAATAATAAACATGTCACATCATAATTAAAACAATCTCAAGCAAATTGAGAAAGAATTTTACATGACAATCCAGCAATGGGATCTTGCAAAGAAAAGATTGCCAATTATATAAAAAGACCATACAATCAAGGAATCAAGTTGTCTAGTACATCGGTCTGTGATGGTATGTTCAAGTCTGAACTAAAACCCAAAGGTCCATCTAATCAAGATGCAGTGTACCTATCGCAGCATTATGTAGCATGCACAAATCCAAATAAAGGCCAGTATGCCAACCCCTGTTTATTTAAATTCAGCTTATCTTGCCTAGAGCTCTGTGTTTTGGCTATTTCGACTGCTGTACAGCAGAAACACCAAGTTTTTTACATACTGTTTACTCGGAGAACTGATCCCTCTAAAGCAATCCATTTCAATACTCTAGCCGACAAGACAGAGGAGTAGAAACTTTTCTCTCCTTCCTCTTTCCATTGCTCCCTTCTTTCATTTCCTGATGGAAGCCAATATCAGGAGACTGAAATATCATTCCATTTTAATATGCCATAACAGTCCACTGCCATCTGAGAGTTGGTAGACTCCCAGAATCACTTCAAGGAAAGATATTACAGGCAATAATTATCTTGATAGAACTTTCTCCTTTTAGCAACCTGTCTCTCTATCAAATCTTTCTCTTAAGGTGCTCCGTTACGAATCTCACTATTTCATGTTTATGAGGATTTTTTTCTTCTGACAGAAGTGTCTCCTCTCATATAAAAAATATAATTTTTGCAATTTTAATATACTCCAATAATCGCATCATATAATATCAAGAAACAACAAAATTAATAAAAATTATGAAGTGGGAGTCATACTGAAGCAAAAATCAAAACAATAAAAAAAAAATTCTATAGACCATGAGAATGTGGCTCAACACTCCATCAAAACGTCTCCAGCTCATGGCCCTACATGACTCTCTAATAAATGAATTCTACAAATATAACGGAAGCTACTTCAAACTATTTCCCATTTCAATTCAGTGCTTCTCATGCTTGACAAATATGGAAGTTGTTCACAAAACATCATTGCACCTAACAAATTACCTAAGTTGTTCATAAAATAGTACTTTAGCATCTCTTACATACTGACATCTGCAATAAATCTTCTGCATCTCAATAATAATTCTTTGCACCTCACAGTATCCGATATCCATCTTTAATATCATCAAGAACTGAGATAAACTTTTTCATTCATGCCAGAAATAGACACAAACACAGTTTACAATTTCCTATTTGAGCTCCAAAATACTCGCATTTCTACAGTATCCATCACCCATGTACTTAAATATCATGAATTAAAACATAGTCCCAGTGAGTAATCTACACGGGGCAGGCATCAATCTGACACAGAGGTTATAAGAGAAAGCAGAAAACATCATCTACGACGGTCCACCATACATTTCTTTATCCTGAAGAAAATAAAGAAAACACCATGTCTTTTAAATTCTTGACAGACCATCGAGCTGTACCCAATTATAGAAACATTTCGCCGGTGTTTTCCACCTTCAAACAGCGGTGGTAAGTCACTCAAAGATTCCACTTTTCATGCACCAACAAACGATTTGATTGTCCATGATAACAGGTCATCGTAAAATTCGCAATTTTCACATAAACATCAAGTGGCTAAACTAAAAGAAAGATAAAAAAAAAATATTTTACTGGGTATTTGTGGACACTACTAACATCATCGAATAGAAATCCACTAAGAGGGGAAGAACTAGCGATTCGCTTAGAAACCGAATGAATCAAGGGTTTCTCAAGAGAATTGAGCATCAGAATCACAAGGAAACACTTAAAATCCACGAATCCAAAGGTTGAAAGGAACCATGAATGGATATGAGGGCAGGACCGCAAGGATTGCTTACGTTGATGTCGTCACCGACGGAGGAGATCTCCTTGTCGGCTCGCTTGTTGATCCAATACGATCCGACCTTGTTCAGTATCTGATCCATCTCACTGCTTGTTCTTCCTCTTGCAACGGAATCGAGAGTCCAAATTTCCCCCTTTCCCTTCTTCCTCTTCTCTCCCGAGGGTGATAAGAATTCTACAGGGGGGATGGAAGCAAAGAAAGAGGTAGAATCGGGACGACTGCTTCAGTGGACCTTTTCTTCTTCTATTCATTGATGAACTGAACCGGGCATGAACCGGTTTGGTTTGTGCAGTAGAATCGGGACGACTTCTTCAGTGGACCTTTTCTTCTTCTATTCATTGATGAACTGAACCGGGCATGAACCGGTTTGGTTTGTGCACAAACCGAACCGGTTGATAGCTGACCTGGTAAGGCAGCCTTTCCAAAGAAATCGATGCCGTAGATCATCACTAATCTTCCATCTTGTCCGTCCCGATAACACATCGTAGGCGCGCGCGTTTGACATCCTTCCGATCTTAAATCGACGATTCTGATTGTTTACTATATTGGACGGTCAAGATTCAACTGATCAAATCGCAATTATGGGATATCTCATCCTAAGGGCAAATTTGGAATTGCGGATATCGAGGCGCATCGCTGACGAGGGATAAAATAAGGGTTGTCCTCCTTGGTGCCAAGAAACCCTAAGAGCGCCGCTGCAATCTCCAAGCTTTCCTTGCGTCCTCCTCGGCCCCGAAGGTACCTCCTTTTACCTGTTTTCTAGGTTCGGAGTTCCGGTAGGAACTCACTTGGTTCTCCTTTCTTCAGTTCAGATTATTTCTGATGCTAATCGATAATCACTTCCTTCTTTGTGGTTTGTTGTGTTCTCCTTCAGGGCATTGTTTGATTTCTTGTTTTCCTTACTACGGTGTAGTTTTAGTGATAAGATCTGATTTTTTTTCTATTTTTATTCAGTAGAGCACCAGAAGCTATTGCATTAGTGAGCTTGATGAGACTGCCATAGTATTCATCTAGGTAGACTGTGCATAGAGATTGATGGATCATTTTAGTGCAGTTTATCTTCTTTGTACTTTTGTCAACCTTTAACTCAGTTGATGATGCTCATTGAGTTACCATGTTATTTTTTGATGATGTTGTGCATATTGGAAAGAACGCATCTTTATTATCGAAAAGGGAAGAGATTCTCCACATCACATCATGTTGGTACCTCCTATATGAATATCGGCTCTGCAATGACTTTCCTACGAACTCGTCAGGAGGCTCTCTTATATGATAATTGGCTCTGCAATGACTTTTCTTCCATCTCTTCAGTAGGTTGACCATGTCTGAAAATATCGGTAAGGTTTTACCATTGTTCTGGGTGGCATGCCGACCAGTACTGCCTGGTACCAATTGAAACAAAAAAGCCAACAAAAAAAGTTAATATTTACGTCTTGGTACATACCAACTGGTATTTGAAATCTTATAGGACTGCATTACATGCAGTCATGCGATGAAAGATGAGCCAGCTTAAGTTTGTTATGAGCTAATATAATAGTTGATATAAGAAGTTTTAATTCATGACTTATATGAGCAATGTAGAAGATTTAGTATAATTAGCACATTGTTAAGTTGATAAAATGCTAATTTTTTTTACTTGTAGGTTATTGAGTCAACATCTCTGTGCAGAGCATGTGATTCAAATGCTTCTAAAATAAGAATATTATTTCATGTTATTTGTATAATGATTCATTTAGAATCTTTGGTGTTACTTTTTGTAGGCTAAGCAATTAGAAAACAAAATGTTTACTGCAAGGAAGAAAATCCAAAAGGAAAAGGGTTTGGAGCCAACTGAGTTTGAAGACACTGTTGCTCAGGTCGTGATACATGCTTGGTCTTGTTGTTGCTTGATGTATTTTGGTTTTAGTTGCTGATGGGGCTGTCTTTTTCTTGTAGGCATTCTTTGACTTGGAGAATGGTAATCAGGAGCTGAAGAGTGACCTCAAGGACCTCTATATCAATTCAGCCATGTAAGAGTATATCAAATTTTCGATTGTGACAAAAATGTATTTTTTATCCAGGAGACTAGGCATCTGAATTATTTGTTTCTGTAATGCAGTCAAATGGATGTAGCGGGCAACCGAAAAGCTGTTGTTATTCATGTTCCGTACAGGCTTCGAAAAGCCTTTAGGAAGATTCATGTGAGGCTTGTTAGAGAATTGGAGAAGAAGTTCAGTGGGAAGGTTAGGCTTTGCTGCACTTCATCGTTTTGTCTCTAACTAGTTTAATAAAAATCGAATTAAGTAATATCTTAACACTGTAGGAAGAATGATGTATGTTGAAAAGTTTTGCTGTGCATGCAGAAAGTGATTGTCGTGTTCATTATTTCTTCTGCATGAATGATCCTGTTGGAAATATTTATTGCTAGTGTTTGCAATGCTTTAAGATGCACTGATGTTGAGTAAATGTCACTGATTGTGTTGATCCTTCTTTAATATTTCTAAGGCAATCAAATAGTAATCTCATGAGCTCCTAGATATTTACATTTGATTAAGTAGGAAATGGGCAAGCTCTAGAAGTAGAAATTTTTTGTCAGAATGTGATTGGTGAAAATATTTTCTCTCAGTGTGCCTTCTTTACTTTTTACTAAATCCAATTTACTCGATTCATTGGAACTTATCTTGGACCTGGACTGTGTGATTGGCTTTTCTTATCATCATAGTCGATTGAGATCCACAATCTTGGAAAAGTCATTGATGTTCCTTAAAGATACGAGTCGAGGCATTCTTTTTTACAAAGCAACTTTACTAGGTGGCAAACACCCAGTATCACAGAAAAATTTCAGGTCTGTTTGCTGGAAGATGAACAAATGTCTCATTTGTCCATATCATAAGTATATCATACGTGTAGGTATTTTAGAATAATAAACCTAATTGGCATAGGTATGGTTTACACTAAGATTCTTCATGTTGAGTGTTGTTGTTTATGTTGCTATATCAAGTAACCGTACACTGTCACCAGTCATACTTACAATATTCTAATTTTTAATGATCTCTCCTATCTCTTCACATATGCAGATGCCTGTTTGTACTTGTATTTCCTTTCTTTTGTGGTCCTCATTTTTTGTTGTTCTTTTAAACAGGATGTAGTTCTTATTGCGACAAGGAGGATTTTGAGACCTCCGAAGAAAGGTTCTGCTGTTGTGCGCCCTCGCAGCCGGACTCTCACTGCAGTTCATGATGCCATCCTGGAGGATGTTGTGTACCCTGCTGAGATTGTTGGGAAGCGCATAAGATATCGTCTCGATGGCTCAAAGCTCATGAAGGTGAGTTTCCTGTGATCAGAGACTTTTTATCTTTTACTTGCAGGTTTAGTGCCTTATCCTTGGTTCACATCTATAATGTTTTTTGAAGCAACTGACAGTGATATTCTAAGATGATTATGCACTAAAACCATAGCTGCAGGTATCCCAGTTGTGTATTCATTGACTCAGTGTGTCTGTGCACTAAAACCATATCATATGTGTATTCAATAGAACGTAGTTGTTCCATTCTTGTTACGGCCCTTATGGAAGGAATTGTAACATGATTTCACCATCGGCCATGATCACTTTTTATTTTATCTCATTTTATTAAGCTGCAGAAACCAAATGGTTTACCAAGTTGTTAATCTCTTTGAATCAGATTTTCCTGGACCCAAAGGAACGCAACAACACAGAGTACAAGTTGGAGACATTCACGGGGGTCTATAGAAAGCTTTGTGGAAAGGATGTTGCCTTCGAGTACCCTGTGACCGAGAGCGCATGAAATCTTTATGGGTATAATAGCGGCATGCAGGCTTTTGAATCAAGTCAGTTTTGTTGACTTTTTGTCTTTTCAGTATCAAAGTTCTCAGATATTTGATTTGATGTTAAGTTAAAAATGTTTTAGAAGACTATTGCAGAAATGCATTCTGATTCTCTTGATTGATTTAGCCGTGTGAGATTTCGAAATCGATGATATCTTGGATAGGTTAAAATGTTTATGCCATTAGTGGGAATTTTAATGTGTTAAAGTGATGTTATATTCAAGAAAAATGCGTTTTGAGAACTTGCATTTGGTAATTCACACATGGTTATTTGTTTGGCCATTCCTCGCAATCTTTTTGCTTGTTTAACAATTTGATTTCTTTGCATTTTCGATATGGACTAAATTAAGATGCCTATCCATGGGAAGTATTTCTTATGTTCAATATTTAATCTGTTTTGATCTTACTTGTCGTTCATCCGAAGAGATAACTGGTCAATGATAATAATATTGTGCCCCATGGAGTCTCACTAGCATCACCTGCTCTTCTTCTTCCTCGTGATCATCCATTATCAATCCCATTATCCGTTGCCACTGTTGAATTAATTTAAGCCGTTTGATCTCCCGGAGATGCAGTGCGAGTTCTTTAGTAACTACTCCGGCAGCGGCGACGCAGGCGACGTCCTCCAAGCTCTTCGGCTCCGGCAGTTCTTTAGTAACTACTACTCTAAGCGCACGCACAGGAAGCAAGGCCGACCCTCTCCTTGGCCTTCTGAGAACCTTGCGGAGAAGATGCTACAAGAACAAACGAAAAAGCATCTCGACCCTCAACGTGGTTCTAAAGGCCCTGCAAAGTCTCTCAACCAAAACAAGCTTTATTTAATGCTTCTTAACCACAAGCTTCATCTGCTCGGAGCCCTCGTCACGCGACCTCTATTCAACCTACTTTAGGGTTACAATTCAGGCGCAGCACATCATGCTCAACCTCCAATACATGACTCGGAGCAAAAGTCTCCCTCGAACTTGGGAGTGAAGAGCGTCATCTCATTTCCTCGGTTGAACTTTAGCCGCTCGGTCTCCTCTCCGAAGATCTCGTACGAGTTTATCGGCATGTCATGGAGAGCTGATACCTTCGTCACGAAGTGTGGCTGATACCTCCTCAGGTCTTCATGGAAACAAACCCATTCTAAGTTTTCACGATGCGCCTGAATTGTAGCCGGAAAGAAAGTTGAAGCCGTGACCATTCGTGAGGAAATATGTAAGTCGGAAAAGAGAGAGAGAGAGAGAGAGAGGTGATGTGATGAGGCTCCGAGTAAATAAAGCTTGTGGTTAAGAAGCAGTAAACAAGGCTTGTTTTGGTTGAGAGACTTTGCAGGGACTTTAGAACCAACCACACTAAGAGTAAGAGAGACTTTTTCGTCTGTTCTTGTAGTCTCTTCTCCGGGAGATCAACCAAAGGAGGAGGGTTAGCCTACGTTCATGCACTCGATGAACCTCCGAGCAAAAAAAATTAGGAATCTAACATACTAAGCCAAACCAACTTTATTCATCTGTGAAATTAATGGAAACTCTTTCGGGTCGCCGTAGCTCTCGGCCTCTTCCGATGCCATTCCCTCCTGTCGGCATCCAACACAAAAGCTTGTCGATGGGAGAATGAACCAAACAACAGGAGATTACTGTTCTTATATACTCCACTGGTGCAGAAAAGATGATTTCGATTATTATTATTATTTAGGGATTCTTGATACATGCATCATGATTATAATTACATAGGATAATTTCTTTAGGAAAAGCTCTTGTTTTTTTTCCCTATGTTGAACTTTTTTTTTTTTCGGATAGGGCTCCTACTTTTTTAAGTTGAACAAAAGTGAGCTAAATCACTCTTTTCTTTCTTTTTTTCTTTATTTCTCTCCCTTTTTTTTAGGACTCATTTAGCTAGCTTAACTCATTCACTCAACCAGTTTAGCCAATCCAAAATTTAGACTGGTCCAGATTGATCTTAGAATTATAGATAAATATAAAAAAGAATAGAGTATAAAAAAATAAAATTTATATTATTTATATAAATTAAAGCATAATATAATAATATTATTTGTATATTTTAAATAACTAACAATAAAATATTAAAAAATTCTTAAATTTTAAGAAAAAACATTGGAAATGACTTGTAAATGCATAAATGGCTTTTTTTAACTATTCAGTTTTAAAATAAATATTTTTTTATGGATTTCAGTCATTGATTAAATTTATGTTTTTTTATTTTTTTCCCAATTTAAGGTGAATTTACAACCACTTTGGGGGAAAAAAAAAACTACGTAAATATTATCAAAGAAGGTTTTCCTATGGTTTTGAGGTTTTTTTTTTGTGAAAACCTTAGTTACACTATTCTTGAATGGGGTTGCACAATTTTTAGGGTCCTATTCAAAAATAGTATAATTCGCCTTCCATTATTTTTAAAAATTTTAAATTTTTAGAAATATTGGAAATGACTTACAAGGACATAAATGATAGTTTTATGTTTTATTTTGACACTTTTTATGAGTATTTTACTAATTTTTAACTATTAAAAGGTTGAATTTGTATCTTTTTTAAAAATTTACCCGATTTAACGTGAATTTACAATCATTTTGGCTCAAAAACCACTTAAATATTATCAAAGAAGGCTTTTTGAAGTTCTATAAAAAAAAAACTGTGAATTCGCTTAAATCAGATTTATATGTCAACGTGATGTTACGGCCAAGAACAAGGTTTTTAAAGAACTTGCATTGGCAATGCCCATATATGGTTACTTGATGTCTATTCAAATACTAGAATTTGATTATCCAGAATACTTGTATTCAAAGTTAACAATCGAATTATCTACTGTTATAAATTAATAACATTATTTTTTTATTTTCGATGTTGGACGAAATTAAGAGTTTTCCGTGATTGTATTCTTTATTCCGAGAAGAAACCTAATGCAATCGATGCATGGATCATCAAGGAATATATATATATATGTATATGATCCAGCACACAATACTTCGTTGAAGTAGCCTCATTTTTCATAGCTAAGCCAATGTAATTGGTGTTTCTTTCGACTCTCCTCCTCGGACACAGCAGCCAAGGTCTTGGCATCACTGCATCCTATTACTCGTCTCCGTCACTCGTCTTGCCTTTGTCTGTTCTCTCTTTTTCAACCTGTATATTTATTTCCTCGCTCGTTCGTGCAGACGCATGAGATTTTAGATCGATTAAAAGAGAGGAAAATAGTGATTGAGGGCGTTTTGTGCAACTGAACGAAGAGGGGACCCTCTCCGAAAGAAGAGAAAAAAAAATCGATTCTTTATGAGCACAAGACAAAGACCAAAGCTTTGTCCAGAGAGATGAGATGCATGTATGGAGGAGAAAATTTTGATATAAAAAAGTCGTCTTTTCTGCACCAGTTTTGAGTATATGAGAACAGTAATGTCTTATCATTCGGTTCATTCTCCCAGGCGGGAGCTTTGACGTTGGACGCCGATAGGAGGGAATGACAAGGGAGGCTGATGGCAAGGTTTTAATGGCGACATGAAGAGCTCCCGGAGACAGCACGGTGATCATGTACTTCGGGAAGCGCGACGAGGCCCTCATCCTCTCCCTCTCATCGATGACGCATCAGCATCACCCTCGTCCTGATCATCGCTCTGCCACCGCCACCAGCAACGCCAGTCCTACGTTCGATCGAGATGGAATGTAGCTTAATCTCAAGATAGATTTACTCCATATAGGTTTGGAATTAGATGATTCATCAGACTCGATATCATCTCTTACATGAAATTTTTTATAAAATAAAATTATTATTATAAAAAATCAAACATAAAATAAAAAAAAATAATTTCAATTACTTATAAAACTAAAATCTTAACTATAAAACTTAAAGACGATGGAATTAAAATTATACAAAGAGAAGAGATTAATAGATGCATAGAGCATAGATTGTTCCGGACAATACTTGGATACTCTTGATAGTTTATATATTATTATCGATTTTGATCTCTTCTTTTACTGTAGGTGTTGTAGTCTTCTCATAACAGCTGGATGGAGTTTGATGCAAAGTTTTCGATATTGAAACTTGAGAAAAAAGACTGTGGTTGGAAGGACTAACTGCACCTTACATAATTTTCTTTTTTCTTTTTCTTCTTCTTTTTCTTTGTTTCTTCTCTCCTCTTTTTTAAGGCTAGAATAGCTTCTACGGCCGGCTCTACTCCTTGTTGGAGAATTTTTTATTATCTTTAGATGACATCGTACCCTTATTTTATAGGGTGAGTGGCATCCTAAGGTATATTCCTACTAGGACTTTGTTTAAGATAGATATATGAAAACTCCTATCTTCATTAGGAGTTAGCGTCACCCTCTCCGGGTGGCTAACCCAACTAAAAAAGTTATCTAAGTCATATTAGGTTTAGATTGAGGTAAGTAGATTATTTTATTTTCGGTTTAGCTTGGTCTAATAGGGCTTTGAGTTTTTAAGAGGCCTTTAGATAGGGGTTGACTAAACTGTTTGAATAATGTTAAGATTGACCCAAAATTTGACTTTCTTAATTAAATAATTCATGTTTTATTGAATCTTATTTTAAAGTTTGGAAAACTTAACTTAGTAGTTTCGAGAATCATTTTACAGCACTTGATTTTTGTCCATCACATCTAATTTGGAGGGCAACTTTGATATATCATTGGATAGTAATAGATTTATTCTTAATAATAGTATCTTCTTTAAGGGGCTTCTCTTAGTTGGTCACTACTCTTCAATAAATGATAATGTCTTATTTGGCTCATCGTCTAGGATCGAAGGCTTGAACGATTTGAAGTTCTAGACGTTCATAACTTTGAATGCATCGTCTATGTAGGGCGATAGCTTAAGTTGGCATGCATAGTCTCCACTATTTCCAAACTTTGAATGGTCAATATAGAATAGGCTTTAACTTTTTGTTCATGCAATCATCCTTTAACATAATGTTGATTGTGTTATTCTTTATATTTTTGTTGACATTACTAAAGTTTATTCTCAACCTCTTCATGCACATTAAATATGTTCTCTAAAAAATTTTAGGCTTATTATGTTGCATTACTTTTGTTGGAGATAACTGATTCTAAATCGATGCGCGGTCAAAGTAGGATTCGATCGGGTTCAGTGCTTCGGCCCATTGGCGGGCGGAAGGGCCGCGTGGCAGCGACGGAGAAACTCCACGAGAAGCGATTTAGGGACCGACAGCGACGCCACCGACGGTCTCCACCAGTCGCCACTAGTTTGCAAAGAGGCCCTTCTGACTTCCAAAATTACGTCGAACACCCTCTTTGCGTCCCCGCCACCTTTTATCGGGAGCTTGGAGGACGTCGCCCGCTTCGCTGCTGACAGGATCTGGAGGACGAGAGTCGCCAAGACCCCGCTTCGGCCTGTGGCGTGGAACGAGGAGACGACGGCGTCATCCGTGATGGATTTGGCGGACCTGCCGGAGGCCAGCGTCCCACTGAAGGAGGTGGTAGCGGACTGCGCGCGGCGGTGGTTCCAGGACGTGCTTAAGGAAGCCAGGGCCGGTGATGTGTCGATGCAGGTCCTTGTCGCTCAGATGTACCGTAGCGGATACGGGGTGGCGAAGAACGAGAAAAAGGTGAACCCTTTATGTTGTTCTCCCGGTGCTGGATCGGTCAGGACGCCTTTAGTTGACGGCGTTTGGATTCTAGGGTTTCTTGGAATGTAGCTTTCCGATTTTCACAGTACTCTGGGGGTTTTCGGATAAAGTTCGCTTTTTTTCTTCCCCTCTTTCACTTAGGATTTCATGGGTAGGGAGAATTTTTATTTATTAGTTCTTGTACGGTCGATTATATTTGTGGGTTTTGTGCAGAGAGCAACGAGTAGAAGATTGAAGCTTTTGATCGCATATTGATGAACAGTATTAGCTTAAAACACAAGAAAGGTGAAGTTTTGATTGCTTGGTAAGTTTTGGTGCGCAGAATTCGGGGCATAGCAGGCTGTATTATGAACTGAGTTGCATGCTCAGCAATTTAGAAGGTCCATGAGTTTGTTCTTAGAGAAGTCCAAAATCTTCTTAATTACCAGAGAAAATTTATATATGTTGCACAATTTCTAGCTTGAATTTTGAAGAGTGCTTATAGGATTTCTTGTACAGGTGATGTAGCTTGATGCTATTTCGTAATTCTAATCTCCTACTTCTTTCTAGACAAAATTTTCCTTTTCTTGTAGGTTTTTTCCCTGTTACCAGAATCTTGATAGTTAACGAGTTGGCATTTCTCAGGCAAATGTGTGGATTTCAAAAGCCTCCAGATATTGGTCAGCAGTTCGGAAGGTCAGTGACAAGCATCCAGGTATCTGCCTTGTATTTTTAACATAAAAATTCGAAATTTGAACAGAAAAGATATATTTCTTTTCTTGCATCTGTCATCCAGAATACATATCTGTTTGTAGCAATTACAACTCTGTTGTTGGGTAACTTTTGTTGACCATTGTATTAATATGTTTTCTATAGGCTACAATGCTAGTGATTCTGATTCTGATGAAGAGAAAAATTAAGTTGGTCAAGATCAGGTACGACGTCAGTTCTCAAGAGGCATGTTGCAGCAAGTTAAAATTATGTCTATCATTTATATTACGCTCAGCATCACCAAAATCATGCTCAAGATGCCCATCTATATTGAATCATTTGGATTTCTATTAGATTCCAATGTTTTAATTTGAATGGGAGACCTTGGTCTTGAACATTATCGAGGTCATATAGTGCTATGCTATTTTAGAATATTTGGAAATGGCAAACATATTATGGATGCTTAGAACTATGTTTCTGGAGTACGTATGACTGAAACTCCTCTAACTGAGATTATCAATTTTTATGCTTAATGAGGAAATTATGAAAGGGTGTTTTGCTGTAATTATTAGTCTATTTATATTCTTAAAATAATTGTGAGAGGTCTGGCATTGGAGGAGACAATATAATTAGGATGATGGTAATAAGAAAGAAAGGAAGATCCAGAGTGCTACAATCACATCTGAATAGACAGTGGGTTGCTTCTGCTGCATGCCCAAATTACCAGCACTGATGCTCTGAAGGAATGCAGAATTGCAGGACGTTGTCAAGAAAATTCTCATTTCCACTTGTTGATCACTTCATGGGATCAGTGATTACAGATCTTAATTTTTTTTTTCTTTTATGATGATATTGGCAATTGGTCTTTACGGTTTTTAAGGCTCCTTATATATATATACCTTGTAATATTTCTCTATCTTGTGGCAATTTTTGAAATCATACTTTTGGTACATTGTGTTTACTTTTTATCCCTTCACAAGTTGGACATTCAGATATGTGATTAGGAATCAGTAACATGTGACACTTGAGTTGTCATGAAGTCAGAAGCAAGAGGTTACACATGTTCTTTTGTTGCATTCTTCCCTTAAAACACCTGAGCTCTGTTCCATGTCACAACGCCTGGATCTTGCACTCTCTTTTGAATGGGGTGTGCTCTGGTTTGTGCATGAAGGAACTGGCAAGGACTGTTTTACATGGATCAGGCTAGTGTATAAACTCCAAGAATGTTAAGTAGAATAAAAGGAGGAAGTTGGTGTACCGAATAGGTGAGGTTTTGCCCAGTGTCTGCGTCCAATGTGCATTGTCTCTCTCTTTTTGTTCATTCCTGATTTTAGTTCTTCACATATTTATCAAGAAATAGCTTGAGCAGTAAAGTCAAAAGAGTTTTGGATTGTCAGTTATGTTATCAGAAATGGTTAATAAACATGTTTATGATTTTAGCATAAACAAATAGGCTGTGGCATGAGTAGGTGGTATCTTGGTGACCCTCCCAGTAATGTTGCTCTATGTATCATCATGTTGGCAAAATAAACATCCTCGAAATTTATCTGATCCCTTCCATTTATTAAAAGTTAGATGCACTCTGAATTTGACACTGCTGTTTACTAGCTTGAATTTGATTTCAACAATCACTAACAAATTCATAATGCGTTTCTTGCAGGGTTTGCTTTGTCCAAGGTCAGTTCATGTTTGGCGACTGCAATCTTAGATTTTCTGTTTTGTTTGGAAGATCCACTGTGTATCTATCAACAAAGTTTCCATGAGTTCCTGAAGCTTTATGCAATCCATGACTAGTGATCCAGAATGTGTTTCGGGCCTTTTCTGGTGAATGTTTAGAGTTGTCAACCTTCACTCTGTCTTACGAAAACATTTTTGAATGAAATTTCTTGATCAGTAAATATACTGGAGTGTTCATAATGCTTGTTAATTTGAAGCTTCCTGAGTGATAATGCATCGACTAAAACGTATCGACAGATGGATCTTCTATTGCTACAGGATTCTGTAAGTTGAATTTAAAGATATTATAAAATCACTCCCAGCAATGATAAAACTTTTGTTACCAACTATTTGGGTTAATCTAAATCATTACAAACAATTGTATCCAACATAAATGATACAGAAATTTCTCAGACCTAACACCCAATATTCACTGAGCACAAAAAATGTCTTCCCCGTTTCCAGGAGATCGAAGAACGTAACGTCCTCCGTATCTACAACCTCTGCTGCTTTTACTGTTCATGCTCCGTTACGTCTCCCTGTCCTCCATTCCTATGGCTTCTCAGGATGGGAAGAAGCCAACGGGCCAACGCGAGCAGCTCGTGCATCTTCCTCCCGCTAACTACACATCGATCAATGCTCAGCTGCGACGAGAACTCCTGGTAGGTTCATCGAAAGACGGCAAATGACGGAACATTTATCTTCTCGGAAGAGACGACCGATTGGCTCAGTGCTTCCGGAACCTTGCAATGGCAAAATTAGAAGAGAAGTAACGAGGAATCAAAACACGCATATGGTTGCAAGAGGTTGAGGATGGGTGGGAAGGATAAGAATCGAGTACCTCTACGGAGATCTTGTATGAGCTTGACAGCAGCACCTCCTCCGGCATGTCATGAACAACCGTCACCTTCTTCGCAGTGTGGCTTTCTTTGTCATACTTTGCCTGCATAGTAGCGTCAAAAAATGTAGTCGCCATGGAGCTTCGTGTCTACACGAACGAGAGGAAGGATCTGTAAAGAGGGTAAAAGATGAGACGCTACGTTGCCAAGAAGAAGCAACATATGCGTGGGATTACATACTTCGCCTTGTTGCTTCGTCTGGCAACGAAACTGTAAGCATAAAAATCTTTAATCATGTTTCTGTAATGCGAAAAACTTTAATGCTAGGATCGAAATCAAAGAACAATATATTTGTTTTTACGATGTGCACCTTTGATGTCATCCGCAAAGAAAGGAGGAAAGATCTGAATACCTTCCTTAGATCTAACGCTTGCGCCAATCTGCAAGGAGAACTAGACTCCTTCTCCTCTCTTCCTATCCTTTCACAGGACCACTGTAATTGATGGCTCAGGGAGATTGAGAGGGAGACTGTAATCTCTCAATCTATGTCTGTGAAATATTTTTTTTTATGCAACTCCTAGATGCATCTGTGTTGCTAATCTTTACGCAACTCTTAGATGCTTCTGTGTTGCTTCTCACACACGACACACCTCAAAGTCCCCTGAGGTCTTGTCTATTTATAGGCGAGAGCAGAGGGTCTAGGATAAGTTATTAGGGGAGTTCCTTCCATCAAGGGCATCCCCTAAGGTATCCTCCAAAATATGGACTTCTTTTCTATTGGCCGATACTGATATCAGAATCCAATTAGTTACATCATATATCTTATCCTATTATAACGAGCCACATAATCTAACATTCTCCCACTTGACCCATTAATTGATAAGATATAAAAGATATTCAAAATCAAAAACAAAACAAAATTTGTTTGAAAACAATTTTACTTAATTGGATTCTAAAAATTTTGAAAAGCATTTTATACATGGCCATGAATTTTAAAACAAGCCAATAAGTCCAATAAACAGAATAATACTATATTAAGTCCAACCATCAATGCGAGTCATAGCGGTTGTATATCATCAATGTTATATTCCCTTCTATGTACTGCAACATTAGTAGTCTTTCCTAATATAGTCCATAATGACCCCTGTAATTTGTCTTGTCAAGACAATCCTGTTATCACATTCAACTATAATATGTACATACATAATTGTGAACATGATAGCAGAAACAAATAACTTTAAGTACGTAAGTAAAAATGTCAATTACAGTGTCCACTCAAATATGCATCACCATATCCTTTATGGGTTGCTCACAAACCCAATCATAAGAACATGTTCTTTCAAAACACCTTAGGCTGTAAGTCCAAAGTAAATGGATCAGCAATCAATACAGTGGAACTCAAGTAATTAATTGACATTAGATGTTTCTGGACTCGTCTTCTCTAACCATCAAGTACTTTCTACCATAATGCATAGAAATGCAATAGTACTTGTCATTCTTAGAGAAGAAAACTACTGCGATATCACAAAATATCTTCAGCGACTTGACAATTGAGTCTGACCACACCAAGTCCTGAGATAAAATTTCGCAGTTATAAAGTTTGATTAGTGGCCTCAAAGCATATCACAAAATCAATTTTCATAATAAATTGCATCTCTAATTAATATAGATCTTAACCATAAGGTGGACTTCCTGTTATTGAGGTAATTTATAAAATCAGCATTTGAAAAACACAATCATTTCAAGCTGATATAATTTCACACATGTGAGCATATAATCCTTCGTCCCTTCCAGATATCTTATTACTTTTCTTTGCAGTCCTTTAATATTTTTCACTTCTAGATAATCAAAACGATATCTATTCGATATATAGGCTTGAGCATAGACTTTCAACTGCGCATATATAAAGACTATTTCCTTTATTTGATTCTTTTCAAGTCATTTTAAAACACTCAATTTTGACTAAAATTTTACTTTTATGATTTGTTGAACAAAGTTGTATATTAAATCATCTCAAGACCTGGTTAATATATCCTTTCTGAGACAGTCTTAATAATCATTGAGATATATCCCTGAGTATATCAATATAAGATGTCTCATTCATATCAACCGTCTTAAATTCTTAGTGATAATTTCTTGGTTTAGTATAATAAACCAAGTCACTATTGACAATGCAAAATATTATCCACATATGTGATCAATATTATAAACTTGCTCCCACTGATTTTCAGATATAAATACCGATTAATAGTATTTTTCTTAAATCTGAAGAAATCAATGATATTAAGAAACTTTATATATCATTGTCTAGAAGCTTGTTTAAGATCATAAATAGATTTCTGAATTTGCATACCAAATTATATATTTCTTTTATTTACTCTGCGAGTCATTCAGAGTAACCCATATAAAACTAGATCCTTAATCAAAAATTTGTTTTCATATCATTATGATATAACTCAAATTCATAATGAATCACTAATGTCATGACGATTTTTAACGAGCTCATTTAAAAATTAAATGTCTCGTTATAATTGATACATTCTTTATGAGTAAAATCTATAACCATATAAAAACTAAAAGTCTGACTATTATATCATTCGACATTGTCCTTTGAGTCATATTTATATAATAGACTCTTTTACAATTATATGACAATTCAACGAATTCATCAGACACCATTCTGGTTATTGATTTTAACTCTTCTTACATTGTATCATATTACTTTTCAGAATCATTACCTTTCATGACCTATGAAAATAATAAGGGATCTATTCTGATTCCTATATCAAAATATAATTCTTATAAATATACCACATAATCATAAATGACAGGATTCCTTTCCCATTGAAAAATTTTCAATGCTGTCAAATGTGGTTATTCTATAAGACCATTATCAGCGATATCAATATAATGTGAGAGTTTGAAAATATTATTTTGTTATTCACCTTTATCAAATTATTTAATAATTTGAGTAACAATAATCTCTCAAATAATAAAGGAGTATCAACATGTATCTCCTCTATATCAAAATTAAATTTTGAGATTTTTACTCCCACTGATTCGCTATTTTATAGGAACCTTATATTACTAGATTTAACCAACCTCGTACTATGATTAGAGCAATAAGACATATACCCTTTTTTTTTAACTTTTCTGAATAAATAATAAAATATTCAGAAATAGTTATTAACTTTTTCTTTTATGTGAGTTGAAGATCCTTATCTCTACAAGACAATCCTAAATATGTAAATATCTTAAGTTAGGTTTCTTATCATTCCATAACTCAAAAGAAGTCATGTAATTTACTTATTAGAAACCCAATTTAAGATATACATAGTTATCCTTAGAGCTTCTTCTCACATTGATTTGGGTATAAAAGAATAATACATCATGCTCCTAATCACATTTATAAGTGTACGATTATACCTTCAAGCAATTATGTTTTGCTACAACACATCTGGTAAATCATGAATATCATAAAATCCATCACCCCTATCAGATATGATGATTTTAACTTTTCTATCTAATTATCTCTCGACCTCTTTTTTGCACACTTTAAAAGTGTCAATGGCCTAAGACTTTACATGAATTAGATATAACAAAATCATATCTCAATAGGTTATCTATATGGTGATAAAATACCTCTCTTTAATTAGACAAAAATATAGAGTGACTCGCAGATGTAAGTATAATCTCAAGGAGTTTATGAACTTATATTTTATTTTAATATTTAATTATAGGATCGTTGTAAACTCAAAATTTATGTTAATTCTGTATACACCATTATACAGAATCCAAAGGTTAACTTTTATTGAATCATATTAAGTTCACAACTATCAAAGGAGAAACAATATTCTAACAATTCTAGGTAAAAAATCCAAATTCCCAGAATTATAAGAATATAACACGAATCCTCAAGATTCATCAAATAAATCATCTTTAGGCGTAGGCGATAAATACAAACTGCTATCGCTTTCACTTTAAGATGATTCCCTGTAATGATGAATATTTCAATCTCCTTTGATTTTTATTCCTTTTCCTTTTAAATATTAAAATAAATCTCTATTATTAGTAATATACATTGAAGCATCAAATTAATCCACCAATAATTTCTATAATATTTGATTTGAATCACATAACTTTTCATTTCAAATCAAATCTTATAATTCTTCTTCATATAACTTTCATTGTTACACAAGTAACACTTTATTATGAAGAAATTCTATTATGAGTTTATATAATAATTATAAACTCAAGTGGCTTATGCTTCATCCTTATTTTATTGTTACCCACTCCTTGAGTAGAACTCAAATATTCTAAGTCTTGAGCTTACAACTTTGTTAATTATATTGAGGAGATAATCTTTAATTCCTCAAATACTTTCATTTTTAGTCATTCTTTCATTGATGTGTCAACTCATGACTTATCGTAAAATTTATATTGATCCTTAAATATTCTCATGCGCTCAGATCAAGTCTAAGTATCATCAAATTGAGTTTTTCAGACCTTTCCTGATCAGTAACCTTAATTATTTATTCCACATAACTTTCAGTAAATAAGTCTGTGTTCCTTCAAATAATCTGATCAAGGTCTCACTCATTCAATATAACTTATATATGCTCAAGCCATTTATTCTAGAAAATATAGGGACATTTATAAAAATACAATGAAGGAAGTACCACTGTAATAATATAACATCAATGCTTTGAGTTTTATGTTGAACTATTGATATTATCAATATTTTACTTTCAATATTGACATATCTATTGTTCACACATATAATCATTATGGAGGACTGATACCATCCTTGTGTGATAGTGTTAATACCTTTGGGTATAAAACACTAAACATCAAGAATATCCAAAACAGTATCATCCAACCCCATCACATAATTATTCAAAATAGATTCTCCTTTGGGATTATCTAAATCTCCTAATTATGTGTGCCATTGTGAATATTATTTTTCTTTAATATCATTTAGGACCAATCCTATAGTGTATTTTATAGATTATTGGTTTAGGTCACTTTGGTGACTGCAAGACCAATACAAAAATATAAAATACAAAAATATCCTATGAATGATAAGACTTTAATGTAATTTATATCCCATAAGTCTATCATCCTAGGCTACTTTGGCAGCTATTGATCAGATAAAACTTAAGAAAATAAATTATAAATACTTATCAAATTTCTTTAATATCATTTAGGATCAATTCCATAATGTATTTTATAAATTATTGGTCTAGGTCACTTTGGTGGCTGCAAGACCAATACCAAAATATAAAATACAATCTAAAATATTCTATAAATGATAAGACTTTTATTGTAATTCATATCTCATAAGCTTATCATCCCAGGCCACTTTGGCAGCTACTGGTCAGATAAAACTTAGGATGATGAATTACAAATAACATTCACTAAATTTCTTTAATTCAATTTATGATAAATAATTCAATAATACAATAACAACCATAATGATTATTGAATATTCATAAGCATAAATAAAATTCATATGATAACTATAATCATGATAACACATAAATCATGAAAAACCATTATGTGAAAATCAACTATCATTTCACAATTTCAAATATATACATATGAATAATCAAACAAATATCCAAGAACAATAATTGGATATTATTTATAACTTACAATCAATAATACATATATATTGATTAACATAAAGAAAACTCATATGATAATAATCATGAAAAGCCTTTATGTGAAAGATAACTATGATTTCACAATTTCAAATATATACATATGAGTAACCAAAAAAATATCCAAAGACAATAATTAGATTTTAATTTACCACATGTAATCAATAAATCATATGAGAAAAACTATAAAAGGAACAATAATTTATATTTTTTTAATATATAAAATATCAAATTAAACTAATCAATTTTATTTAATTTGAGCAAACCAGAATCGAGCTTGATATTAGCCCAATTAAATAAATCGATCAAAATCAAATATTGATCAAAATTTAATCCTTTTCTAAATTTGATCAAAATCAAATTCAAAATAATCATGATCAAATTTAATTATTATTTTTTGATCAATTTTAATAATTGAGAATATAAATAAAAATTCTCAATTTCATAAAGATAAAACTATAAATATATTGACAGGATTAAACTGTAATTTTTCATATTAATAGAGGGCAAAACTGTCAAAAATACTAAAAGTATTAATAAAGTACAAAAGGGCAAAATTGTAATTTGGCAAAACCCTAACCCAAGGGCAAAATAGTAATTTTTGCCAAAAGCCCTTTCTTCCTCAAGCCATCTTTGCTTGCATGCGCGCTGAAGGTGCTGTGTGTGTGGCTGCTCGCGCCGGCCAAGCAGATGATGGGCGGCCGCCTATTGGCGCGGCAAGACGGCGCCTCTCTGCCAGGTCGAGGTCGCGCTGGCGCGGCGTCAGGCGGCGGTTGCGCTACTTGCCGCTTCACAGGCGCGCGCGCGACGCCGCGCGCGCCGCATAATCGGCTCGTCCATGGTGCGCCATAGCTTACTGCTTTAGAACGGTCGCCATGGTGCGCGACGACGCGTGTCGCGGTGCATATGCCGCGGCGCGTTCGGCTGCTGCGCTTCAGCGCCATACCAGGCCGATCGGTCGACGGCGCTTACGCCAGACGCCGCCGCTGCGCCGTGCGGCCGCATCCAAGACGGGTTGCCGCCCTCGTCGCGCTAATCTGCGCACTGATTGCTTTGCGGTCGCGGTCGCCGGCGACCCTTACGGCCAGACGCTGCAGCGAGGTTGTGCAGCACCAACAACGATCGTCGTTGTTTCCTTAATATCGCCGACAAGCAGACGATAAACCACGACAATAAACCATAATTGATAGGAATACAGATTTGATAGAATTAGGATCAAACATCGTAAATCAGAAACAACAGATCTAAAGTTTTGATTTCAAGAACCTAGGCTCTGATACCAATTGTAAGCATAAAAATCTTTAATCATGCTTCTGTAATGCGAAAAACTTTAATGCTAGGATTGAAATCAAAGAACAATATATTTGTTTTTACGATGTGTACCTTTGATGCCATCCGCAAAGAAAGGAGGAAAGATCTGAATACCTTCCTTAGATCCAACGCCTGCGCCAATCTGCAAGGAGAGCTAGACTCCTCCTCTCTTCCTATCTTTTCACAGGACCACTGTAATTGATGGCTCAGGGAGATTGAGAGGGAGACTGTAATCTCTCAATCTATGTCTGTGAAATATTTTCTTTTATGCAACTCCTAGATGCATCTGTGTTGCTAATCTTTACGCAACTCTTAGATGCTTTTGTGTTGCTTCTCACACACGACACACCTTAAAGTCCCCTGAGGTCCTGTCTATTTATAGGCGAGAGCAGAGGGTCTAGGATAAGTTATTAGGGGAGTTCCTTCCATCAAAGGCATCCCCTAAGGTATCCTCCAAAATATGGACTTCTTTTCTATTGGCCGATACTGATATCAGAATCCAATTAGTTACATCATATATCTTATCCGATTATAACGGGCCACATAATTTAACAGAAACGCCTTGTGCTTATGCAGCTCAGATTGAGTTTATCGAGAAATGGTTCCACATAAATGCAGACCGAAGAACTCTCAACCTTCTTTTCTTCTGACTGTTTTTAGTTGGCATGTTAAATCAATATTTCTCCCCAACAAATATTTAGAATATTCCTAATTCATATTTACGAATTTAAGTCCCTTAATTTACGCCCTATATTAAATTCTCTTTCTTTGATTAATATTTTTAATTGTTATTCTGTTTTAAATATTTTATTCTAATTGTTCCTGAGTTTTTAAAATGATATTTGCTGAGTTTTTAAAGGCCAGGGGACAACTATCGATGTTCAAAGGCAAATTTATATACTTACATAGATAATTGACCTCTTAAAGTTGAACCAATCTTTAAAAGCTCATATATTCTATCAATTTAATAATAAAATAATATTTGAAAAAAAAATATATTTTTAGAAATGTTATGACAAACAATAATGGTAGGATTTAACCCTTTAAAAAATGTACAAAAAATCATGTGTGTCATGTTAGACTCATTACAATTCATGAGGGCCATTTTATTTAGCTCGAATAAAGAATGATTTGGTGACAATTAAGTAAATTCGCATTCTTTTAAATGACCAAAATATAAGGTATTATTGTACTTTACAAAAATGTTAGGATACCCATCAAATTACCAGACTTTCTATTGGTGATGGAGAACGGCCCCACATTTAAAGGACCTTTGCTGCAAAGACGAAGAAGGCCCGGAAAAGATGTGCAAAGGTGATGATGCCTAAATAGATCCGATAGTGTACGCTACCAATCTTTCGGCGTCAGGCCAATGCAGATCTTCCACGCGTCATCCTTCGTTCCCGTTGCGCTGGCCTTTTCCTTCACCCTTCCTGCGTAGGAAAGTGGCATTAGATTCGTTGACCTCCTCTCCCCCGACGCGTCATCCAACCCCTATCTCGTCCTTCCCCCTCGTCGAAGGAGAGAGAGAGAGAGAGAGAGAGGGAGAGAGAGAGAGAGAGCCCATCGAAGCAGACACGCAAGGGAGAGATGGGGAACAGCCTCTTCCGCTTCCTCTGCGGCAAATCCTCCGAGTCAACGCCCAACGACGAACACCAATCTTTGGGGCCTCATGGCGTCACCGGCGCCACCGTCGGCGTCTCGGCCCTCGCCCGTGATATCTTCCACTTCGAAATCACATCTCAGGTACTCGATTCTTATCCTTCCCACCCATCCTCAACCTCTTGCAGCCATGTGTGTGTTTTGATTCCTCGTTAATTCTCTTCTAATTTTGCCATTGCAAGGTTCCGGAAGCACTGAGCCAATCTGTAGTCTCTTCCAAGAAAGCACAAGCTAATTGGTACGATTTAGCTTGATGTAATCTGATGCAGGAAACAAACAAGCTCATATCTGCGAGCTGCTAAGGATGCTTGGAACAGATGGTTGTCCAAGAAGAAACAGTGCGTGATCTAACTTGTTTCAGCTACTTTAAAACCAATGTAGGTACAGGAAACTGCTAGTTGCATGGAGAGAAGCCAAGCCACCACCAACAACACCAGAAGAAGCATCCAGGCTCGTGATCCGAACCTTGAAGAGGCACCAAAAGGCAGATGTTGATGTAAGCAGAGCACACAGAAACAATGGAATCCGTAAATGATCAGGAATGACTAATCAAATGTGCAGGGTCTCTTGGCTTATTATGGTCTGCCACTCCGGAACACTCTGCCGGAGATCCCAGCTGCTCAATCTTCTAAGCCGGAGGGAGCGAAGGACGAGCTACAAACACTTCCTGTGAGATGCTGCACGTCACCCTGCTCAACCTGAGATCTAAGCCAGAAGGATGTACTTGATGCAGTCTAACGCAACTGCTTCCTGGTTTTAGGTGGATGCTAAAGCTGTGGCAGATGGCGACACCATCACCGTGTACGTAGATACAGCTGATCCAAGAGAGTCTGCCAAAGTCCCTCGAGGCGTGCACGAGGCAGCCATCGAGAGGGCAAGAGCTCGCGCTGTGAAGGATTACAAGAAGGCGGATGCGCTTCAAAAGGTCATAACTGATGCAGGTTACAGGTAATCCACTTTGGCGATTCCCTGTCACGAGCTAGTTCGTGAAGCTTTGCCATATCATGGATCATGTCGACTGCAGGGTAATCGCTGGGCCAAACAATGAGGAGATTCTTGCTCGGAAGTATCGAATTAGGCTAAGGTATGCTTCAAATTTAGGACTAGTTCGTTCCACTTTGCTATGGTTTCGCTGATAAGCGAACAGGGGAATCGATGCACCGGAGAGCTCCATGCCCTTTGGGAAGGAGGCTAAGGAGGAACTGGTGAAACTGGTGCAAGGGAAGCGTCTCAAGGTCTACGTTTTCGGAGATGATCGATACGGTCGCAGCGTGGGAGACATCTACTGCAATGGCGTCTATGTTCAAGTGAGACTTGAGGAAGAAAGTTATCAGATTGCTGAACCTACCATTTCGACGCTGGCTCTGACACCTAGTCCTGTTCATTCTACAGGAGCAGATGCTGAAGAGGGGGCTTGCATGGCACTACGTCGGCTACGACCAACGTCCGGAGCTTGCAAGGGTGAGTCTAATGTTCCATCATTTGCCTTCCTTCGATGAAGCTACGAAGAGTTGTCGTCGCAACTGAGCATTGATCGATGTGTACTTAGTGGGAGAAAGATGCACGAGCTGCTCGCGTTGGCCTGTGGGCTTCTTCCCACCCTCAGAAGCCATGGGAATGGAGAAAAGCGAGACGCAATGGAACATGAACGGTAAAAGCAGAAAAGGCTGTAAGATACAAACGACATTACGTTCGTCAATCTCCTGGAAACGGGGAAGACACTATTTGCGCTCAGTGAATATTAGGCGTTGGGTCTGAGAAATTTCTGTATCATTTATGTTGGATATAATTGTTTGTAATGATTTAGATTATCCCAAATAATTGGTAACAAAAGTTTCAACTTGCAGAATCCTGTAGCAATAGAAGATCCATCTGTAGATATGTTTTAGTCGATGCATTATTACTCAGGAAGATTCAAATTAACAAGCATTATGAACACTCCAGTATATTTACTGATCAAGAAATTTCATTCAAAAATGTTTTCTTAAGACAGCGCAGGTTGACAACTCTAAACATTCACCAGAGTAGAAACATCAAACAATTCTTAGTAACAAAAGCGGTATCTAGCCGAAAAGACCTGAAACAGATTCTGAATCACTGGTCATGGATTGCATAAAGCTACAGTAACTCATGGAAACTTTGGTGATAGATACACGGTGGATCTTCCGAACAAAACAGAAAATCTAAGATTGCAGTCGCCAAACATGAACTGACCTTGGACAAAGCAAACCCTGCAAGAACCGCATTATGAATTTGTTAGTGATTGTTGAAATCAAATTCAAGCAAGTAAACAGCAGTGTCAAATTCAGATTGCGTCTAACTGTTAATAAAAGGAATGGATCAGATAAATTTCGAGGATATTTATTTTGCCTACATGGTAATATATAGAGCAACATTATTGGGAAGGTCACCAAGATACCACCTACTCATGTCACGACCTATTTGTTTATGCTAAAATCATAAACAAGTTTATTAACCATTTCTGATAACATCACTGACAATCCAAAACTCTTCGACTTTACTGCTCAAGCTACTTCTTGAAAAACATGTGAAGAACTAAAAGTGGATGGCATAGATCAATACTGAGTTTGAATTCAGATGTAAATCAGGAATGAACAAAAAGAGATAGACAATGCACGCAGACACTGGGCAAAACCTCACCTGTTCGGTACACCAACTTCCTCGTTTTATTCTACCTTACATTCTTGGAGTTTATACACTAGCCTGATCCATGTAAAACAGTCCTTGCCAGTTCCTTCATGCATAAACCAGAGCACACCCCATTCAAAAAAGAGTGCAAGATCCAGGCGCTGTGACATGGAATAGAGTTCAGGTGTTTTAAGAGAAGAATGTATCAAAAGAACATGTGTAACCTCTTGCCTCTGACTTCAAGACAACTTAAGTGTCACATGTTACTGATTCCTAGTCACATATCTGAGTGTCCAACTAGTGAAGGGATAAAAAGTAAACACAATGTACCGAAAGTATAATTTCAAAATTTGCCACAAGATAGAGAAAAATTACAATGCATATATATAAAGAGCCTTGAAAACCTGGATGACCAATTGCCAATATAATCATAAAAGAAAAAAAAATTAAAATCTGTAATCACTGATCCCATGAAGTAATCAACAAGTGGAAATGAGAATTTTCTTGACAATGTCCTGCAATTCTGCATTCCTTCAGAGCATCAGTGCTGGTAATTTGGGCATCCAGCAGAAGCAACCCACTGTCTATTCAGATGTGATTGTAGCACTCTGGATCTTCCTTTCTTTCTTATTACCATCATCCTAATTATATTGTCTCCTCCTACGCAAGACCTCTCACAAATATTTTGAGAATATAAACAGAAATACTGATAATTACAGCAAAACACCCTTACATAATTTCCACAACAAGCTTATAAATTGATAATCTCAGTTAGAGGAGTTTCAGTCATATGTACTCCAGAAACACAGTTCTAAGCATTCATAATATGTTTGCCATTTCCAAATATTCTAAAATAGCATAGCACTATATGACCTCGATAATGTTCAAGACTAAGATCTCCCATTCAAATTAAAACATTGGAACCTAATAGAAATTCAAATGATTCAATATAGATGGGCATCTTGAGCATGATATAGGTGATGCTGAGCATAATATAAATGATAGACATAATTTTAACTTGCTGCAACATGCCTCTTGAGAATTGAAGTCGTACATGTTCATGACCAACTTAATTTTTCTCTTCATCAGAATCAGAATCACTAGCATTGTAGCCTACAAAAAAACATATTGATACAATGATCAACAAAAGTTAACCAACAACAGAGTTGTAACTGCTACAAACAGATATTCATTCTGGATGACAGATGCAAGAAAAGAAATATATCTTTTTCTGTTCAAATTTTGAATTTTTATGTTAAAAATACAAGGCAGATACCTGGATGCTTGTCGCTGACTTTCCGAACTGCTGACCGATATCTGGAGGCTTTTGTAATCCACACATTTGCCTGAGAAATGCCAACTCGTTAACTATCAAGATTCTGGTAACAGGGAAAAAAACTACAAGAATAGGGAAATTTTGTCTAGAAAGAAGTAGGAGATACGATTTATGAAATAGCATCAAGCTACATCACCTGTACAAGTAATCCTATAAGCACTTTTCAAAATTCAAGCTAGAATTTGTGCAACATATATAAAATTTCTCTGGTAATTAAGAAGATTTTGGAATTTTCCAATAACAAACTCCTGGACCTTCTAAGTCACTGAGCATGCAACTGAGATCATAGATAAAGCCTGCCATGCCATGTATGCTGCGCACCAAAACTTACCAAGCAATCAAAACTTCACCTTTCTTTTGTTTTTAGCTAATACTGTTCATCAATATGCTATCAAAAGCTTCAATCTTCTACTCGTTACTCTCTTCACAAAACCCACAAATATAATCAACCATACAAGAACTAGTCAATAAAAATTCTCCCTAACCATCAAATCTGAAGTAAAAGAAGAAAAAAACGCGAACTTTATCCGAAAACCCCCAAAGTACTGCGAAAATCGGAAACCTACATTACAAGAAACCCTAGAATCCAAACGCCGTCAACTAAAAGCGTCCTGACCGATCCAATACCAGGAGAACAACATAAAGGGTTCACCTTTTGCTCGTTCTTCGCCACCCCATATCCGCTATGGTACATCTGAGCGACAAGGACCTGCATCGACACATCTCCGGCCCTAGCTTCCTTAAGCGCGTCCTGGAACCACCGCCGGGCGCAGTCCGCCACCACCTCCTTCAGGGGGACGCTCGCCTCCGGCAGGTCCCCCAAGTCCATCACGGATGCCGACGTCGTCTCCTTGTTCCACGCCACAGGCCTAGGGGGGGGCTTGGCGACTCTCGTCGTCCGGATCCTGTTGGCGGCGTAGCGGGCGACCTCCTCCAAGCTCTTCGGCTCCGGGGGCCGCTTGCCCATAAAAGGGTGCGGCGGCGACGCAAAGAGGGTGTTCGACGTAATTTTGGAAGGCAGAAGGGCCTCTTTGGAAAAGATGGCTAGAGAGCATATAAAGTAGGAGAGTAGGCGGTGAGAAGTAGCTTATACGATGGCGGAGCACCGGACTCGGAAAGAGCGAGTGCAGATTCCTAATGACCGTCTGATTGAGATCGTATGGTTCTAATGTTCATTTGTTGTGATGAATTATACCGGATCGTTCTAAACCATTGTTTTAAGGGGTGCTTTTATGCCAGCGGAGTACCGGACTCGGTCTGAGAGGGCGTGGGTTTCCAATAACCGTCTGATTGAGATCGCCTATGTCTGATGTGGATTTTGTTGTGATGCAATCTGTCGTATCGGCGTAAACCTTTATTTCGGACATGATTCCACCCCAATTTGAGGCCTTAATCGGGCCGTTTCGGCTCAGATTGGCCTTCATCTTAGCCGGGCCATGTTCTATGGCAAACTCGACCCAATTCGAATCGGTACATAAAGCAGTGCCTCATCAACTATTGCAGGCCTTAATCGAACCGGGTCGGCTCAGATAGGCCTCCATCTGAGCCGAGCCTTGTGCAACTATTGGAAGCCCGACCCAATTCGAACGGTATATAATGCAGTGCCTCATCAACCCCATGAACACCGACTCACCTCTCGAGCGCCCTCTCCGCAACTCGTTCGTTGCTTCGTGCGCGAGCCTGGCGGCCGGCTTTGAGAAGGGGTGGCCGTCGATCGTGGTGGTCCTTATCCATCTCCAGGTTATTTCTCTTTCGCTTCTCTCTGTCAGTGGCCCTAGGTTTCTTTATGTGTGTTTTTTGAATTCTTGAGCGTTTCGATCTGATTGATGCGGAAGCTCTGTTCTTTCCCTTTCTGGGATTATCCTGCGGTTCTTTTATTTGGGTGTGTGTTACGGCGGTCCTCTATCAGGCGAGTACTATGGATTTACATGTTAGGTCGAGGGCTTTTGGAGTTTGCAGAAAATGCCATGATAAAGTGCAACCTTGTTCTACTTTTAGTTTAATTCCATTGTCAATAACTATGGTCAGATACCCGTCTTTGTTTTGTTGATCTATTATGGCGGTATTCTATTAGGCGAGTACTATGTATTTGCATGTTAGTTCGAGGGTTTTTGGACTTTGCAGAAAATGTCATAATAATGTGCATCCTTGTTCTTCTTTTTAGTTTATTTATATTGTTAATAACTATATTGGCATACTCGTCTTTGTTTCTGCAGTTCATTAAAATATCAGGAGGAGGTCAACGTGGTGCTGAACCTCCAGCATATCAACAGGCTGAGCGGCAGAGGATCAAAAACACAAACAACAAAGTTAGTTAAGTTCAGTACTTAAATTTTTATTTATAGTTTCCATTCGAATCTTTTTTAGGTTTTCCTCAATCTCTCCTTGTACGATTAACATTGATCTGTTTTAGGATGGAAAAAACAAAACAGTTGAAAAAGATGACAGAATCTGACCTAGATAATCAGCATATCAGTGAGAAGCGTGGATCTATTCATGTGAGTCATCATTTAGAGCAAACTCTGGTCTTAGTTTTCTACTCTTTATCAAAAAGCTAGGTAAGTTTTTTCTTAATGCATTATATGCTTTATTCTTATGACTATTGTACATTGTAATATTGTATGTCCCTTCCACTTCATAAAGTTCTAATTTCAAAATGCACTATGACTAGAAAAATGTTTGGCAGCCTTGCTCCTTTGCTTATTGATCTTTTATCCTTTATCAAGTTTTGGAAACTAAAGAGTAAAGATTAGTTTCAGGATTGGCAACTGAATTTGGAATTTTGGATTAGTATTAGATAGTATGAGCTAGACCAAATGGTGTTTCGGCAAAATATTACTTTTAAAAGTTTAAATAGGAAATATGGAAATTATCCAGAAAAATAGAGTAATCAGGGATATTTTAAGAATAATTAAACGACCATAAAAATTTGACAGAGAAACCTATTGAAAAAAAAATATGTGACATAACTTTATCCAATAGAAAATTAAAAAGCACTAAAAGATCTGCACTTGTTATTAAAATAATTATAAAAAATTACTAAGGTTTTAAATGGTTAGTGTTGAGATTTGTACCTGTTGAATCCCAGATTTTAATGATGAAATCAATTGATGAGTTTATGAACTAATGAGTGTTTGAGAAAAGTGACACAAGAGAAACTTCGATCATGGACTTGAATCGTGAAGTAGGAGAATCTAACGTTGTGTTGGAGAGCATCATGTCAGAGATTGGACATCGGGCCGGAGGATTGGTCAATGTGTCAGAGGATGGACTTTGTGTCATGAGTTCGAGCCTCGGTTAACTTATGATGATTTAAAATTATGATATATGATATTATGATGATGCATATGATGTATACAGTAATATTTTAACATGTATATGAAGTGAGCAATTATTATTTTGATATAATATGTTGTATATGATCACTATGATTCATGATTAAAATTGTTCAACTTAAATTCAAAAATTGGCATTGGAAGGATATTATTTTTTGAATTTGAGTTTATTTCAATATGACATATAGACAAGGAAGGTTTAGTTAAAACTTCGTCATCAATTAGTTGTCATCACAAAAAATGGGAGATTGTTGAATCTCGAATTTTGATGATGAAATCAATTGATGAGTTTATGAACTAATGAGCGTTTGAGAAACATGACGCAGGAAAAACTTTGATCATGGACATAAATCGTGAAGTAGGAGAATCGGACGTTAGGTCAGAGAGCATCATGTCAGAGATTGGACGTTAGGCCGAAGGATTAGTTGACGTATTGGACGATGGATTTCGTGCCATAAGTTCGAGCATTGGGCTGGAAGGATCGGGTAGTGCGCCAAGTAGAACGAATGTTGCAGGTGGTCAACATGACGATGGGTCAGACAATACGTTGAAGGAAATGACGATGCGTCGAAGGTTTAGATGAAGTGTCAGATGAGCAGATGACATGCCGAACAACGTAGGCTTCATGATTGTATTTATTAAGTCTTGATCGAAGTTGTTTAGAGTCTAATTAAGTTAGTTTTTTAGCGTAACCAGGACAACTTGATTAGGAGCCTATTGGGCCTAAATTAGGACTGAATTGGGCCTATTGGAAGGCTAATTTAGTGTCCTGAGGTTGGGTTAGGCGGTGGTGTTGCCTGTGAGCTGGAAGGTATGGAGTGAATATTTTCGAAAAACCCGACGGTGGTACCGCCAGGGTCAGCGATGGTATCGCTAGAACATAGTTTCCCAGGTTGTGTTAGGCGATGGTACCACCTAGGCAGGTGGTGGTACCGCCAGAACCTTGTCTCCCAGGCTCTGTCAGGTGGTAGTACCGCCCAACACAAGCAGTAGCATCGCTAGCAGCCTGAAAACCTGGGGATTTGAATTTTTGGTTCAATTTTTGAAGTCATTTGGGGTATATAAATACGCCACTCATGCTTGCTGGGTGCAGCAACAAAGACTTGTGGTTTGGAGTGTGTAAACTCTGTTGAAAAGTGTTAAGTTCCTTTCTCCTTGTGCTTAAAGGTCATTCTAAGAAAGGTGTGATGTTACCTATAAACGAAAGGTATGACGGTTCTCTCCTAAGCCTATGAAAAGGTGAAAGAGTTTTAAAAAGGATAATTGATTTTCGCCCGTTGTAAAGAAAATCGATAGTGAAAGCCGATGGTCTCGAGCAAAAAAGAATCGGGAGTGGACATAGGTCGGGACGACCGAATCACTATAAATCTAGTTTGTATTTCTCTCTACACTTTTCTTTACTGTTACTAACTAATTTAGTTAGTCACTACCCTCACACACTTTCCAAGTTAAACGTATTTTCGATACAAGTTTTATTGATTAAAATTTTCAAATTGAGACTTGATTTTGAAGGCACTAATTCAATCCCCTCGCCCCGCCACCCCACCCCCCCCTCTTCTTAGTGCCTTTACAATCCTAACAGTACCATATATTTAATGTTTACTTTTATTAACTAAGATCAAAATCTGAGTTTACCATCAGCGTAGAGCTTGGATTGGGATTTTCTGCAAACAGAAGGACCTTGCTGTTTTTAGGGTTCATCTTCTTCCTAGTAGGGGTTGGCCATTCGTGTGAAACAATGTTTGATGTTCTTAGACCCGCTTTGACATCACTTCGATACACTTCATTCATAGTGAATGATGCACATTATTGTATTAACCTAGTTTCAAATCGTTTTTACAATTTGGTGAAGTAAATGAAATTTTGCATCATTTTACCATTTGATAGATTTATTCCTTATATCTACCACAGGATCAAAACTTGAATCATTTGTCTGATTTATATGTTACTCATTTCCATACAAGTCTACCGTGCAAGTTTAATTTTTACCGCCATGTCTTGCCGGTACCTTCTAGTATTGGCAAATAGCTTTTAACCAACATTTGTTCAGACATCTTCCATAACAGGAGCCTCATCGTGTACCCTTTCAGTTTGTTCTCTAGCTTTTTTACGTATTCACCAAAAGATTGTTTTTCATTTTTCTGTCTTGTTTGATCCTTTTTGGCCTAAAATTGTGGCATGTGAATGTGAGATTTCCTATTTTCTATGAGTTTCTGTAAATGGAGTCATGCAATAGGCATCAGTTAAATAGTTTTATATTCACCTGGGAGATCTTCTATACCATCTCAGAGGATCATAAGTTTGATTCGGAAGATGTTCTTTGTAGTGTCATTGCATGATGACTTGCATGTTTTTTGAACTTATATCATGTCTTGTCAGCCTATTCTAGTTTGTAATTCATATGTCCATGTTATGTGTTATTTTCTCAGAACAAGGAACATTTTTCTGCTAGTATGACTCAAGATATTGGCCAAGCTGAAGGGAAGACTTCAAATAAACCTGAAGGTGCTGGTGTGATAACTTAGTTTCTTGAAGTCTTTATCTTATATTCGCCAAATCGATTAACATTAATGGTTTCTTTTGTATCTATCTTACCATTGCTTTGTTGGACAATTTTCTGACTTTTTGCAAGGATCTGCAGGACATCAGTGTGTGGGCTCATTCGCTTCCAGTGAACAAGAGGACTCAAGTGACTCATCAGATGATGAGGCAGAAAACTTTTCTGATATTGATGATGTTGAGGTATGTCATCCTTGATGTAATTTTCTTGGGTATGCCAAGCTCAGATTTCTCTTACAGAATATCTCTCTATTATTGAACCTTTGTGTTGTCTGCATAATGAAAATATTTTAATCCATCTGAAGCAATATTTTTGCTAGGTTGATGGATACCTACACAATGAAGAGGAGAAGGAACTTAAAAAGATTATATGGGAAGGAATGAACAGAGAGTATCTTGAGGTGATGAGGGTCAATTTCCTGAGTGTTCATCACTTCACTAGATTTTTTTATTAGTTAATCTGATTTGTTAAACCTAATGCTGAGCAGGCACAAGCAGCCAAGGAAGCTGCTGCTACAGTTGCTAAGGAAGCTTATAAAGCTAATTCTTTAAATGGTTCAGAAGATTTGTTAGATGCCAAGGAATTTGCTAAAGCAACTGCAGCAGCCCTGGCAAAGTCTAGAAAGGTATTGATGATTAATAATATGGTGATGTGGGCTTGTTCACTTGTGGTTATGTAGCTGATCAATTTAATGTTGCTCTAGGGGTTTGCTAAAATTGTATTTTGCATGAGTATGTCTTTCCTGGCTGGCTGCTTAGTTTTTATTTTCTTCATGTCCTGAATTTATGCTTGAAGTTAGAAATTTTCTTTGTCCTCCTATGAGCAATCTAAACAGAAAATACCAAATACTCAATTCTGACTCTTGCAAGTGCTGCCTATGGTAGTGAAGATGATTATCCAAATAGTAGCATAGTTATTTTTTTGCTTTATTTTCATCTAAAATCTTCACTGTTCTATTCTACAATTATTAAATTCTTGAGAAAATATTTTCTTTGCTTTTTTATCTTCTGTCATATATTAGATTTGTTATCAAAGCACTTGTTTTGCATTTTATTGGTATCAGATCTCTTGTCCTACATTGTTGATTCACAATTTGATAAGTGCTTTTAGTATTCAACTAAAGTATCTACTATCTATAAATCTATTTTTTTGACAAATGTGTCCTGTACCAGAGTCATTGCTTTTATGTGTCAGCAAACTATTCTCTACCATGCCCATTTTATTATGTCAAACCCCAGTGCCATGGTAAGTTTTATGCACAGCTTATATTGCATGAAACTACTTAGTAGTCAGAAACATGTGGGTAGATAGTTCTCCAAGTGTGTCTCCAATAGATCAATCTTGTCCTAGTGATAACTTTTCTAGATTTGCTAACCATGGCTCCATTGTAGTTTTGACTGGTTTCTCAGCTTTTTACTCTGGCTTTGATGACTAATGATGATAAGAATTCGAATAGGGTGTAAATTAAGGAGGATAGGCAACACTAGAACAGTTTCATGATGCCAAAAGCATTCCAATTTAATTGTCAATTCAGTTTGATTTTGAATAGTTTATCTCTTTAAATAATATGGTGAATTCACATTCTAAAAACTTGTCCCTGCTATAATGCAATATCAAATAAAGGAAAGAAGAAGAAATGCTGGAGAAGCTAAAAACAAGACTCCTGCACGGACTCCTGAAACAACCCATCAGATGTCTAAAAGAAAGGTACTCTATGTTAAGTTACAGGTTAACATTGCATGCACTTGCAGCTGTGAAATTTTTGTTAACATGCACCAATGACAAATAAATATATTTTGTTCATATCAATATTTCCTATGCTTTGATAAACAATATAATTTTGTCACAGGTTTTGAGTTCGAAAGTCAACTATGAAGCGCTGGAAGCTCTGTACTCTGTATTTTTTTCTCTTTTCTTCTTCATGTGCTTTTGATGCTACTTACGTTTCTTAATACATGTACAATTATTACGTCGTATCAGGAGTAATACTCAATTCTTTTTCTTGAATTTAAAACATTGCTAATACACTTCATGCTACATTTCTTGTTGATATTTGTCAAAAGTATTTTGTACTGATTATTATTAAGCTGTGTGCTTCAGAAACTATATCACCTTATTTTGCAGTATCTCAATCTCAAGTTACATATATTCTGCAACTGACATTCTTCTTGCATATCAGAATCATTGAATAGGTAGCAAAAGCCAATATATTTTTTTTAGAATACATAACCAAGACTCCAAAGTTGTATAGGCCCCTTTCCACCACTTTTTTCATTTTTACTCAACACTCACTAGTTACTCGGAATGGCTAATGATTTTCTATGGGCTCATCGCTTCATTCTTGGAATTCTTGGTTTGATTTTCTTTTAGTACTAATTTTATGTTCTTCAAGAGGGTTTTTTTTATCCTGTTCCTCTCAATGTTTTAGCAAACCCTTGTTAGTGGCTAGGGACCAAGGGCAAGGATTAGATGATGCCCAACTAATACTATGATGTAATAGAGATGAAAAGGAATCTTTTTCCACAATTTGAGTTTTTAAGCTTTGTTCATGTTGATTATTAGGAATAGCTATGGTCCAAGATAAAATGAGAAAAAAATATTTAAGATGATATAAGCATGTCAAAAGAAGACATATGGATGGTACTAGTTAGACAAGACTAGTCAGCTTCAATTAGTTGTATGATAAGAGGTGAAAAAACCTAACACAAACTTATTAGAACTTTGGTTTGACAAGTGATACTGCTAATTTCAGTGGTGGGAAAAATCCATGTAGCCAACAGCAATCAGAGTGCAACAGGTATCACAACAGTTACCAAAGAACATGTAGCTTCCTTTATTCAAATCTATACTTCCCTTTGTCGTTCTTTCCGATTTTGGTATATTTTTTCAAGCAAATTATTTTCTTTCTGACCTCTCAAACTTGAGCTTCTCAGATTCAAGCCCAGACTTCCCTTGTTGATCTATTTGTTTTTTTTTTTCCCGATAGTTTTACATGTCTCCATATATACACACACACATGAAAGATTCCCAATGAGAGAGAAGATTGAATAAATGGGGTTTGGCGTGTTCTACTTTAATGTCCATCTGTGTGAATATTTCGACTGCCTATTGTTTATCTTTGTATTGATCTTTCTACATCCCATGAGCTTCTTGGCATTCCAGTGATGGCTCTTGATGGAAATTTGACTCCGTGAATTCTAAGCATTTATATGAAAAAAAAAAGTTCAACATTTATCTCCTAATTTTATTTTAGTATTTTTATTCTGCCTTATTGGCCATGTCTTTGAACAGTCCAATCAAGATAGTGGGAAAAGGCAAAAAATCGAGTCAGATGCTGCTGGTGCTTGTGACCTCCCAAACAACATCGAGAATCATGCGGTTGATCCAGGTGCTACGGAGGATGGTGATGGATCCGCAGCATTTGAAGATGGCATGTATGCTGAAGTCAGTTATGATGATTATGACGGGAATGGAGATGAAGATTTTGGGTATTACGAGGATTTTGATTTTTCATTTTGACTACACTTACCTGCTCCAGTCCCCTTACGAAACTTTCGTTATTGGGTTAGCCATACACTTCACATGTTTCTAGCAATTCACACAGAATTTTGTTTTTTTAGTATTCTTTGTATTCTATTCCATTTTCATTGTGACAACACTTACACCTACATCATCTTCACTGACTTGCAAGAACTTGCTAATTCTGAGTGGTAGTCCTTGGTCGAGGTTGTGAGCTTGTAAATAATGTTCCTGCTGATGTGAGGAGTAATGAAGCAGGATGTTTCCATTATGAGCTTCCATGTGGCCTGTTTGAGGCTCTGATCTTTCAGTTCTGGCTGTTGGATACAGGTTGAGAACGTCTAATTACTGGTGTCAGCGATCATACTAGATGAAGCTATCCGATCTGCAATTAGGCATGAAAGAATGTATACTAAATCTTCCAGAAGGCATGCATTGATTTCTAGATTGCACAAAATTGACCGAGATTTTTTGTCGTTGGAAATAATACCGCCATTAGAAAAGGTCTTCCTTTTTGATACATTAGCAGACGGTCACTCGATTTGGGTCCCATATTATATTGGGCCTTAGTGGGCCTTGAACGTCTTCCTTAAGGGCTTGTATTGGGCCCCGTTAAGATGTAATTCAGGTAACCGCATCCTCTTGATGGTAAGCTTACCACGTTCAACTATGAGCATTTAGTGCCTCCGAAAAAATTAATTCGTTGCAAAAAGGTCACACCTAAGCAGACATATGTTCACTCGCGGTTATCAGACTCTGACCGGGTGAGTAAGCAAATAGTCTTCCCGGTGTGCTTACCGTTCCCCCAGGGTAGATAAACAGCCTTAAAAAAAATTATTTTCTACCATATTCATCCAATCTCCCTGGTCATATGCACACGCGCGGTGACCGGACTCACGGTAGCTCTGAACTAGGATTGGCCAATGGCAAATCCGGCACGGCACAACCCGAACTGAGTCGCCTCTTCGGCCCCTTCTCGGGCACCGATGACGAGCTTCTTCTCCTCTCCGGCGACATCTCAGCCCTCTTCTCTTCCTCCTCCGACTACAACCGCGTCGGGAGTTGTCCCAACAAACGTAGATCCTTCCCTCTGTCCTCCCAATTCCTCGCGGCCGTAGTGGCGAATGGTGGAGAGTCGGTGAAGCCGTCCGCCGCAGTTCTGAACCGGATCCAATCCTATTTTGAGCAGTGTGTCGGCCCTAATCGGTTCACACTGTACCTGTAGTCGTGAATCACATGACCAGTTTTGTAAGGTTACCGTATGCAGCGGAAGCCCAAATGCCTTCGAAAAAGAATAAATCGTCGTAAAATTGCTCCACATACGCGATCTTATTCTTACGGTCGGTGGTCAGACTCTAATATGTTCATTCCTTCTGAGATTGCTTAAGTAACTCGGTCTTACTGTCACTTGCGGTGAGCCAAGATTTTTGACATTCGAAATAATAATGCCACAAACTCTGAACTAAAAAGTCAGTCATCCTTCCGGCGTTGCATTAGCAGATGTTAGTCAAATAAACTGCCTTCGAAAAATTAAATCGCTGTAAAATCGTCGTAGCTAACTATAACTATTCTCCACTGCGGTGATCAGACTCCAACCATACGAACGAGGCAATTATACTTCCCCGGTGAGCTCACTCATTGTCGTGGGTCGATAAAGTGCTTCAAAAAAATTTATTTTCTGACATAATGATTCAATCTTCGTAGTTATATGCGCACTGCGGGTGACTAGACCCCAGAACGATCGTAACCAGGATGGCCCGACGGCAGTCCGGCCCGGACTGCATGCCCGCCGCCCCGCGCTGCCCCTTCTCTGAATCCGACCACAAGCTACCTCGCGTCTCCGCCGTCATCTCAGCCCTCTTATCCCCCTCTCCTACGGCTCCGGTGACGTCGGGAGCTGTCCCCACAAACACCGATCTCCGCCATTCTCCCTGTCCTCCTTCTCGCTAGTCCTCGTGGCCTATCGTGGCGAATGGTGGAGAGACGGTTAAGTCGTCCGTCGCAGGCCCGCAGCCGTCGGTGGCTGTGGCCGCCGGTTTCTGGGGCGCTCTCGGTGGAGATCCTACGCCAGGATATGGACCGAAGCACTGAAGTGGGCCGCCTCCTAATTTGAGCAGAATATTGGGCCTATATGGGCCGATCCATACTGCTCTGGTGGTCGTGAATCACGTAACCGTCGAGTAAGCCTACGGTCCACAGCTTAAGGATAAACTGCCTTCGAAAGATAATAAAACGTTGTAAAATCGTCCCACGTCGGTGGTCTTAGTCTTACTGTCGGTGATCCGACTCCAATTGCCTCAAGGAGTGATCTATCGTATGCGGGCTTTCGACCTGAGTTCCACCTATTTTTCGACTGGTATGTTACTATCAATGGTGCCGATGATGGCATATGTGATTTGGCTTTAACAGATGTCAAAGAGGATTTCCTGCACCTCATCATTGTTTATCTTCTCTCTCTCTCTCTCTGTGATGCAGACGATCACTTGAGCTGCTAAACCTCTATAGCTGTTTTATCTTTCTCAGCCTTCTTATCTCATACCTCCTCCACTTATCTAAGAATCGACACTTCATCGTGGTTCTTTGCACCTTATTTGTTATCAGAGATGTGGAAGCAGTGATCACAAAGCTCAAATGGACAAGCACACAGAAAGTGTTGAATAAAGTTTACACCGATCGTGCACTAGCCACCCACAACATGATGCTTTTCTCGGAGAGAACGACACATAGGAAACATTGGGATCATTATTGGGTTAGATGCAATTATTTAGGTGCCCCACCCATAAAGTGGGTGACAGGGAGACAGAAACATGTGTCTCTACATAGCATAAAAGAGACGTGGCTGTGATGATTCCCTCACTAAATGGCAAGCAACTCATGGGGAGAAGCTTAAAATGGGAGCAACTTTGGGGATTTCGTGACAATATCGTCTTCTCTGCTACCCTACGAAACGATGCTTTCATTTTGCAATAGTTAATCTTCCCAACAGTGTTCATACCTTTCTTGTATTTCCAGAATAAATAACTTTTTGTAATAGTTACAGTATATTTTTATACCTCCATAAATGTATTTATAATCGTAACTCGATGTATTTTATGAACTGATCTAATATTAAAAAAATAAGTCCTTTTTTCTATCCCGTCAAAAATTGAATGCAATGAACAATAAAACATCAACATGTCCTTTTTTTTCTAATTATTAATGTATTTTTTCGAAGAGTTATCTATTTTTCCAGGTTTGCGGCATCGAGAATCTTCTTCTCGCACCAGAGTGGGTGGCTATCACGAGTGGGGACAGCGTTGCGACATCGCATTCGGACAGTACACGTGTCCCGGCTGCCTTCATCAGCTGCTTCGTGTCGGCATCCATAAATCTTTCTCACGTATTCCTCGTTTGATTAATATGGTTTGTTTGTAATTCTTCACCGAACTCATGAAAGCCATTTCTGCCATCGACGCAGAGACAGACAGGCGGATTTAAAGCAGCGTCTATTGTTCAGCACGTAACCAAACAAGCATACAGAAGGGAGGAATCGTCTTCTTCCCCTCGTCATCATCATCTCGGACTCTCTTGACACAGACGAAGAGACACTTGCAAACCACACACAGACCTTACAACGCTACAGACTCGGATCCCAATAACAGGGAGTGGGGGTTCCGTCTCAGCCCATGGAACCATCACCCACCCCTCCTTATTTAGAATGATTAGGGATACTGCCTAGGATTGTTTGTAGCGGTTTAGATGGCCAGGACGAGGCCAGGGAAGGATTTCACGGGAGGGTCGGGACGGCGGCTCTGCCACAGGGGAAGGCAGTGTGTCGAGCCTGCTGGTTCCTTGGAGGAAGCCGAAGAGGCGGCGACTCGGGTGATGGTGAGGGAGGTGTTGAAGTACTCGCGGACCTGGGTGATTATCCCATCGGGGGCGACGGTCCAGGCGTGGACCCAGGCGGCGTCGGGGGCGCTGCCCTCGGCGACGACGGTGGAGCCGAAGGCGGCGACTCGATCGGGCTGGAACCTGAAGGCGGTGGCAGCGGTCTCCTCCTCGTCCGCGCCGGTGAGCATGCGCATCATGTGCTGGTGCTCCGGCGGGCCATGGAACCACCACTCGATGTCGGGGGCCAGCAGCTGCTGCACCCGCTCCACGTCCCGCGCGTTCAGGGCCTCATACAGCGTGAGCACTGCCCACTTGTTGCGGTCCTCCACGCTCTCTCCTTTCGCGTTAGCCAGTTCGTGACGAGCCCCGGTGTCGCTCCCCTCCCCCCTCTGCCTCTCGCTCTCCCTCTTGGGAAGCTCCAACTCGAAACGACTCACGACTCGGTGGCCGACGGACAGGAGGAGGATGAGAAGGCGCGGGCGGGGCGGGTTTATATAAAGCTCCAAAACGAACACCGCGTGGGGCCCTCACGGCTCCTGTGGGTCCCATTGCGGCCCCCGCGAGCGGCCGAAGGGGTGCGTTCGCGGATCCGCTACGTGCAACGCGACGCGCCATACGCCATGAAAGACTTCCTCCTAGCCGAGGGAGCCTTCTTCACGTACGGTCCTGTTAATACTTGCAAGCTATTGGCTCAAAGGTTTTGACTCTTCGTGCACACCCCCCACTTACATATAATATTTGGATGCTTTTCATGTGCGTATGTTGGGATCAAGATGTGGAATTGGAGGAGGCATCAGAGTCCACTGATCGATCGTCAAGCAAGCCTGGCATCATCAAGTGTGGGTTGGCGTGTCCTCCAATTAAACTATCATCATTATTGTGACCTTTCCCGTCATCCATGGTGGGTCGCAGAGGAGCCTAGCGGTGCTTTCTGGGGCTACGATGAGTGGGGAAGGTGAGCCGGCACCCGGCCCCATCCCACAGAGATCAGTGGGTGGTATGCCTCAGCTTTGGCCCACTCAAATCGATGCCTCTAAAGGTAAGAGTATGCTTGACGAACGGATGCCAAATGACCATCGATGACAACAACAGCTACCTAAATTTGGAGAAATGTGTATGTATTCTTTTCTTATTACCTATGAAATATTGCTGTTTTTTTTCTCTCTAATGGATTGGATTGAGGATCAAGAGCAATTCTGGAATTGTCAGGCAAGAAACCCTGGGAGGTAAACGATAGAACAAGTCCTCGATCTGTCAATTATAAGATTGAAATGAGTTATCTGAGGAAAGCGTAAAATAAGAGACGTACAAGTTTTCTCTAGAAAATGAGATAGATATAATGGTGACAGATAATATGAGGAGGTCACAGATAACAACGACAACAACAAGACATAATAATAGATATAAATGCATGCCAACCAACACTGATTGACATTGGAAAGCCCTCAAAGATGTTGGCTAATTTTACTTGGATAAGTAATAAGTATAAAGCTCGAATGTCTTTATTACTGGGAGGAGTAAGTGGGTTCGGCTTGCAAGCAAAGAGACGCATTCTAATTAGGTTTACCCATCAGAACCATTACTCTTGTTGTGACATTCCCTTGTCGATGGGTATTGACACTATCAAATTGAACTCGTGAGATGGCGATGGTGTAAGCATAAAAATTATAATTATATTTTTTAAAATATATAAAAAATTTATATTAGGATTGAAATCAAATAATAATAGATCGATTTTACGATGTGTACCTTTTGATGTCATTTTAAAAAAAAAATCTCTGTATGATCCGGGTATCTTCTTTAGATTTAATGTCGCAGATAAACTATAATCGCTTAACTGATGCATGTGAGATGCTTTTCTTTTATGCAACTCCTAGATGCATCTGTAAATAGATCCCTAGAGGTCCTATCTTTTTATAGGCGAGAGCAGAGAGTCTATGATAAATTATTAGGAGAGTTCATTCCATCAAAGGCATCCCTTAAGGAATCATACTATAATATGAACTTTTTTTTTATTAGACAATATTATCATCATAATCCAATTAGTTCTATCATATATCTTATCCAATTATAAAGGGCCACATAATCTAATATTCTCCCACTTGACCCATTAATTGATAAGATATAAGATATTTAAAATCAAAATAAATAAAATAAAATTTGTTTGAAAATAGTTTTACCTAATTGGATCCTGAAAAATTTTGAAAAATATTTTATACATGACCATGAATTTTTTTAAAACAAGCCAATAAGTCCAAAAAATATAATAATACTACATTAAGTCCAACCATGAAATGCGAGTCATAGCGGTTGTATATCATCAATGTCATACTCCCTTCTATGTATTATAACATTGTTAGTCTTTCCTAATATAGTCCATAATGATCCTTGTAATTTGTCTTGTTAAGACAATCCTATTATTACATACAATCATAATATGCATAAACGTAAATGTAAATAGGATAGTAGAAACAAATAATTTTAATTATGCAAGAAAAAATATCAATAATAGTATCACTTAAACATGCATCATAATATCTTTCATGATTTACTCACAAACCTCGTTCTAAGAACATGTTCTTTAAATATTTTACATTATAAAGCTTTAGTAAATGGATCAATAATCATCATAGTGGTGCTCAGGTTTTCAATTGACACTTCTTGTTTCTGGACACTTTCTCTAACCACAAGTACTTTATCTCGATGTGCTTAGAACCACTAGAGTATTTGTCATTCTTAGAGAAGAAAATTACTGTGGTATTGTCATAAAATATCTTCAATGACTGGACAATTGAGTCGACCACACCAAATCCTAAGATAAAATTTTGTAGCCATAAAGCTTAATTTGTGACCTTAAAGCATGCCACAAACTCAGCCTCCATTATAGATGATGTAATAAACAATTGCTTTACACTTTTCCAAGAAATTGCCCCACCGACTAACATGAATATAAATCATGAAGTGGACTTCCTACTGTCGAGGTAATTTGCAAAATCAGCATCTGAATATCCTGTTACTTCAAGCTGATCTAATCTTTTATATGTGAGCATATAATCTTTTGTCTCCTACAGATATCTCATTACTTTCTTTACAGCTTTCCAATATTTCATTCCTAGGTTGCTCTAGTATCTACCCAGTATTGCAATTGCATAACTAATATTTGGTCTTGTATAGGTTTAAGCATATAATAGACTTTCAATTGCACACCCATAAGGAATGTTTTTCATTTGATTCCTTTCTAAGTCATTTTTCGGGCACTAGTTTTAGCTAAAATTTTCACCTCTAATAATAGGTGTATCATTGGCTGAGCAAAGCTGCATATTAAATCTCTCTAAGATACGATTAAAATATTATTTCTGAGACGATCCTAATAATCCTTGAGATCTATCTCTGAATATCTCAATACCAATAATATAGGCTGGCCAATATGATAAACTTGCTCCCACTTATCTTCAGATATATGCATTGATCAATAGTTATTCTTCTTAAATCTGAAGGAAGTAATGGTATCATAAAACTTTATATACCATTGACTGGAAGTTTGTTTAAGACCATAAATGGATTTCTTAAATTTATAAGCCCAACTTTCTTTTCCCTTATCTATGAATCCTTCATGTTGTTCCATATAGATTTCCTCATCCGGATCCCCATTCAGAAATGTTATTTTCACATCCATCTGATGTAACTCAAGAACATAATGAGCTACTAGCGCCATAACAATTCTTAACGAGTCCTTTCTAAAAACCGAAGAAAAGTCTCGCTGTAGTCGATGCCTTCTTTCTGAGAAAAACCTTTGGTCACAAGCCTAGTTTTATATCATTCGATATTGCCTCTTGAGTCACGTTTTATCTTAAAGACCCATTTACAACCAACCCTTTTATAATTATTAAGCAATTCAATAAGTTCTCAAACACCATTTTGGTCCACTGATTTTAACTCTTCTTTCATTGCATCATACCATTTATCAGAATTATTACTTTCTACGACTTGTGAAAACGATAAGGGGTCTCATTTTATTCCTATATCATAATTTGATTCTTGTACATATACTACATAATCATCAGAAATGACATGTTTCATCTTCCTTTGAGACATTCTCAAAGCTACCAATTGTGATTGTTCCACAAAATTATCAGCGGCGACATCAACATCATGTGAGAGTTCATCAATGTTATTTTGTTGTTCTCCCTCGTCAATTCTCTCATTGATTTGAGGAACAATAATTTCTCGAATATGAGATGATACGGGAGAATTAATCTGAATCTCTTTAATGTCAAAATTGATTCTTCGAGATTTTTTACTCACATTAATTTCGCTATTTTTTAGGAATCTTGCATTACCAGATTCTATTATCCTCGTACTATGATTAGGGCAATAAAATCTGTATCCCTTGGATTTTTTTGGAAAACCAATAAAATATCTAGAAAAAGTTCTTGGATCCAATTTCTTTTCATGTAGATTGAATACTCTTATCTCTACGAGACACCCCCAATATGTAAATGTTTCAAACTGGGCTTTCGACCGATCCATAACTCAAATGGAGTTAATGGAATCGACTTACTAGGAACAATGTTCAAGATGTACATAGTTATCCTAAGAGCTTCACCCTACATTGACTCAAGTAGAAAGGAATAACTCATCATGCTCCTAACCATATACATAAGAGTACGATTTCGTCTTTCAGCAATACTATTCTACTGTGGCACACCTAGTAAGGTATATTGACTACAAATACCTCGTTGTTCTAGGAATCTAGTAAAAGGACCAATATTCTGATCGGATTCATCATATCTGCCATAAAATTCATCACCCATTCAGATCTAACAATTTTAACTTTTCTATCTAATTGTCTCTCGACCTCATTTATGTATACTTCAAGAGTGTCAACGACCTGAGACTTTTCATATATTAGATAAATATAACCATATCTATACTGGTCATCTATAAATGTGATGAAATACCTTTCTCCACTAAAACAAGGAATATGGAGTGGTCCGCAGATATCAGTATAAATAATCTCAAAGAGTTCTTTACTTCTTGTGGCATTTTTCTTTGTATGTTTAGTTTGTTTTCCCTTAATGCAATCTATACAAATATCAAAATCAGTGAAGTCTAAATCTTCCAAAATATTATCCTTCACTAATCTTTCAATTTTTTCCTTGAAGATATAACCCAATCGTCTATGTCACAGTGTAGAAGATCTTTCATTATTGAAATTATGTTTTAATCTAACATTTGATTGCAGAGTCAATAATGTTTTTGCAAACTCAAGATTCAAATTAATTATGTATAAACCATCACATAGAATTCCAAAACTAACTTTTATTGATGTTAGGGATCGAGCGGCACTAAGAGGGGGAGAGGTGAATTAGTATAGTGGATTAAAACTCGTAAGTTTGAAATCGATTCCGAAGATAGTTCGTTCGTAAGTAAATTTCGATTCGACAAAAGATGACTTAGCTAAAATAGCTTGGGTAAAGGCAGTTACTAGTAGGGAGAAGAAGATCGAATGATTTGTAGCTAAGTAAAGAGATGATACAGAAATTTAAACACTCACACATTCAAGGAACACCACGATGTATAGTGGTTCGGTCAAATAACCTACATTCACTTTCGAAGCCTTCTTCAATTAGGCTCCCAACTTCCACTATCAAGTCACTTTGAAGGGGAAGGACCAAATACCCCTCTTACAATCTTTTACAAGTGGTTCACTCTCTTACAGATTTTTTTTTTTACAAAGAGAAAGAATGAGGTGAACACTTAAGTTATTAAAACAAGATTTTGCTATATCTTGGACTCAATTTTCAACTTATCAAAAGGTACTCTATCAGCTGAGAAAAGAGGGGTATTTATAGACTCAATTTGGTTTTCAAAAATGGAGCCAAAAAGTGTCTCATTCCAGGTTTACTGAGTATTGGCGGTACCATCGTCTGACACTAGCAGTACCATTGCTTGCCAGTCATTAAAGTCGATGGTACCACCACTGACCTGGGGCGGTACCACCACCCAGAACACTTGGGAGTTCGATCCCAAGGCGGTGCCACCTCCAAACTATTCCAATAAGGCTGAATGGGCCCTTACTTTAGCCCAAATAAGGTCGAGTTGGCCCCTACAAGGATTAAACAGATTATTACCTAATCCTTATCCTAATTATATGTTAACTATGAAATCTAGACATAATTCTAAGTAAAGACTAAATCGATAGCATTGAGTTATCTCCCGACGAGCTTCCGGCGATCTTCTGACGGACTTTCAATGCACCCTCGGATTTCTTTCGGCGGACTCCCAGCAGGCTCCCGGACTTGTGGTGAGTTTGACGATTCTTGGGCAAGCTTTCGAATCTTCTAGTGATCTCTGCGAACCTTCGACTATCTTTCCGACGAACTTCCGAAACCTTCGGCAAGTCCCCAATTCTTTCTCAGTTGGTTCCGACAGCACTTCCGACAATCCTTCGGACTTCCGGTGGACTCTCGAACTCCCAACAACTTGACTCTAATAATTTACTTTATGTCTTCAAGCTATTGTAGTTAATCATGCACACTTATCTCAATAATATGGATTCGATCAATTAACCCATCAATTGACTTCATCATCAAAATCCGAGATTTAATAATCTCCGAGATTTATTTGTCATATTCTTCCATGTCATTAATTTGCACATTCTTCTCCCCCTTTGTCATCAACAAAAAGGAGGTGCAAATGGTCATCATAAGGTATCATAATGCATATCATTTATCAACAAAAAATATAAGAGTAGTCATTTTTCGATTTTATAAAAGATTCATACATGAAAAAGGCTTAAGATGTAATTTTAAAAATTCAAGAATAAAATAATAAAGTGAAAGAATAGATCATTCATCAAACTTCTCATATCAATTTTAAGGTAAAATCCATGAGAAAAAGATGTCAGAATTCATAAAACTTTAACATGATATTTATGAATCATAAAAAATTTCATAGAAAGATTCAACATGACATTCTTATAATGATTCATGAGGGGGGAAGACATTAAGTTTTAAAGCTTCGAATTCTGAAATGAACATTTAAGAGCAAAATTTATGTCATTAAATATCTTTAGTCATGCTTAAAGATGATGGAGGGAACATAAAATCAATTTTACTATATCATTAAGATCCATCGTTCAAAGAAGGAGGAAAATAACATCATGATACCAAATTATCTAAAACTTTTATAACATCATGAAGACTTTAAAAATATTACGATCGAAAATGATAGCTTCATTAAAATATTTTAATCAAAGGATGATAAAAATGAGAGCTTCATTCAAAAGATGATTGTAAGGATATCATTTTTCTTTTAAAAATGAAGAGATAATATTAAGATGATACAATGAAAATTGAAGTTAAAAATTTCAAAAAATAAACATACAAATATCTTAATGCATTGGGACAATTTAGCATGCTTAATTCTCTTCTAATGAAGTCAGATTATTCTTCATTTAGGGGTTTTGTGAAGATGTCCGCTAATTGGTGTTTTGTATCAATAAATTCTAAAGTGACATCATTATTATTGACATGATCTCGTATAAAGTGATGCCTAATGTCAATATGCTTAGTTCTATAGTGTTTGAATGAGATTTTTGGTTAGACAAATAGCACTAGTGTTATCATATTTTCGTCCAAATAACTTGTGCACGACATGCACTAGCGGTTATGTATTCGACTTCGATTGTAGATAGTGTAACCGAGTTTTACTTCTTGGAAGACCAAGAAACAAGTGCATGTCCTAAAAATTAATATGTTCCGGATGTGCTTTTTCTATCTATTCTACATCCGCCAAAATCCGCATCCGCATATGTTTTTAAATCAAAGTCATCAGATTTTGGATATCATAATCATAAGTTAGGAGTGCCTTTAAGATATCTAAGGATTCTTTTAACAGTTTTAAGATGAGACAACTTAGGATTAGCTTGAAATCTTGCACAAAGTCCTACACCAAACATGATATCCGATCTAGTTACGGTGAGGTAAGTAAACTACATATCATTCCCCTATATGTTTTTTTATCATAATTTTCTCCACTTTCATCCATAGGAGTGTTTATAGCTTTTGAACCATCCATGTTAAATCGTTTTAACAATTCTAATATATATTTAGATTGATTAAAAAATATACCATTACTAAGTTATTTAATTTGCAATCCTAGAAAGAATGTTAGTTCACCAATTAGACTCATTTCAAATTCATGACTCATACACTTGGCAAATGATTCACATAGTGATTCATTCGAAGAACCAAAAATAATATTATCAACATAAATTTGAACAATAAAAAAATTATTTTTAAAATATTTAATAAACAATGTAGTATCAACCTTGCCTATAGTAAAATTATTTAAAATAAGAAATAAACTAAGCCTCTCATACCAAGCTCTAAGGGCTTGTTTTAATCCATAGAGAGCCTTAGTTAATTTAAACACATGATTAGAAAGAAGAGGGTTTTCAAATCCAAGTGGTTGTTCAACATATACTTCTTCGAAAATAAAGTCATTTAAGAGGGGGGGGGTGAATTAGTGCAACGGATTAAAACTCGTAAGTTTGGAACCGATTCCGAAGATAGTTCGTTCGTAAGTAAATTTCGATTCGACGAAATATGACTTAGCTAAAATAGCTCGAGTAAAGGTAGTTACTAGTAGGGAGAAGAAGACCGAACAATTTGTAGCTGAGTAAAGAGATGCTACAGAAATTTAAACACTCACACATCAAGGAACACCATGATGTATAGTGGTTCGGTCAAATGACCTACATCTACTTTCGAAGCCTTCTCCGATGAGGCTCCCAACTTCCACTATCAAGTCACTTTGAAGGAAAAAGACCAAATACCCCTCTTACAACCTTTTACAAGTGGTTCACTCTCTTACAGATTTTTTTTTCACAAAGAGAAAGAGGGAGGTGAACACTTAAGCTATTGAAACAAGACTTTGCTATAACTTAGACTCAATTTTCAACTTTTCAAAATATGCTCTATCAGTTGAGAAAAGAGGGGTATTTATAGACTCAATTTGGCTTTCAAAAATAGAGCCAAAAAGTGTCCTATCCCGGGTTTACCGGGTACTGGCGGTACCACCGCTTGACAGAGTCCTTGGGCTCTGTGGTCAGACGGTATCACGGCTTGACCCTAGCAGTACCATCGCTTGCCAGTCATTAAAGTCGATGGTACCACCATTGACCTGGGCGGTACCACCGCCCAAAACACCTGGGAGTTTGGTCCCAGGGTGGTGCCACCGCCAGACTATTCCAGCAAAGTTGAATGGGCCCTTAATTCAGCCCATATCAACCCAAATAAAGTCCAATTGGTCCCTACAATGGTTAAACAGGATTATTGCCTAATCCTTATCCTAATTATGTACTAATTATGAAATCTAAATATAATTCTAAGAAAAGACTAAACTAACAGCATCGAGTTATCTTCCGGCGAGCTTCCGACGATCTTCCGATACACCCTCGGATTTCTTCCGACGGACTCCCAATAGGGTCTCGGACTTGTGGTAAGTTTGACGACTCTTGAACAAGCTTCCGAACCTTCTCGATGATCTCCGTGAACCTCCGACGATTTTTCCGGTAAACTTCCGAAACTTTCGGTAAGTCCCCGATTCTTTCTTGATTGGTTCTGGCAGTACTTCTGATGATCCTTCAGATTTCCGGTGGACTCTCGAACTCCCAACAACTTGACTCTAGTAATTTGCTTTGTCTTCAAGCTATTGTAGTTAATCATACACACTTATCTCAATAATATGAATTAGATCAATTAACCTATCAATTGACTTTCTAATCAAAATTCGAGATTCAACAATTGAATTATAAAATATACTGAGTTTACTATCATCAAAAGAAAGACAATATCCTAACTCATCAATTCTAGATAGAGAAACCAAATTTCTAAAAATAGTAGGAACATAACATATGTCAATAAAAATCCATTAAATGACTCGTCTCTAGGCGAAGGCGATAAGTCCCTACTAATATTACTTTCGCTCTGAGATGATTTCCCATAATGATGAATCTTTCATATTCTTTTGGTTTCTAGATTGAAAGAAATCCCTACATATTATTGATAATTTAAGTTGAAGCACCAGAATCAATCCACCAAGTATTAGAAGGAATCTTTGTAATGTTTGATTCAAAACATATAAAGGTCGAGTTGATACCTTTCTTTTCGAACTAAGTTTTACATTTAATACAATCCTTCTTCACATGTCATTTCTTATCATAAAAGAAAAACTTTACTATAAAAGCTTTCTTTTCATTAATAACATTTTCAAACTCGATAAATTTCTTTAATGGATGACACTTCCATTTTTTTTTCTTTTTACCAACTCCTTGAATAGTAGTCATGGCATTATATAAACTTTTCTATCTTAATCTCGATTCTTCCTGAACACACATACTAGTTAACTCATTCAAATCTCACTAATCCTTATCTGTATTATAATAAATTTTGAATGGGTCAAACTAAGAAGGAAGAGAATTAAGAAAGAACTATATGAGGAAAGACTCATCAATATTCATATCTAATGTTTTAAGTTTTACAGCTTTATTAGCCATATTGAGTATATGATTCTGAATTTCTCAAGTGCCACCATTGCGAGCCGTATTCAGTTCTTTCATTAGTATGCCAACCAATGACTTATCAGTAGATTTAAATCTGTCTTCAATAACCTTTAAATATTTTCGTGTGCTAGTTAAACTCGTTAATAAAGTCTTTATATTATTTACAATCGTCATTCTTATGAACATTAAACTAAGCCTATCCGATCTTTCCTAAGCCTTCATTTCATTAACTTATTCTATAATACTTTCATTAGTCAAGTTTATAGGCTTTTCAATAAACAATGACAAATAAAGATCTAATACGCCTAGTATGTATTGCACATGCTCTAACCATTCTGAATAATTTGATCCAATGAGTACAGGGACACTGGAAGCATAAGAATGCATGGACGAAAGTACCACCGTAAAATATAACATAACATTAATGCTTTGAGTTTTCAAAATATGATGAACTATTAATATCATCTATATTTCACCTTTGGGTGAAATATTGACATATCTAATGTTCACTTAAAATCATATATGGTGGGACTGATACCTCCTTGTGGAATAGTGTTGTTACCTTTTGGCATACAACTTTAAACTACAAGGATATCCAAAACAGTATCATCTTACCCTATTACATAACTATTTGAAGTAGATTCTCCTTTGGGATTATCTAAATCTCCTAATTATGTGTGTCATTATGAATATTATTTCTCTGATATCATTTAGGACTAGTTCCTTAATGTCATTTTATAAGTTATTGGTCTATGTCACTTTGGTGGCTATAAGATCAATACAATAATATAAAATATAGTTTAAAATATTCTACAAATGACAAGACGTTTATTGTAATTCACATCCCAAAAGCCTATCATCCTAGGCCACTTTAGTAGCTATTGGTTAAATAAAACCTAGGGAGATGAATTACAAATAGTATTCATCAAATTTTTTCAATTTAATTTATACTAAGTAATTAATACAACAATAACCATAATAATTATTGAATATTAATTAACAAAAGAAAAAACTCATATGATAATCGTAAATCATGATAACATATAAACATGCCTTCATATGAAAGATAGATATTATTTCATAATTTTAATTATATATATGTGAATAACTAAAGAAATATCCAAGAATAATAATTGATTTTTTTTATTTACCGTATATAATCAATAAATCATATAAGAAAAACTATAAAAGGAACAATAATTTATATTTTTTATATATTAAATAAAACTAATTGATTTTATTTAATTGGAGCAAGTCCATAATTGACTAAATATTGCCAAATTATATAAGTCGATCAAAATCAAAAATTAATCAAAATTTAATCCTTTCTAAATTTGATCAAAATTAAATTTAATCAATAATTAATCAAAATATAATCATGATCAAATTTAATTAAATTTTATTGATCAATTTTATAATTGAGAATATAAATAAAAAAATTCTTAATTGCATAAGAGTAAAATTGTAAATATATTGATAAGACATAAACGGGAATTATCAGATTTATGAAGGGTAGAACTGTCAAAATACTAAAAGTGTTAATAAAATATTTAAGGGCAAAATTATAATTTTGATTAAAAACCCTAATGGCAAGATTATAATTTTGCCAAAATTACCTCTCGCTTATCTGCCGTGCCGCGCCTCTTCTGCGACTTACTGCCATTTCGGCTGTGCGCCCCGTCTGCGCTTGCTTGTGCGTGCGTGATCGCGCTTAGGTGAGGTGTGCCGCGCGCTCGTTCACCGCTGCATGGACCACTACTTACTGGTTGGTTACTGATCAGCAGCCCCTTTACAAAGACTAACCGACGCTGATTCTTTGCCCTCGCCGACGACGCGCGTGTCTTGTGCGCCGCGCCTGACCCTCTATGGCCATATGCAGTAAGGTCGGCAGTGGTGCTGCACAACGACAGTCGCTACTTCGCTAACATCGTCGGTAAGCATGCGACAAAGCCAAAATAGATAAGAATATAGATCGATAGAATACAAATCATCCAAACATCGTAAATCAGAAAATAATAGATCTAAAGTTTTTTATTTCAAGAACCTAGGCTCGAATACCAATTGTAAGCATAAAAACTATAATTATGCTTTCTGTAATACGAAAAACTTTTATGCTAGGATTGAAATCAAATAACAATAGATCGATTTTACGATGTGTACCTTTTGATGCCATCTGAAAAAGAAGAGAAAAGTTCTCTATATGATCTGGTATCTTCTTTAGATCTAATACTACTATCAATCTGCAAGAGGAACTAGACTCCTTTTCTCTTCATATCTTTTCACATGATCTTTTAAATTGATGGCTTAGGGAGGTTGAGAGAGAAACTGTAATATCTTAACTGATGCTTGTGAGATGCTTTTCTTTTATACAACTCTTAGATGCATCTGTATGTAGATCCCTAGAGCTCCTGTCTTTTTATAGGTGAGAGCAAAAGTTCTATGATAAGTTATAAGGGGAGTTCCTTTCATCAAAAATATTTCCTAAATAATTATATTATAATATAAACTTTTTTTATTAATTAATACTATAATCAAAATCTTATTAATTCTATAATATATTTTATCTAATTATAAAGGACCACGTAATATGCTATCGCGTGAGCACGAATTGAGGTTTCAGTAGTGCTGTTCACGACAAGTGAATGCAACACCTCATCGTGCGACAAAATTCGCATTTCTTGAACATCACATGATAGTTCAACCAAAGAAGGCATTGATGTAGAATGGATTGGAATGCTTAGGAGTGAGAAATGTGCTAAGTGTGATATGAGCTCATACGTATCTCTTTGTTCCTACAAGTTTTAGTGTCATCTACATGTTTCATTAATTGATAGTATGAGAAAAGGAGTGCACTTCGAGAACGTCCCAATAAAGCTATGGATGTCTTGGCATATGAAGGAAGATATGATTCCGAAAGCACTCCTTTTTTTTTTTATGTGGAATGGCAAATATTCTCTCAGCATTATGAGGGAAAAGTGGAAGGGTTGATAATATCCCCATTATTCGCTTATAAAGGTCACAACACTTTTGTTATTATTTCATGCATAGTTACATGTAATTGAGTAGCTTTGAGATGACAAATAATTCCATCGGAGAGATGCGTCAATATGTAATCAGTTTTCAATAGTTTAATATTGTATTTTTATTTATTTAATTTTTTTGATCATATAAAAAGATCCTAAATGGCTCAAATTTATTTAAATAACAATTATTACACTTTAACGTTGCTTAGTAGTGTTCTCCTTTACAGGGTCACTCTACTCGTAAAGCTTTGCGCACAACACGTAGTACCCGAAGTTGACCAGAGTCAACCCCGTCACGAGCCAGAACACGTTCTCCACGTTCGAGCCATTAATGTCGTCCTGCATCCACCCTGTGACCCTCCGAACCACGCCCATCATGGCGACGCTCAGGTAGAATCCGAGGGCGATGATCACCGCCATCATCCCTGTCGCGGTGCTCCTCAGCGACCTCGGGAACGCCTGGAAGTATAGCGCCACCTGGCCCGGGAAGTGCAGCGCCTCGGCCACTCCGGTCACCGCCAACGGCAGCACCAGCCACAGCGCGGTCATGGGCACGACCCACTCGCCATGCTGGCTCTCCGCCTGGTGTGACCGCACGATGCTCGCACGCTTCCTCTCCACCAAGGCGGACGCCGCCATGCCGGCGGTGTTGATGATGTGGCCAAGGCCGATGCGCATCAGAGGCCTCGGGGGGTGGGGGCTGAGCTTGTGCCAGAGCGGGAGGAAGAGGCGGTCGAGGAGTAAGAGGGAGACGACGGAGGCAGCGAAGGAGGAGACGACCATGGAGCCGGCGGGGATGGCGAAGCGGGGGCCGAGGGAGCGGTCCATGGTGAGGGCCTGGAGCACGGTGAGGCTGAGCTGGATGCCGATGGAGACGCTGAGGAAGATGGAGGAGCTCCAGAGAGGGAAGACACGGAGAAGGGACTTGAAGTCCTCTACTTGTTGGACGGTGCAGAGGCTCCATGGCTTGGCGATGGAGCCGTCCGGCCGCGTGTCGCCGTGGCAGATCCATGCAGCCCGGTTCAGAAAGCTGGAGACGTCAGAAGCATTGATAGATCGATTTAGGCCGTAAGTGTCCCATTCCTACTATAACTTTGACTCAACACACCTAAATCGTTGACTCGGTCGAAGGTTGATTGACTCCTCGAGCTCAGATGTCCCGTGGGAATATTTGCTATCATCCTCTGCCACCACAACATCCCACTTCCTTATAGCGGCAACGGCCACACGGGCCAGTCCAGTGAAGGGGCTTCCACATGCCGCCGGCCTTCGGTAATGCTTGCTTCCAAGGAGCACAAGCACCACGGCGATGGCGTTCGCCGCCGCTGACACGCCGTAGCCCAACGCCCAGCTGATGGAGTCCTCGACGAAGACGATGGAGGTAGAGCCGATGATTCTGACGGCGTACATGACGACGATGGACCAGTTGAAGAAGACGTCGCGGTCGCCGACGCTGTCGAATTGGTGGGCGCCAAAGGTGAGCATGTTGAAATTTGTCCCGCCGCAGCCGACGACCATCAGCCCCATCGCCGTGTAGAGGAACGCGAGCTGACCAGCCGATGGCACGCAAGCGTCGGAGATGGACGGACACGGGGGTGGTTGCAGCGACCGGAAGGCGGCGGTCAGTGTGAAGAGGATCAAAGACTGCTTCGGATGAAGATAGATGAGAACACGGCCCAAATGCTATTCTTCTAATTAGCATTCCACTGTATAACAATGAATCAGTAAAAACGTGGCATACGATATCAGAGCCGATCTAATATCGAACATGACGAATTGGCCTAAACATCACGTGGATAATATTAGGACTGAATTAGTAGTAGGATGAGTACCACGAAGGAGACGATGGCGGAGAAGACGATGACTGGGTAGCACCCAAAGAAGCCATCTGAGACGACGGCGCCAACCAACGGGGCAAGGCTGGTGCAGCCTCCGACGATGTTCCCGATCTGGGCGGCGTCTACGGCCGTGAAGTTGTACTTATTTATCAGGTACACCACCAGGTTGCCCGTTGCCCCGGTGAGTGCCAGCCCCAGCCCCAGCATGCTCCCTAAGAACTCAACAACCGTACTCAGATCGTAGTTCAGAGAGAGAGAGAGAGAGAGACCTATGATGAAGGGAACTGTGATCCAACCCCCTTTGTTAGCACTCTGAGCTTCGTTAACGATCAGCTTAGATCGTTCAGAAGCTCCTGCTTCCATCCTCCTCCTCGCTCACGCTTCTCCTCTGCAAGTCTCAGGGAAGGAGGAGGAGAGGAAGTAGCACTTAATTCGGTCGTTCATTACAATATGTTACATCAAATCATAGTCGGGGTTTCCTATTTCGCAATCAAAACGCTGTTTTGTTGCTCGTCTTTAATCGGGATGTGGGAGCTTTGGCCCCGCTGTCATCGTCTTGTGGTCACCGTCGGTACTCTCTTTTGGTCGTCTACTTGGGCCATCGCTTGTAGCCCAATTAGATCCAGGAGTGAGTCCAAATAGATTGGGTCAACACATGAATAGATCGGGCTCATCTTGGGCCACAAACTAAGGCCTAATGAATATTTCGTCCAATATAACACGAATTCCTTTCCACGCCTTTAAAGAACAATGTTTTCTGGAAAAGGGAAAAGGATTTAGAAAAACCACAATAGGATTCATGCACAATGGATCATGAAATGCTGCAAACAGAGGAAAGAAAAAAAGTTTACAGGCCATCTTGTGAGAGGAGATGAGTTGCTCTGGCCACCATGAGAGTGACCTGTTGGATATCGCCATGGAACGAATGCCATGCACGCATCACCTTCCTTCGTAACTCTCCTTGTTGCATTACCACTCATTCGCCCTGTAAAAGCCAAAACTTGCAGTACTTCCATGGAGCCATGCAGGCATGCAAGCCAACAAAAGACTTGCTTGTCCTGTGGTGCTCACCTTATCTTTCCACCCCCCCGCACCCACCCACCCCCAAACACACACACACACACCCTCTCTCCTCACTAAATCACACAAATCCAGCGAGATATTTTTTCCTGCTCTGAGAGGTACAAGAAGACTACCGGGAACTCACCTCTCTCTCCACTTTACGCTTTAATTAGTTTGTTTTGTGTTGGTGCAATTGCATGTGAATGTACTTTCATGAGTTCTCCCCTCACGTGACCTTTGGTGGTATATCATCAGAATCTTAGAACACGCCAAATGAGATCAAATACATATCAGCAGAAACAAAATCCAGAGGAAAAAACCTGTGAAGCTCATGTAAATCCATGGATATATAGAGCATCCTCCTCCAAGCTAATACAGTCAGAGAAGATCCAAACAACGGGTAGCGGTAATGCATAAAACAAGATGAATAGATTGGTAGTCTGAGAATCCTACAGACGTTGCAGCAATTAATGCTTACCATACAACTCATATTTTCTTTTGTTTTCTTTGTTGTGGATGATGAGGAGTATCTTTCCAGCAGCAGTATCTTTGTTTTAACTGTGGCAGATGCTCCAAGAGAGAGAGAGAGAGGGTAGATTTTGGAAGTGACAGTCTGCCAAGAAACACAAGACAAGAGCAAACTCTTAATGAGGGCTTGGGGAGTTACTTGTAGCGTCCTAAGAGAACGACGGTGAACAGGGAGGAGTCACGAGAGGGTTGTCGAAGTACAAGCAGACAAGCACGGCAGCGGGCACAGCTGCAAAAAGATGGTGATGGTGCCACAGCAACTGTTTGTCACCCCCCATCTTCCTCTCTCTTCCCTTTTCTTGCGTGCTTCTCGCTGTCACACACTGTGTAGAGTTGAGTTAATTTGCTGTAGGAAAAGAAATCAGAAGAACATAGCTTAGTATGTGTACCGCGCAAACACGTTCTCTTCTTCTTCCTCCTCCTCCTTTTTCCCAATTGAATTGGGGTCATGGGGATGGTGCAGCAGCAGTAAGATTCATTTGACAATGACGGTGTGGTTGATGCCTTTCCTTGCGCTGCTTTCCCACCGGCGATATGCTCACGCATGTTAGGACAAAAGTCGAATCCAACAAATAGTTTCGAGCTCCTTTTTGGTTGCACAAATCTTTCTATTGATCCCACTTGGATGGATGAAGAGAAATAGGAGCCTTAATCGGCCTTAACCAAGCATTCGTTGCTCGATTGGAGGTGACGATCATATGCAGCATTATCTAAATTATCAATAAATATCTCAAACTGCTGGCCATCAGAAGCATCTTGAATTTGGCTGAGATCTCAATTCAAGAAAAGATTTATGGCATCCAAATTGCTTAAAGATAATGTTGCATTTATCCTGACATCCTGCCATGCGGTGCACACAGCTCATGCATTGGGACTTCCATCTTCCTTTCTTATGCCTTTTGGATTCAAATGCAAAACTAGATGGTTCTCGTATCATGTACACATCTCTCCGGGGGGCGAAACAAGAGGAACAACAGCACGGTCACTGCCAACTTGAATCGAACAGGTGGCCAGCAGATTTCTTGGCCGCAGTCATGTCGATGGAGGCGGCAAGCTTGTTTTATTTCCCAAAGATTGGATGCCACACCGCTGTATCCATCCATCCATCCATCCACCCTTGTGGTGATAGATAGCAAGAGGAAGTCGCCAAACCTAATGCCAAGTTTTGGTAGGTGTGACAACACTGCTATGTTCTCCGCGTGAGGCCTCTTTGGCCTGTTCCTTTGTATATATTGTTTCTTGCTCTACATCTGATGCATGTGAACAACAAAATTATAGTGGATATCCGTTGGCTGTCGAGTAATGCTGGAATAAGCTGCGATCGAGAAATCTCACATGAAAAACCACCGCATTATGATTCGTGTTGCAGCAGTAGGGAGTGTATATGGTTAGTAGGCCTGTGAATGATATATACGACCGAGACATGTACAGCTGCAAGGTTTCTGCATCATGACCCTCTTCAGTAACTTCTGCCTGTGACGATACAGCGAGGGACAGATCTAAAGGGAAAGAAACAAGCTCATTCCACTGTGACGAAAGCTGAATCCTGGATGAACGATGAAGCCTTAACACTTAGGGTTGGAGCCCTCGAGGAAGGCGACGCGCAAGGCATGCAGAAAGCAGAGGAGAGGGTGAGGTGTGAGTGTGTGGGTACATACATGGCTGAGTTATGACGAACATAGAGGAGGGAGAGGACAGCGAGGTGCATACATGCATGTGAACAGGCTGGTACGTGCTTTGTCGATGCATGCAGCGTGGAGACAACGCAGGTTTGCATGAGAGCAGTGGGAGGGGTTTGTGGACACGGACGCATCTCGAGCTCAAGCCAAACCCCTCGATCCCATTTCGAGAATGGATGCTCACCACTCACGAGTGGTCAGTAAGCCAAAAGCCTCTCTCACCAGAGGTCACGAGAGCATTGCAGGGAGAGAGAGAGAGAGAGAGAGAGAGAGAGAGAGAGAGAGAGAGAGAGAGAGAGAGGCTGCTTGTTCGAGTCTTGTGAGCGTCACGGCAGTGATGCTTCAGGGACAACAGGCTGCATGGAAACCCTACAGGGCTCTCATGTGATTGATTCCTTGGTCTCTCACTCATGATCTGCAACTGTGCATATCACCCTCAAATAATTGCTTATCTGCTCACTGTTGGGATCTCTTTCCGAGCTAGAACAGGTTAAGATAAGCTTGATACTATGCCCATGGATGCCCAGAGTTCCCGGAGATGGCAGCAGCCCCACCCCGTATCATATATGGGTAGGAACAGCATCCCAAGGACACGAATCACCCATCCAAACAAGTGACGATAGTGAATGGGAACAGCAGTAGATCACATATATGTTCTTTTAGGTCTATGATCGACGAAGATGAGTCAATAAATGTCGATTGGTTTTGACAATGACTGCGTTGGAGAAGAAAAGCAAAAGGACACCAGTGTTAGCTTGTGTTGTTATTCGTAGTGCCATTATTATACTTCTTCTGTATCTATCTTCTTTCTCTCGTTGTCACATCCACCCAAGACTGTTCTTTTAGGTGACAAATAGATGCAAGAGGAAGAATGATGAAGCCATTTAGGAAGCATAAACCAGCAAGTCTTTCCAAAGCCACTTAAGGACTTAGAAATGCTCGATTGCTGTATTTTGACAAAGCTACTATATCTTTGGATCTTTGGTTGGTGATTATAATTCAACCCGGTAAATAGGATACACAAAATAGGAGGACAGGTGAGGGATCATCATGATTGCACATCACATGGATTGATTTGGATGCAGCACCCAAGATTTATTTCTTCAAGAAGAGACATAGTGTAATGATATGTGTCAATTATTTCATGATAGAAAGGCATTAGTGGATAGGGCTAATGCAACTGAAAGTGTACTACAATATTATTGTGCTGCTTCCTGGGAGAATCCTGCAGAAGAATCATTTCTCATGATGGGTGCTTGAGATAGATTATGCTGTTTGTCATGGTGGTGGTGGTAAAAAAAGATGAAATTAATCAGACAATTATTGTGAAGGTAGAGGATGAGAAATCATCCAACATATTCACATTTCAGATCTTGTTAGTATGATACTTTGTCGTCATCATTCATGTTTTATCACCTTGATGTGAATGCCTGATTTCTTAATCTGATTCAGGATATGATTCTACGTCTCTACAAGTCCATAACATGCTCTGAATTGAAACTGAAATCTCAGAGAGAGAGAGAGAGAGAGGAATAGGGGGAAGGGAATACAGAGGTGACGAGGGGAGAAGCCCCGTGAGAAGCACTTGGAGGCATTCACAACTCACTCCAACCCCGAAAAAATACAAACTCCCAACCCCTCAACTCCTTATTCCTTTGCCCTCTATCCCACATAGCACCCACACGCAAACAACTCTCGCTTGACGCCGTCGCTGCTTTCCATGTCGCTCCCATCACGAGCAGATTCCTCTCTCTCTCTCTCTCTCTCTCTCTCTCTCTCTCTCTCTCTCTCTCTCTCTCTCTCTCTCTCTCTCTCTCTCTCTCTCTCTCTCTCTCTTCATTCATTAGGAACTGTGTAAACAAATAGCACTGATGGGTTATTATCATGACGTGGCTGTTCATTAGATCCGTGCACGTGCATTGCACGTCAAGTCATCGGATGAGGATCTATCACACGGGAATGAAGATAGGAACGAGCAAAAGATGCACGACGACACGGTGGTGGTGGTGACAGGAATCCTACGAGCGTGACGGGGAATGAGGCACTAATATCTTGCTTGACCCCAGCCCAAGGCAAGATAGGATGGGAGATCAAACTCATCTCCTTTTCTTATCGCGTCCCCTTGTTGTGTAGCACAGGCCGGGAATGTTGTGAGATCAAACTCGTCTCCCTGGATGGTTGCGTGAAGCAGTTTTATATGACGGAGGGCAGTGCGACGAGAAGATTAGATGGCATGCTGCATTAATTAGCGAGTGTTAAGTAGATGGGGCTGTAGGTTTCTTAGCAGGGCAACAATGGAGGCCCCGGTGACTGCAGAAGCGCCAAGGGGCAGTCAGGTAATTTTGGTAGAACACTAAGGATGGCAGTGGATGCGATCAGCAGATGGATCATATGGGCGCTTCTTCCTCTTTTTAAGCAGTCACCAGCCCTCCCCAATAGCTCTGCGCGAGAGAGAAAGAGAGAGAGAGAGAGAGAGAGTCATGGTGTCTCGGGAGCACAAGAGAGCTGCTTTCCATGAGAAGCTGCAACTCCTTCGATCGATTACGCACTCTCATGCAGTAATTTGCTCTATCACTCATCACTTGTCTCTGAAACAATCTATTCTCTGTCCTTCCAACTTCCATAAACATGCATGACAAGTTGATTTTTCCTTTTTTTCTGTGTTTTTTTTTTCTTCCTGAACTTTGAGCAGATAACACATCCAAAATCTCCATCGAGTTGTGAATGCGTGTTTGTGTTTTTTTTTTTTTTCTTGGTTCAGTTTTTGTCGCTAAGACGCATTAAATTTTGTTCTAAGATTTGTCTGACTCTGATAAAACATGTTCAAGGCTCAAGCAATACAAATAGGAATTCTTTCACTACGTTGGCATATACAAGAATGAGATGGTTCCCTTTTCCAAGAATTTGATGGAAGGAAAATTTAAATAACACTGGTTTTACATTGCCGAATATCACACTAATTATGACCTGAGTTATTGTTTTCCTTTTTTTGTTTCCATGGCAGCTAAACAAGACATCTATCATAATGGACGCATCAAAATACATTGAAGAGTTAAAGAAGAAGGTCGATAAGTTGAATCGAGAGATTACATGCACACAAGAGAGAGTCAACGACAGCACACTGCCTATGGTAAATTTGATTCCAATCATTGCCTCTGCTTGGGGGACTGGTTTACTCGCTGTTGAAGCTGGTGTCCATCTCTGCAGGTAACCGTTGAAGCCCTACAGAAGGGGTTCCTCATAAATATCTCTTCGGGGAAGAGCTACCCGGGATTGCTCGTCTCCATTTTGGAAGCCTTTGAGAAGCTGGGACTCAGTGTGGTGCAAGCTAGGGCTACTTGTACTGATACATTTCACCTAGAAGCAGTTGGAGGAGATGTAAGATGCAAGATCGATATTTACCTGCATATATACACTTGAAGTTAGCTAACTAGGCAAGCTAAAACCCAAAGAGTTTCTCGTATCTAGACATGTTCATGCATATCGATCAACTAACTAAATGATATACAAACACTATGCTGAATAATGTTATAGCTAGAGAATCTTGTGAAGACTCAAAATACACTGCAGAAACCCTAGCGTGGGTTGGGTTGGCCTTATATATCACAACTTATTCCATGATATTAGGTCACTAAAGACCAGTAATCTTCTAGAGAGATATAGAGATTAAAATCTTTCACCTTGATGGGTTTGATTCTTTAGCTTCAAGTAGTGTACATGCCATTCCATAAATCTGTTTTGTGCATGTATATGTTTGTCGTGCATGTTTCTCTGTATCCTAGCATTTTTTTTGGCAACCTCAATGACATGAACCTTCAAAATTCTTCCTCATTGTTTCTATTGTACATGCATCTAAAATAAATTCCTCAAAATCTTTAAGCATACATGCCTGTTTGCTTGAACAATACTTCTTCATGTGGGAAAAATCTAGATATGCAATAACTAGTTTGTTGTCCATGGTACTGTGAGCTCTAGAAACTAGTGATTAGTTCATTTTCCCTCCGTAGGTATAGATTGTGTGGACATGATTGCAACCTAAGCATCCTCATGATGAAAATGCCTCAAGGGAAATATTGTTCAAGGACAAAGATTTCAGTCCATGCTACATATTCATAGACATTGAAACCCTATGCATACAAACAAATGTACATCTCTCTTGAAGTGAAGTGTAGCAAAATAATTTACGGTTAACTACAAACCTGGAAAAATAAATAAAGATTATCATAGATACTAATGTCAACAAGAAATGAAACATATGGCACATTTGAATTTTCATTAGTGAGAAATATATGTTCATTCAAGATTCATAATTTTTTCAGATTCAAGTGGCAAGGATGGATGCTCAAATGGTGAAACAAGCAGTTCTGCAAGCCATCAAGACTAGCACCAAGAGTTCTGATCCAGAATGACAGATATATATATATATATATAGCAGGAGACTTCTTATGACCACCAATGCAACCTTCTATTAACCTTTCATCTACTGTAATTGGGTTGTTACAGCCCTGGCTTGAAGGTAGAATGTCCTGTGTAAAATTATATATATGGTTTTTCAGAGCATGGATAAATCTCAGAATTCACATATGCATGCAAAGTACTATCTATAGAAAGGTAGGGGTAACAAAAGAAACAGTACATGACATACGATAGTTTAGTTGCTAATAATAAAACCCAGAACAGTATGTCAAAACACAGTAACATGACTGATAAACTTATGCAAGCTTCCATATCATCTAAACGTTAATTTAACTGTGTAAATTGTAAGGATATGGAGAGATTCCTTTATTCTGAGACATCATATATAAGGAAGAGAGTAAAGTAATTATCATATACTGATCTTCTTTCCACTCAGGAAAATAAAATGGAGGGAAACCAGCAGAGTTCGTTTACAAATAATATGTTGAACAGGAAATATTTACATGTTATGAAAAGAAAAGGTAAATAAATATGAGATAGAGAGAGAAAATTGATATAATTTATGAAATGGAAATATTTTCTGCAGTATAGTCATATTAAAGTCATGCAAAATGGTGCCTACATGTGGTAAAAGGCTCTCTCCAGTGTTGTGGACAGGTCAAAATTAATTGATTTTGTTTAGTAATAATCAAACCTTAAGAGTAATACTAGTTTATACAAATACATATGTATTAAAAATATATTTATATATGCAGAGAGAGTAACAAAATATGCGATATCTCACCTACATAGAGAGTATTGTTCTTCAGAAATTGGATAACAGAGAAATAGTGTGCTTTTAGCCGAGCTGAGACTGTTACGCCATGTAAGAGTCCGAATGTCACTTCTGTCACCAGCCATGCTAGGAAATGCCCATGCACTAGTTCCCTGTTCCAATAGCTATGAAGTCATGAAGCACATCCTTGTCACCATGTACTATTAGCCTGTGTTGCTCGTCTTGGTTTCATAATGAAGGCCTGGCTGCTCAAGCTCAGAAACATAGCTTGGAGTTCAGAAATCCTTCTGTCAAACATGCACACTGTGGATCAGCCTCTTTAGATATGGCAATGGGCCTTCTGTAATCACAGAATCACAACCTAAAGCTGCCTTGTGACACAAAATTAGTAGATTCAGAAGCAAGTTCAGCAGTCATCTTTTTTTGTTATTACAGCGGCAGGAACCAAAATTCATAATGTGACAGGACTACAACAACATAATCAGGCCATAAGGTAGATTTAAAGAACCAGCCATGTTGTTGACTCCTAATCAGACTGCAAGCATACCACATCTCCGTTGACACTGGAGTACAGCAGCCAGGTACCCGGAGATGGAGGCAGATTGTAAGGTAAATATGGACATGTCTCTTTCTATGAGCAATAGAAGACCAGTCAAATGCCCTTCTTATGACTGATTCATCAAATATTCTACCACGGAAAACAGCATTAACAACAGCTTAACAGAGACCAAAGAATTGGATATCAGCAATTAACAGGGTGCAAGTAAGTAGCTAATAAAGGTCATCATCTTGCATGCTCCCAGACAAATCAAGTTTCACTAGACACAGGGTTCATCAAGTCACTAAAGATTGAACTAAAAATCAGCTGATACTTTTCTTTTTTATTGAACATATCATTAGGCCAATAGATTACCTCGCTCGTTAGATAAAACAAGCAATGCAGGTCACTTCCAGGATGTGATCCTGCAAAACAGCAGTTAATTCACAGTGAAATTTTGGAAGTCAGATCCTGCCAATATTAATTCAAAATTTAGCTTCTGTCATCCCTTCACGACTTAAATACTGGAAGCAAAAGACACAAGAAGCCATCTTATCACTTCCTACATACACTTCTGGCTGTGAAGAGTATGGCCTTCGAACAGATGCCAAGTTACTGAACTGGCTCAATAACTGTCTCTCTCTTCGAAGCCAATGAAACCAAGCATCAACATGACAACCTCCATATGAGACAATCAACCTTGAAATCGACATTACCTCAAACGTTAGGTCACGAAAAGGATAGGGCTTTTTCTCCGGCACCTAAACAAAGAACCACACAATCCAGCATTAATTCTTGAACAGATGAGTACTTCACCTAGCCAGTTCAAGAAACATCTAAAACCCCCAACAATGCACAAGCAAAAGTGGAGTTGCACAAATCCAAAAAGAAATCTCAAAACTATAACATAAACCTCGAACAATTCAACGGAAGCAAAGAGATTCATCGTTCAAGCACTATTAAACCACCGATCCAGTGGGCGCAGCCCCGCCGCAACCGTGCTCGGGACAACCATCGTCGTCCGTGGCGGTACCGATCCCGTTCGCAAGCTCCGCGGAGATCGGCGGCGGCCCCGGTTGATCCGGAGCCCGAGCGACTCGCCAGGCTTGTGGCCTTCGTTCCTGTGGCCGGCTGCAGGCTTGTGGTCGACGGGCTTCGGCCTGCTTTGTCCGGCCTAAAGTAGTAATCCGGTAAGCTTGCGATCGCATCTGAAATGGTATAGAATAGCGGCACATAATCTTTTGATTCAGATTCAGATTCAGATTCTTAAGAGAATCTTTAGCGAGCTCAATTACCCGTTCTTTAATGGAAATGAAAGCTAAACCACCACTTGTGTTACCCCTAATTAAATAGACTCGTAGAGGTGCTCGGCACCCGAAGACACGGTTGAGTTGCTTTCGTTTGCCATGCAACGATCGTTATATGCTTGCTTGCAACTTGATAGGAATCGTCGATCACGACGGAATCGTTGCGATCACGGACGTGCGTTCCGCTTTGGACGGCCGTGATGGGCCCTTGCGTAATGGTACACAGAGTGTCGTCACCTGCTGACGTGGGTTGACGCGGACGCTTTCGTCGCCATCCGATTCCAATCAGAAGGTCTTTAAGATTCCAAGAATGGAGACAAATAGGGGGGAAGAGAGGAGGAACTAATAGAGAGCAGGATTGACACGTGAGAAGCGGCCATTTCTCTGCGTGTTGCGATTGTTTGGAGATATCATTGTACAGGAGCACTAAGTGAAAGATTTGTGGCCGGGATGAGCATGGACCCACGATCAATTATTGTAACCCTCAGGATCACAATAGTCTTGAGCTTATATATATATATATATATATATATATATATATATATATATATATATATATATATATATATATATATATATATATATATATATATATAGAAATATCCCAGTTCACTAATATTGACATTATTGTCATTATTAATGTAAACTCCCTCCAACTTCTCTCACCCTCTCACCTGCGATGGAATCGACTGCGGAGATGTCGCCGTCAACCGTGGCGGCGACGTCAATGGCGGGGAGGGGACCCCGACTGGGAATGCTCAACGCGGCGGTGGCCAAGTCGTGGGTGGGCCGGCGGTTCAAGTTGGCGGAGCGTGGCACGACCTTCACCACCGAGCTGCGCGCTGGCACCGCCACCTTCCTCACCATGGCGTACATCCTCGCCGTGAACGCCTCCATCCTCTCGGACTCCGGCGCCACCTGCTCCGTGAATGACTGCCTCAGCCCATCCCCCTCCTGCAGCTTCCCGCCGGTGGACCCGGGCTACGGTGCCTGCGTCGACCGCGCTCGCCGTGACCTCATCGTCGCTACTGCTGCCGCCTCCATCATTGGCTCGTTCATAATGGGCGCCTTCGCCAACTTGCCGCTGGCGCTGGCACCGGGCATGGGCACGAACGCCTACTTCGCCTACACCGTGGTCGGCTTCCACGGCTCCGGCAACCTCCCCTACCGCACCGCCCTCGCCGCCGTCTTCCTCGAGGGCCTCCTCTTCCTGCTCATATCCGCCCTCGGCCTCCGCGCCCGCCTAGCCAAACTCGTGCCCCGCCCCGTCCGAATCTCTTCCTCTGCTGGCATCGGTCTCTTCCTCGCCTTCATCGGCCTCCAGAACAACGAGGGCGTGGGTCTCGTCGGCTACAGCTCCTCCACCCTCGTCACCCTCGCCGCCTGCCCCAGAAAGTACCGCGCCTACCTCGCCCCCGTCCAGACCTTCGATAACGGCACCGTGGGCCTCATCCCCGGCGGCACCGTCTCCGGCGACGTCCTCTGCCTGCGCGGCCGCATGGAGTCCCCCACCTTCTGGCTCGCCGTCGTGGGATTCCTCATCATCGCCTTCTGCCTCATCAAGAACATCAAGGGCGCCATGATCTACGGCATCGTATTCGTCACCGCCGTCTCCTGGTTCCGCCACACCTCCGTCACCGCCTTCCCAGACACCCCCACCGGGGAAGACGCGCACCGCTACTTCAAGAAGGTGGTGGACATCCACCACATCAAGTCCACGGCGGGAGCACTCAGCTTCAAGGGCATCGGCACCGGCCGCTTCTGGGAGGCGCTCGTCACCTTCCTCTACGTGGACGTGCTCGACACCACGGGCACGCTCTACTCCATGGCACGCTTCGCGGGCTTCGTGGACGCCAACGGCGACTTCGAGGGGCAGTACTTCGCCTTCATGTCGGACGCGGCCGCCATCGTGGTGGGCGCGCTGCTGGGCACGTCGCCGGTCACGGCCTTCATCGAGTCGTCGACGGGGATCAAGGAGGGGGGCAGAACAGGGATGACAGCGGTCACGGTGGCGGGGTACTTCCTGCTCACCTTCTTCTTCACGCCGTTGCTGGCGTCGATACCAGCGTGGGCGGTCGGGCCGCCGCTGGTGCTGGTTGGGGTGCTGATGATGAAGGCCGTAGTGGAGATCGAGTGGGAGGACATGAAGGAAGCCATCCCGGCCTTCATGACCATGCTCCTCATGCCCCTCACCTACTCCATCGCCTACGGCCTCATCGGCGGCATCGGCACCTACGTCGTCCTCCACGCCTGCGACTGGGCCTACGCCGCATGGGCTCGCCATGGCCCTGCCAACAAGAGCTTACCGCTCGTCAGCAACAGCTGCAGTGGCAACGGTGACCATGCATGACAAGCTCTATGATTACTATTACCATTATTATTCATCAAAAGCAATCGTCAATGTGCCAGGAATGTACGTTTTGGATTTTTCTATCATGTTTTTGTGTTGCTTCTTCGTCTCCCTCAGGCGGTAGCAGTCAGTAAAAAACTGCGCGCGCACACTTTGTACTCCATACCGGTATCTATCGATTGCGTTACGTTAGTAACGCAAACCAAGCATCGAATACGATGTGGGCGAAGGAGTCGGAGAAGTCCACAAGCAGAGGAGGAGAACTCATCGAGTCTAATCGTCTGATATCAACCTTGTTGACTTTTATGCATCTTCCGAAAGGGAAGCATCCATTTCCCCGAGCTTTTGCGCAGCTGTGCCTTGATGGTCTTACCTGATACCTTTGAATCTTCGTTTCGGGAGCATGGGATGGGCCAAACTTCACAGGGGAGAGTAGGTGAGGGATCTCAGAGAACAATTAACCCCAACCTGGAACAATCGCAGATGACTGCGGACAAAAACACAGGGAAGAGGAGCGGCAGTCGTGGCAACAATAATTTGGACACAGGCCATCATATCAAATCTCTGGATCGGGCATTATTAGCAGTTGGAAGATTTTGCACACAGTGGGGAACAACAGTTTCAGGGGGTGAAGGCACGAGAACGTGATGTCTTGGCTATGTTTTATCCGGCTACAAGACAATGTAGGATTGAGATGTGATGTAGATGGTCACAGATTTGGAGATCCAATACATCATGCCCGTTGGGAAGCAGATAATATAGTCCAAGGCAGGTTGGGGGCTGAAGCTGATGAATTGCTTGTCTTGTTTGGATTGAAGGAGACTCGTCAAAGTTACAACCCTGCTTTCCATGTGGCTATCACCATCGACAAGGAGCTAAAAGATGAAGAGCAACATAATTGATCTGATCTTAGAGCTTCATTAAGTAGTTTAATGGCTTCTCTTCACATCTCAGCATCTGCAATCTGCATGACTCCTGTGCATTCTCATCATGATCATAGATTTCTTGGGGTATAGGTTTTGGACCACTGCACAAGCTTACCTTTTTTTTTTCTGGTGGGATATATTTATTGTGTGGACCAGCTACCTCATTACTCACTCCTTAAAGCACATGGAATGATGAGTACCTCAGTGTTGGATAGAACAGGCTTCTCATGACTCCGTTTTTGGCTGAACACTTGGAATGATGACAACTTTCTCACAACTGATCTGAACCTACAGTAAGATGAACCTTTAAGTGATTTAAATGGAAAGACAAAGCAGAACCTCCTGTCATGAATATGATTGCTAAACCTTAGATTTGTCAGTTAAATCTTCTCCACAGTCCAAAAATGGATGCTGGTGCAAGTCAAGATTGTAGGATAGACACAAGAAGCAGGACTACTGTGACTTTTATATCATTAAAGCAATCAGCTTTCCTTTTTTTATTAGGACCTGATAAGTCTAATCAAGGGGACTTCCTTTGGTGGTCTGTTAAGATCAACATCCTGGTGTGCACAAAGTGCTGTGGACTCCATAATTTGAACTCCCATGGTGCTGGTTTTTGGAGGTCCTTTTTCCAAGCCTATGACTGAAAAGGACTCGACAATTGTGTACCCTCATCAATCTAAGGCAGCAAATGCTTAGCTAGCTTGCAGGTTACTGAAGCAAGACAGGTGAATGAGGTGAGCACTGATGCCAGAAAACATCACTATTTTCTGCAACTCTTTATTGTTCTAGGCCAGTCCTTGGGGCATAAGCTCAACAAATTGGTGAGCTCAGACTCCCACTTCCTAAGATCTTGACAGCTATTGGCAAAATTGATCTCCACTTACAAGCAGATCTCTGATCAGTGCTTTAGCTAATAGATGACTCAGTTGTCAAGTGTTTTTACCTTCTTAGCCTATATTAAATCAGTAAGGAGACTGCCTGAAGCATTAAGTATGCAACCATAAAGAATTGAGGGATTGGTGTATAAATCTCAACAAAAAAAAAAAAAAAGATCACTAACATGTGACCTAAAAAGAACATAATATTGACCGTATCTCTTTTTATTCAATTGACATTTTATTTTCGACTCATCAACAGCAAACACAATCAATTCCAAGTCCATTGCACAAATAAGAGAACAAGGAAGAAGGTTACAGACCTGGAGTAACAAGCAAGAAAGCCATTCCAATTAAAAGTGCAGACCACTGATGCCACATTCATTGTAGTTCTGAGAGCACAGAAGCATGACAGGAACCTGAAACACCAGAAGAGGAAACATATCTACATAAGCTCAATTTATCATGCAATGCAAAAAAAAAAAAAAAAAAAAAAAAAAAAGGTAAGATTTCATTGATCAGAAACAGGAATTCGGTGACATTTTAACAAATATCATGCTTCATGTGTCAGCCTCAACTGTCTCAAAAATTAAGCAGGAATTATTTCTCAGATGGTGACATTTTAACAAAAGCTTTGATATTGTTGGGACTTTACAAATCTCAGTGACGGCAAAAGATCCATGTAGCCGACTCGATGTAGCTGAAACTTAAGCTTTGTTGTTGTTGTTATGTTGACATTTTAACAAAAGCTACTAAAAAAGTAAACAACAAACAAAACAAAGATAATATTGGAACTAAACACAAATCCAGATACCACTCAGTCGAGAAACATATTGCTGCCTCTTTCACCAAAACATTCTTTATCAACCAGGTCAGACCTGCTGTTGCTGCTGATTACCTTTCCATGCCCAAACAATATGTCCAAGGGCTGGTCTAACCTGCTCTCACAGCTTCTCATACAACAAGGTATCCCCGATGGCCTTCTTGATCTCCACCAGGTGAAATTGCAGGGTAACCTCAAAGATCTCAGCATCAACGGCCAAAACACCACGATCTTTAACCTTTAAATATTTAGTACCCCATGATCCTGTTGCTACACTTTTAGCTTCAAGAGCTTGACGACTTCCTCCAGTTTTGAGATAATACCAGAAGCTGGGGGGTCAGATGTGAATTTTGCTTCTATCATGTGGTCAGTCTCCTCAAATAAAGTTGAAAGATCCAATCCTGATGAAAGAGATGAGGTCAAAAGCATTTAGATTAGCAAGTTTTCCCGTCTCCTGTTTTGCCTCGATGCATTGCTCCCAGAGGAACAAAACGCTACATCAACATCAGAAGAATCATGTTCTCGTGTTGCCTTGCAGTTTTTTAGTAGCTCGTCATCGAGGCCTTTGGTAAACCAAGAATTCTGCATAATCTTTACAATTGAAATCCTACTACTGGGATTTGGGTCAAGAATTCGTGCGAGTCCCCTAACATCAAACAAGAACCAAACAGGGCATTTGAACTTTGAGGTCATCTTTCCCATTTTTCCTGCACGGTATCACCAGCTTTGGATCGTGGAAAGGGCAGTAATCAGCCATGAAAATAAACAAAATGACACCTTAAGACCAAAGATCAGCTTTTGCACCATCATAACCTTTTCTGCAGATCACCTGATGTGCTAATGTACCACAAGTTGTGTGGAGCAAACTATCCTGGCTTTTGGACACAGCAAGGGCACTTAAGCCGAAATCTGAGACCTTCAAATCTCCATTATCGTCAAGCAGAAGGTTTTCAGGTTTCAGATCACGGTGATGGACACCGCAGCTGTGGCAGACGTCCACAGCACTAGTCAACTACTGAAAATATATCTGTGCATCATCTTCTTTCAGCCTACTTTGGCAACCTTGTTAAACAGCTCACCACCTTTTTTGCTTACTCCTCACAAATCAATGCTCTCATTTTCTATCACCTATTAATTGCACATATATCATACATAACAACAGGCCACTGTTTAAATGGTTTCAAATCTGGTCAAACAAGTAATCTAGCTAAAGATTTTATCAGCTTTATCACCAAAACTGAAGCAAACAATTCCTATTCAAATTTCAAAGACAAGAGCAATGAATGTGTCCCTTTAACATGTCAGAACTGACGAGCCAATCTATATAGAAGGATACAACATACAGCAAAACCAATCATTTGGAGTGATTGTGAAAAGAACTCGGGCAAAAAATTACGTAGCAAGTGGAAGATTTGAAGTCCATCTGATGATAATCTGAGCCAGCGGTCGAGACGACAGAATCACCAGAATGTAATCATTCCAATGGCATTCCGTGGCGAAGTTATATAAACAGTCAGAAAAGAAGATTGCAGAGAAAAACTAACAGCCAATATAAGATGAATCACAATCTAAAGAAACACACAGAACAGATCGTAGGTAGGCCTTGTTCATACAAAGCATCCAGCACCCAAGTTACACTACAATCAAACAGAAGAAAAAGGCAACTTTTGAACGAAAGACAGACAAAGAACTAAATGAGAAAAATCCTACTTTTCCCAATAAAACCGACGAAATCGGATCTTCCTAAGAAGAGTGTCATCGAGATCGGATGTTGACATCAGGCAGCGGGTAAAGACCAACCACCACCAAATCGGCGGAACCGAGGCGAAGAAAGGGCGAGAGTGTACCATAGGAGCCGGTGCGCTGGAAGAGGCTTCGTGGGATGGAACCGCAAGGAGAGGCGGAAGCGAAATCGAGGAACGCCTCGATGGCGACGATGACGAGAACCGCGGCGCCGCCTCTTCTTCACCCCTTTTATAGGTGCCTCAGCCAGCCATGTCAAATCACTAAAACGCCCCTGTCCTTTTGGGCCCTGTTGTGGTGGGCATAAATTGGGCCGATGGTTTCGAAAGAGACGGCCCAACTTTGCCTCTGTTATTTAGTTTTATTTCTCCTTTTGGGTTTCAGAATATTGTATGATCCGCAATTAATATAGTGTGACACTGTTATCATATCATAATTAAGATAAATTACACAATCTAAATCAGATGAGTTGAGGTCATTAATAATGCATTTCCTTTTTTCCTATCATTTTTCCTCTATTTTAATAATTATTATTTGGGACTATCAACTTAAATACATAATATATCTGTTGTGAATGTTGAAAATTTTAGAATTGCTCAGCTGAACCCCCTTCCTGAATTTTATTAAATTAATTAAACTTTATTTTCCATCATGATGTTTAGAAGTAACTAATCTCGAAGTCCAAAATAATGATAACATATTCATGAATCTCTTATAAGCTCATTTAAATCCGACCTCACTTTTGAATTTAAGGACTTCACATCCTCGTCATTTTATGTGCACCCAAGGCATAATGTGACGGTAGATCAACAGTACGATGTGCCTTTTGCCCTCATCCACTTATCTCAATCGAATTTGATGTGATAATTGACGCATCAGCTTGTTGTACTCATCAAACTCAATGTAAGTTTGTTCTCCAAACTTAATATATAACAAAAAAGACACAAGTGGTGATGGAAACACTTGATGAAGTTACCATCATGAATCAGAAGATTCTTTGATTCCGACAAACTTTGATTCTATGTATAGGAAAAATCACTATATGGTAAAAGTGAATATGAAATATTTCAAGAAGATAATGAGATTTTTCTTTATTTCTTGAGAGAGAGAGGGAGAGAGAGAGAGAGAATTTACGAGAACTTTCCAGCTTTGAATCAGCAGATAGCAATCTTACTCAAAGCTGATGTTGTGTTGTCTCTTTTGCCACCTAACAATGTCAAATTACGTAGCAAACTGAAGGCAAGCGAGTGACTACTATGACCAAATTGTCTCATCATTTTGCGAGCAGCATTCGTAATTAATTTCCAGTCCAATTATATGTCACATTACGTCGTGCCATTGCGACACTCGAGCAAGTAAAGGCAATGCACAACGCTTGCGTCTGATGCCATGCAATGCAGCATCACCAGCCTGCGTGCGTCTGAAGGTGGAGAGCGTCAAAGAGGTTGACAACGAAGCATCCCATGGCAGGCACAAAAGTCAACCCCCACCCACCGCCAACAGCATTGATTTCTCACCAAGATGAGCTTCTTTTTCCTTCCTCGTGATCGACATCACCCGCTGAATCCAAAATTTGGTGATGTCAATATACTGCAACATATATTTTGCATTGATTGTTCCTTCGACTTAACTCTGCGTTCGATGGTTCGTCCAAATGGTACGATTGATAATAATGTGATCGACACCTCGTGGTTAAGTAATCAACACCTACACCTCATATCATGCGGATCTAATTCATACTCAATATATCTCGATATCAAACAAACCGATGACACAAAATATATTTTTGATAATTAAGACTTATTTTTTAGTAGGTTTAAAAACAAAAGACAACTTTGTTTACTGAGGACATGGAATTATAACAAACCTACAAGTTTTGAATTCGACAAACTACTCAAATATCTAAACATATGCGTAGAATTCAATCTTGATAGGATGCAAGAGGGTTGTGCGTGTCGACGACACTGAATCCCCACCAAAAGCTTCATCCTGCGGCCACAAAGTCAAACAAGAAATCACTTATTTGGCACATAATTTGGGCTTTCCAGACCATGTCTTGTCTCTCGAAATTGACACACACTGCGTGTTCCCAGTGATCTCTGTCCCCCACCCATCTACATCTGTTCTTCCATGAATTCACCTCGGAAGCTGACTTCGACGCACGTTGATGCCATCCATTAGCCCTTTGATGGTGTCAGTGAACAGTACTCTACCACTTTATGTCAACGCAGCCGCACAAGTCAAGAGAAACATTCGTCACCCTGAACCACTTCTGCACTACTCCTCCTCCTCCTCCTCCTCCTCCTTGCGTTAAGAAGCAGCCCTATCTCTCCTATTTCTCTCTCCTTCACGAGCCTGTACTCCTCATCCTTTTCTACTATGGGTGCCAGAGCAAAAGCCGTGATCGCCATCCTTTCTCTCCTCCTCCTCCTGATCTTCCATCAGTCCACTGCAACGACACGGGAGAAGACGACCGTATCGAAGAAGAAGAAGCTCGAGGTCGGGGCGGCGGCGCCGCTGGTCTTCGTGATGCTTCCGAGAGGACCGGTGCCGCCGTCCGGTCCCATCGGAGGTATCAACAGTGGCAAGAATTAGGATAAGGAAGAAGGTCGCCGTTGCTGCACGTCGTTGCCTCACAAACACATGAATTGGATCCAAAGATGTATACATACACACAGTATATAGGAATGCATTGTTAGTATGATCGACGATAAATCGTCGAGTGGCGTCGATGGAGTTTACTTTTGTCCTCTCTCTCTCTCTCTCTCTCTCTCTCTCTCTCTCTCTCTCTCGGTGCCACACGCGTTGGGTTGGTGACGCTGGATACGGTTGTGCCGTGCCGACTCCCAAAAGGTATCACATTCAACAAGGATGCAAAGCAAATCGGATATCTGCATCAATTATTTTCAATTTATATTTAATTGAGATCAACAACTCTAAATCTCATCTACTAATTTTTTATACTGGATTTTAGATTGAGGATTTAAAACTTTATTCGACAGATGTCAGCATCGATTACGATAGAGTTAATAATTCTTTTTCGCAAATCTTGTAGTATTTGGAATAATAGAAGTGAAGTGAGATCTTTCATCCATACTCTACATATCTGATTAAGGTAGGATGTCACACTCAGTTATCTTCGTGAGGAAACTTGTTTCAAGGTTTGAAGATGATTTTAGTTGAAATAAAAGTCCAACTCGGAAAACTTAATTTCTTAAGAAAAAACTTGATATATGAATAAGTTTTACGTTTAGTATATCGTGCAAAATCTAATAAATTTCGATTAAACATCGAATGAATGAAATAAAGAGGGACGAATACAAGTTTGGGACAAGCAGTAAAGAAAAAATAATCACTGCAATTCGGTGTTCTTTTTTCTTGCAGAAGGAGAAGCTGCATCTGCAAGACTTTGTTCCCTTTTGTAATTTAATCATCTCACGTTAATTATATGCTTAGTATCTCATGCAATCATCGTATATTCTTCTAGATTGTATATATTGGAAACAAGAACTCAACAATTAAAGCTGACACTGTTTATGAATGGATTTCTCGCAGAGATCGAGTCTTGTCTTCTAAAATATCATAAAATATTAATTCACCATCACATAGATGTTTTAGATGTAAAATATGCCGGATAATATTTTTGATTTTTAACTTTTGATTGGTCTCAAATATTATTATCGGACCAGTATCTAATAAATTTTATATTTAAAATATCAATTTGATGATGGTATAACAAATTTATTAAGGTTTAAAGCTTGCGGGCTCTCATACAAGCAGCAACTTTATCATGAATTTTCATCATCATGATCATTCTCGGATATTGTAGTGTGTATTTAAATTTTTTTTATAATTGATAAATGATAAAAACGGGATTCGAGCTTAAGATTTTATGATACATTACCAAAGTCAAAGACACCAGGAGGATTACTGTTATCTTGTCAATCCAATTTGGCATTTGGGCGCACTAAAGTCCAATCGGAGAGTAAACTCCTTCACCTAAACCCCTACGACATTCTCGGAGCATGCGACCCCACGGTGGTGTCGACAGGTCTAAAGCCAACATCCTTCCTGGTTAGATCTGAAGCGATCGGATTCTTCTTGTGCAGACTTATTCTCTTTAATGAACCAGTTTAAACCAGCAACAGCTTTGCATCTTCTTCTTCCCCCTTCCGTCCGATTGAGATCCCCGCAGCCGGCTCCGATTCTCCATACGAGGTTGATCGAGCGGTGGCAGGCAGGCGGGCACCGGACGTCAGCCGATTCCAAGGCGGGAGAGGTAGGTGAAGGAGGCCAAGTGTATTAGTTGGCGATCACACCACCGCCCTGTGGACGCAATCGAGTGCGGAGTTAGGTGAGCATGAATTAAACAAATGGAGAGCCTGCGATCGTATGAACCATTCGTTGGACGTATGGAGAGGTGTTGGGATGACACGGTGGACCGGTTCAAAGATAGAACAACTCTGACTCGGTCCTAAATAAGCTTGGCCGTCGTTTTGGGCTGCCAACCACCCACCCGTCTCCACCATATAATTATCGGTAGATTAGTGTCCCTAAAGGAAAGCAAACAAGTACACAGACTGTTCGGCCACATGTGACTTGTCCCAGTACATATAGTTATATGTATGCTTACACAACATGCCGCAGTTGGACGTCTACCGTCAGTAGTTTGGTCTTTTAACTCGGACGTCTTCTAGTGATACTTTGTGTCGGTTCACTACACAGTCGAAAACACAGGCAATCACTGATGGTCGCAACGACTCGCCACCCACCGCTTACCAACCTCCCACGAGCCAACCTCACACTGCCCCGTCAACTAAGACGGTTTCCGTCCAACCAAACCCGTCCCCGGGCCCCACCCTGCCCTTATAAATGCCCGCATCCCCGCTGGCCTCGCCAACCACTTCCGCTTCCTCCGTCTCTCGCCGTCAGCCTTGCGCCCATCGTCGAACACCTTGGCGATGGATCTGCTCCTGCTAGAGAAGGCCCTTTTGGGGCTCTTCGCGGCGGTGACGCTCGGGATCGTCGTCTCCAAGCTCCGGGGAAAGCACCTCAAGCTGCCGCCTGGCCCTCTCCCCGTGCCGGTGTTCGGGAACTGGCTGCAGGTTGGGGACGATCTTAATCACCGCAATCTCACCGCCCTGGCCAAGCGCTTCGGGGACATCCTCCTCCTCCGCATGGGCGTGCGCAACCTGGTGGTGGTCTCATCGCCGGCGCTCGCGCGGGAGGTGCTCCACGCGCAGGGCGTCGAGTTCGGCTCCCGCACCCGCAACGTGGTGTTCGATATCTTCACCGGGAAGGGGCAGGACATGGTGTTCACGGTGTACGGCGACCACTGGCGCAAGATGCGGCGGATCATGACGGTGCCCTTCTTCACCAACAAGGTGGTGCAGCAGAACCGGGAGGGGTGGGAGGAGGAGGCGCGGCAGGTGGTGGAGGACGTGAAGCGGGACCCCCGGGCGGCCACCGACGGGGTGGTGCTCCGCCGCCGCCTGCAGCTGATGATGTACAACAACATGTACCGGATCATGTTCGACCACCGGTTCCCGGGCATGGACGACCCGATCTTCAACAAGCTCAGGGCCGCCAACGGCGAGCGCAGCCGCCTCGCCCAGAGCTTCGAGTACAACTACGGCGACTTCATCCCCGTCCTCCGCCCCTTCCTCAGGGGTTACCTCAAGAAGTGCCAAGACCTCAAGGACAACCGCCTCAAGCTCTTCGACGACCACTTCGTGGCGGCGAAGAAGTGAGTACATCGGATACATCGCAAATCTGAAGCGTATCATCCAGAGGTATTCCGATTGCTAATTTGGGAAAACCGTGGAGCAGGAAGAAGATGGACGAATTGGGATCCAAGATGGAGCTCAAGTGCGCCATCGATCACATCTTGGACGCGGAGAGGAGAGGAGAGATCAATTACGACAATGTCCTGTACATCGTGGAGAACATCAACGTTGCAGGTACTTCTCACACTCCCTCCCTCTCTATCTCTCTCTTCTTCTTCGTCTTTACATCCAACTTATCTTCCTTGCCGTAAACGCTTGAAACACTTGCACAACTTTTATGTGTTTAATCTTTAACCATAGAGAGAGAGAGAGAGAGAGAGAGAGGTGTGCGGTGGGAGACAGAAGGGTACAAAACGTAGTCGTGCGCTTGCACGGTCTCCCAACGAAAGCGTACAAAACTGGGTCATGTCCTTGCACGGTCTACCAACGTTGAATCGTCTGTTGGCCATCAAACCATGGGCTGGCATTAGATGTTGCTATAAAAATCCAATTCTAAAATGAATTGTGGGGTGATGGTTAATTGGTGATGGACATACATGAAATGTATTTAGTTTATTGGACTGATTAGATCTTAGAAGACAAATCATCTCGCTCATCTAGCGAGCAACTTACCACCAACCATGTTTAATCCAAGGTTGCACAAAAGGAAGTAAAAAGGTAGAGAAGACGAATCCATCATCTCCTCTTCCTTTGGTGTGGTTGCAACAAGCAATCTACCATCACCGAGTCCAGTCAATGTTTCCTCCTCTTCGTTTGCTGTGGTTGTTGTAACGAATCGTAGCCACCACCAACTGCTTAACTACTTGTAGTTGTAGTAATCGTTCTGCTGTGCGTGCAGCCATCGAGACGACGCTGTGGTCGATCGAGTGGGGGGTGGCGGAGCTGGTGAACCACCCGGAGATCCAGCGGAAGCTCCGCCACGAGCTCGACTCTGTGCTGGGCCGAGGCGTCCCCATCACGGAACCCGACATCCTGAAGCTGCCCTACCTGCAGGCCGTCGTCAAGGAGACCCTCCGGTTGCGCATGGCCATCCCCCTCCTCGTCCCCCACATGAACCTCCACGACGCCAAGCTCGGCGGCTACGACATCCCCGCCGAGAGCAAGATCCTCGTCAACGCCTGGTGGCTCGGCAACAACCCCGCCCACTGGAGGAACCCCGAGGAGTTCCGCCCCGAGCGCTTCCTGGAGGAGGAAGCCAAGGTGGAGGCCAACGGCAACGACTTCCGTTACCTGCCCTTCGGCGTCGGCCGCCGCAGCTGCCCCGGTATCATCCTCGCCCTGCCCATCCTCGGCATCACCCTCGGCCGTCTCGTCCAGGACTTCGAGCTGCTGCCGCCGCCGGGCGCCAGCAAGATCGACACCACCGAGAAGGGCGGTCAGTTCAGCCTCCACATACTCAAGCACTCCACCATCGTCTGCAAGCCCAGGGCGTGATCTGAACCCGTTCGCCCGAATGCCTGCATCACCCTCCTCCTCTTCTTCCTACCGATGTGGCGCTCTTTTTTCTTTTCTTCTTGTTATGGTGTTTGATGTTATTACCGTGTATTTATTCATTGTGGAATCCATTTTGCGATCTCGACGCATTACCTAAAAGACAGATTTGCCCCTCTAATTATAAAAATTATAATTGTTACGAGAAGTATTTTGGTTATTTGAGTTACAAAATATTCGTTATATAATTAAGTATCTCGATTCTTATACTTTTAAAAATTATATTGAGATTCTTATAAAAGTAAAATATTTATTCTGTTTTTTCTCATATAAATAAAACAGAAGAGAAACATGATAAATATTTTATTTTTATAAATATAAAAAAATTTAATATAATTTTTGAAAGTATAAAGATCAAAATAATAGATAATTATAAATGGTAATCTGTAATTTGTTCGATCGTAAAAATGTGCTTGAGATGATAGTGCAGATAAGATATCCTTTTCGGATCCTCCATCAGAATACATGGCTTGGGCCAGAGGATTCGAATTAAGGGAAGGGCCATCATGGGTTAGTAACGGGCCGAATAAATTGGCAGCCCACGTTGGGCTTAATATAATGATTGACCCAAATGTAAAGTTCGGAGGGATGCGGTTAAGAACATATTTGTAATATGTTTTCAAATCAAATTTGGTTCGGATATAAATGCTCAAATGTTTGATGTTGTTTTAAAATAGTATTACTAATTTAGCATTCATATAATGTTAATAAAAAATTTTAAATTTCTGGAAGTAGCTCATCATATTCTCTAAAATAATAAAATTATCACTATATAATGTAATTATATGATTCATAAAAAACAAATTCTATAAGATAAAATTTTATTTATTAATGGTTTATATTATTGGACTCGATGCAATTGATATCCCTAATTCAAAGCTGGGATTAAATTGTTGCGAATGCAGGCTTCAAAAGTGACAGCGAGCAAGCTTTTACCACACAGGACAAGATCGAGAGGGCGGCATGAAAGCTTCAGCTGCCCACAAAAGTTGATCCACATGGAGTGGAGGAAGAATGTAGGAGGAGGGGGTGGCCGTCACTGCCCCTTTTATCCTCCTCCTCCTTCCTCTGTCCCGTGAGCGGCACATGCGGCGCACTGTCCACCGCGCAATGGCGGAACAAGTGGAGGTGGTTGTCACCTAAGGTGAAAGCAAAAGGAGGGCAGTCGCAGAAATGTTCATCACGAAAAGATGATGAGAAGGGCTTTTGCTTAAAGATGATACGAAGGCTTTGCTTCTCTGATCGGTTACAACATCACTCATGTGCAGGGAAGGCAAGGTGGGACTTGATGTTGCAGAACTGCGACTCCAATGGTTGGGAGTCTGCTTTATGAGAAGATGAAAGGAGAAGAATCTTTTCTGAACCTTTCACCCTTTATTTTTTTTTTCTCTTTCTTTTTCTTCTCTTAAGATAAGTTTATTTTTCATTTATATATGTAGTCTACATTTGAAAACCTTTCGACCAAATATCACTTTGGGATGACTATATATTTGATGTATGATATAATAATTATTTTTTTATTAATCGCTGAGTCTAAAGGACATGATATGTATGCCAACTAAACATATCACATCAATAAAATATTAAAAAATTATTATTCTATATAAAATTTAATAATCGATGATTATTACGTGATCGACGCTATGTAAAATAACATCATCATCTAAGTGTTTATTTTGAATGAACTATTTATTGAATAATCTAACTAATTATGAGGTTTTACAATCCGCGACTAACATATGCTAACCTAACCTAAAAGGGTTTTGTTTTGTGAACCGTGTCTCCGACTCGATCTTTTAAAAGAATAGATTGGAACATGATATAATTATTTACTTCTTTGCTCCTTTAACGTGTGATACTACTCGAAAAATAAATCAAGTGGATTCGATTTCACCGATAAACCATATTGATGACCAAAATTAATCACATCGAAATCTAATCCTTTCATGTAGTGTGGTGAGAAAATGGAATAGGCTGCGGACTATGTGCACACACTACATGATTATAAACACAAAACAAAATCCTGACCGCAGAGAGGGAAATAAAAAGGGTTGGAAAAGCTTGTGCAGTGAAGCAGGACTTTACACCTCCAGTATAAACAGTGGCTGAGACCTCAATCAACTGCTTTGCAGGTCCACGAACATGGCGAAACAGAGTGTCCTGCAGCAGGGCTTGATGACAGTTTTGATCACCAGAGATCACAACACCCCACCAAAAGGAACAAGAACAGATCTCGCGGGATTGCCATCAAAGGATGACTAAGCTTTTGCTTGCTGTTCTTCTCACTTTTGTGGCAGGGTCACAACCCCACAAAACCGATCAAAATCTTTTTTTTTTTGTGTTGATCGAGGCATCCAACAATAAAGTTAAATCTCCACGCCTTCGGATGCACAGGAGATATGACGTGTTTGGGAACCTTTACATCATGATCGTTGAGTCAGTACGATTAGATCCAGGTCCGAATGCATTTAGGTCGTCTCGATTGATATTCAAGTAAGTAATTAACGTCGGGTCGGGTGAAACTGATTATCCGTCTGCTTGAGGACGATTCCTTCTCCTGATGAACGACTCGCGGCATGTCCTTCGATTCCTGTACACAGGTTGGATCGGGGGATTCCTGACTCGACCCCTCCGAAGCTTAAGTCAGTATTGGTGAGAGAGAGTTAAGTGTTTTTTTTAGAGAGACAACCTCCCTTTGGCATCGATTGTACATGGTCCGTTAATAGTTGCCAACTTCTCGGACAGTCGGCTTGCACGAGCATCGATCGAGTTGTTCGGTCCTACGTCGAGTGGCGTCGATCCGAGCTTTCCGGAGCGACTCTGCAGTGTGCGATGTTGACTTGTACGACACTGAATAGTATGAGAGAGGCAACTGTCTTGTTCGAGTCTGAGGTGTCGCATCATGTCAGCATAAGGGATCTTTTGTTGGCATTGACATGATCATTAACCGTTGTATATTGCCAAAATATATCATATAATTACATGTTGAAGTACAATCACACAGTAAAACTGTACTATCTATCGTTACATCTTCAAGGAAATTTTTGATATACTTATTATTTAGCAGTTCATCATTTGACTATGATATACTCAGCATGGACAGAGTGATGTGTGCCAGAGCAGTATTTGTTGATTGAAGTTTGAGGGAGGAGTAGATCAGTGAAGGGTGGTGGCGATATGGTTCTTTTAAGAAGATGAGGGGAATAAAAGATGGAAAACAAAGTCCAAAGTTTGGCATGCAAGCGTTCATCTTAACGTCAGAAGCTGAAGACAGCAATCTCAAGTGCGCTGTCATTTTGTGCACCCAGATGAAGCATGCATGATTCTTTTTCTTGTTTTATAGAATGATGAAGTGCTTGGGTAGGGCATGGTGGGGAAGATGGTGTGATGGTGCACAAAACCATCCAAATGTTCCCATCAATGTTGGAATCCCTGCCTTGTTTGTGATGGGAGCTAAAGTGCTGACCATAATAGATTGCACGAGCCATATTGAAAGAGGGATGGGTTTTAACTTGGGTTACCCAACAACACAAAAGCTTCATTCCTAGAAATCCTGGTCCCTCATTTTAAAACCCTGTGAACATTAGGTCCCCAGCAACTACTTAATGCTTTAGTTTTCCTGGTGCTTCACATCACCATCATCTCTTGGAATCTTTGGCCCTTCAAGATATTTTAGTCTATGACTTCAATTATATCACCTAAACTATTTTGGAGGAATTAAGAGACCATGTTTTCATCCTTTAATGCCTTCTTGATGCTGCAATCAAGAATTCCTACACCATCTTGCAGGAAACTATGTATGTGATCAAGTAGGCAATTTGCTTCCTCCTTGTTTTTGTCAAAACAGCCAAGCCAATGATCAGGTAAGAATCAACTTTTACTTTTCATGACAAGATCAGACAGGCTGCAACTGATGGCCATTGGCTGGTCTAAAGGTCAAATCCATTGTGAAGGCAGTGGCATGGATTTGTATATCCAGTGACAGTGCTAGATCACGACTTGTTGAGAGGGTTTGGGACCTCAGAGATCACTCTTGGGTCACCATTGATAATAAAAATTCTAGTGAATTGACTTAGCCTGGAAGCATTTGGCCTTCAAAGTTTGTTCTCTAGTTTAGGTGGCATCTTCCTCCTGCTTTTCACTGCCTTCTCTTTTCTCTCTTTCAGTAATGTTTTGATGCTCCTGGAGAAAGTTATTACAACATCACTGTCTTCTTTGCCTGCTTTGGTCCCAATGGTACCACAGAAGATAAAAATTATGCAGGGTGTTGAGCTACAAAACAAGCTACTCTGCTCTTCTTGCATCTCATGAGTGATGTTTCTTGAATGTGATGAAGTGAAACCAAACCTAGATGTTTCCAACTTGGACCACTTTATGTGTTAGATTAGACCCAACACCCATGATCATGTCTTTTGACCTTGAAACTTGGTTTTTTGTTGATGATCCAATACAGCATGAGCCACAGTTTGTGAGGTATAGGTTATAAGATGGTCCAACCCTGCAATGTCCCTGAGCAGCTCTTCAGAATTTGAAGGGTAGATTCACCCTTCTTGTTTCTGTAGAGCTTGATGCACATCCAATCATTGATTGAGACTATTTGTATAAAGAGATAAAACAAAATTGTACAGTGAGATCCCTCTCTCTCTCTCTCTCTCTCTCTCTCTCTCTCTGTTCCATCATATATGACCTTAAAATGTCATCTACTGCTGAGATATGATATAAGATGTTGGTCATGGAAATCAACACACAATCCTTCACATAGGTAGTAGCATGCAAGTCCATCATTATATATCCTCACAATCATTGGTTGTTGAATTCCTGGGCTACACAACTCTGTCACTGACCTGCTTATGTAGGTAACTTTGTGAACCTAGAGTGATCACCTATGTGTACTAGTCACAATTCCTGTCTATAAAAGATGTTGCTTTTCAAGATATTTCAAACCTCAATTGATGGAGAAAGACTCTTTCAGACATTGCATAGCTTGAGAAGCCTCCCAGGTTTTCTATAGGTAACAAGAACATACAAAGATAAATCACTCCCAGGGTTCACTGTACATGTTCCAAGGTAATCTATTCATGCACTCCAAAAGTAGAGGTAGAAGTTTCAGCAAGAAAAAGTGCTACTGTGGGCACTTCAGAAACACATCAGAGCAGAACAAGTGGATTGTATAATCCTCAACCAGAGATAAAAGGCAGGGGGACCCACTTCTTTATTTTCTTCTTTCATCTTCCAGTTCCTTCTTCACATCTATTAGATCTCTGTCTCCATTTATTGAGGGAAAGCCAAATAATTGATGCCATCAAAATCACTAGCAGTGGAGTCATCCTATGCCTATCAGTTACCAGGTAACATCTGTGGCCTAAGATAAAAACAACTCAAAAGTAATTGTCTATTCTCCAAGTAGCTTTAATATCCAAATCATCTGGTTGTAAGCTAAATCATGATTAGATGGTGTTGCATCTCCCAGAAAGCTCTGTTTCATGGCGCAGCTTTGTTAGCCCCACATGAGAAAAACAACATTTCGAAATTAATCAGTGATTTTTTCCACAAATACAAAGTTTCTTATGTCAATCATTAAATGAAGCCAAAGGGTGGTCTGTAACCATTCCTGATGCAACTAAATGAAGGCAATGGTTGACCAAACTAAGAACAACAGGGGATAATCTAGTATGGTTGATACACTTTTCAATTGTTGTCTTTAGCACAATAAGAAAAAAAGAATAGAAGAATTGTCTATGGCAAATCCTTAACCAGACCACACAACTATCATATAAAATTTGGTCTTCTTAACCCACAGATTCCATCAAAGGCCATCTTTAAGATCATTAGTCTTATAAGCAGGTTTAAGAGCCAGCCTTCTTGTACATATAATGTCAGTGTCAAATGGTCCCAAAGCAATCAACATTGTCATTCTGTCAGAGAAGAGATTTAATAGTCAATTTCTAAATTGACTAAACTCCTAGCAGCACACACATTATTCTAGACCAGAGAACCTCCACTGTGTCCACAGCACTATGGAATTAGGGGGTATTTAAGTGGGACACAACCTAGGCCATCTCTCAAAGTTTCAACTGTCTCCATTGTCTCCTTATCAGTCTTTATAAGAGTGCAGCAGAAGATAAATTCATGGGTGCTCTTATATGATGCTGTTTACTTCTTCCACCATTGAAGAAGGAACCAAAAGAAAAAGACACCATCCTCTTGAATGAAAAGAAGAAATGTCAGAGTCACCTCAGCTGAGTTAAATTCATGGGTGCTCTTATATGATGCTGTTTCCTTCTTCCAGCATTGAAGAAGGAACCAAAAGAAAAAGACACCATCCTCTTGAATGAAAAGAAGAAATGTCACAGTAACCTCAGCTGAGATGCCCACCAAAGAAAAGCTTACCCTTCAATGCCTATCATGGTGTTTTCTAGGGTAACATATTAAATGTCTTTTAGACGTTTCTTTATCTGGGATCGATCAAGCTTTGAGTGGTGCATGCTCTTCTCAAGCTCAACTCGGCAGCTACGGTGGATCTCTACCAATGGCAGGATTCAAGAACAACTTTTCTTTTCCTCTTTGGAAAAATCTTGGAGAAAGTAGAGGCTGGCAGAGAAGAGATCAGTTCAGCCCACCAGCTGGAATTGAATGATTATGAAATACCATCTCTGGCCCCACTTTTCCAATGAATCACCCCAACAACTGCTACTCACAGCAGATTCCAATGCCCTTTCTCTCTCTACTTTGCCTTTCCTTTCATTATTTTTCTCTTCTTATTGCTCCACCCTCGTCCATAAATGCCACCCTCTGCTAAGCTACAACTCCCTTTTCCCCTTCTTCTCTTCTTCCTCGCTAAGCGCTACTGAGGTTCTGCTGCTCTTTCATAGCTTTCCTCCCTGTTCTTCTCCTGCTTCTGGTGCCCATAACTCGGCACTGAAAGCCAAGTTCTTGCTGCTGTTCTCCCGCTGGTTCTTGCGAGAAGCTCCCTCTTTGGGAGCTCCTTTGGCTGCTTTCTTCCTGTTGGACACTTTTCTTTCATTCCTGTTTTTTACCAGGAAAACTCAGTCCGATTTTCTCAAGGCACTCTGATTCTGTATTCGGAACCAAGAAATCATCATCGCCAAGCTTTGCGCCCAAGAAAAGAAGGGAGGTCTATTCTTCTCTCTCTGTCCCAAGATCTGAGCCTTATGTGCTAAAACTTGTTCTTCTTCCGGTCACATGCAGCATCTCTATCTCTTGATGTTTCTGATTGATGCTGCCTACCCGAAGTGAACTCCTCCCGTCCGAGTGTATGATAAATCCCACTCTTCAGCGCATGAGCCATCTTGTTCAATCCTTCTCCGTGGTCTTTCTTTACTGGTTCTATGTTTTCCATGAGCTCCGTGCCGAAAACTGAGCACTGCAATCTCTCCACCTTCCGACGCATAAGTCTCCTAGTCTTCTTGGCTTTGTCCCGTGAACAATAACTGCATCTTTCGTATTTGCATCGTCTTTCTTGAGAGGAAACCCAACAGATCTCTTCAAAAACACCAAGTTCTAATGGCTTCTCCCGGTGGGACTTCCTCTGGCTCCAGCATGTTCCACAGCTCCGGCTCATCAGAAGACCTGCAAGCGGCGATGGACGAGAAGAAGAGGAAGAGAATGATATCGAACCGTGAGTCCGCCAGACGGTCGAGGTTGCGGAAGCAGAAGCACCTGGATGATCTGATGGCGCTGGCGAACCAGCTGAGGAAGGAGAACAGCCGCGTCCTTGCGGTGTTGAACCTCACCACGAGGGACTGTGCTGCCGCGCAGGCTGAGAACTCCGTGCTGAAGGCGCAGATGATGGAGCTCAGCAGCAGGCTACTGTCCCTCAACGAGATGCTTGGCATCTTCAATGTAAACAGCATCAGCAGCAGTTTCTTCATGGGTGATGGACTTCATGCCATCGACAACTCCATCAGTCCATGGATCCAAAGTTATACGACTCAGCCTATCATGGCTGCAGCAGAGCACATGTTTCACCACTGACAGATCTGATGCCACTGATGCAGCCATAATAGCCATTGGATTACTCTCCCCTTTGCATGGAAGAAGTTGAAGCTGTTTATGTCATATATATTAAGAATCCTAAGACCATCAAGCTTCTTAATGTGTCTAAAGAGGTATTCACCTCCCAGCTTCTGGTTGTACATCTAGTCTGTCATCTACATTTGTATCCCCAGAGAAGTGATCATATATGGTTCTCTCTCTCTCTCTCTCTCTCTCTCTCTCTCTCTCTCTCTCTCGCTCTATCTATCTATCTATCTACATTTTAAAGACAGAAAGAAAAAAACCAGAACTAGAATAACAGCAGAACCTGAATATGTGTTTTGGACAGTTGAAATGCTAATGATCTGAAAGCAAGATTTTGTATTTCCATCAAGGCATAAAATATTGGAAAGAAAAGAAAAAAAAACTATATTTGGAACTTAGTGTTTACCCTCAGTTTCAAGACAATCAAATGAGCAGCAATTTTTGATGATTAAGAAAGCAAAATAATGCAGTTATATGGCACCAGCAAAACAAGTAGTGTTTTGTAATAATATGCCGCCCGCTATATAAAAAGAGCTGTGATGATGAAATCAATTGTCATGGTCTTCGGATATGAGTGCATGTTTGAGAAAAGGATAAAGAGATCTTACTGCAGTCACGAGGCCATGAGATCACCTGAGAAAGGGTTAGAGAGGTGGGGAAAGCAGATTAAAATGGATGATTGCGGAGGTTCCCATTAAGGAGATGATGGAAAAATAAGAGCAATCATTGACCAAAAGGCTATCACAACCATAGTAATATTGATGATGATGATGATGATGACAGTGACAATGATGATGAATAGTGAAATACAACATCAGATTCTTGGATGGCTTTCTTGGCATCCAATGGAACCATTACGACCATCTTTCATCATCATTTCCTTAGCAAAGCCTGGATGCACCATCTTTTTTTTCCTTCCTGATAAATATGTTCATGAAATATCCAACACTGTGTTCCTGAATTTATTGTTCTACATCTTAAAATTCTGGTGTTGTCTTATATTTTATTGACACATAATCAAGGCTAAAAACAAACCCTTTAAATTGTTGTTCTTGAAAAACTATCTGTGCATGTCAATCTTTGGAAAAGGGGTCAGTGAGTAATGTCAAACATGAACACTATTCTTCTGTAAATTTCAGCAAAAGCTGTCACAGATCAGAGCAAACATGGATGCTTGCTCTGATCACCGACAAGCAATAATCCATGACCATGATGGCAACACAAGTGTGTGGCAAAGGGATGCAAACGAGCAATTTGACACTCTTCATTTCAAGGCACAAATTACATGTGAAAAAAAAGAGAGAGATAGAGAGACTGAAGTGGAGAAGAAACACTACTTCTCTGTCTCATTTTCCTCGATCGAAGATGGCATTCCAACTTCACTATTTTGTTCTGCAGTTATGGGTCCCTGCACCAAAGGAGAAAACATTTAGGTGTCTGAACTGTGTTGGTCTTCTGTATTGTTGAGTGAAACCATGAACACAGACTGCATTGATCGAGCTGAAATCAAAACATAGTCCTTTGGAAACCAGTACCAGATAGGGTCTTTGTCTAATGTTTGCTGTTAATCTATTAAATTTTCATGGATATAACAATATAACTTATGCCTCTATGCAAGGCGCAGCTCAAATCAGTTCACCAATGGTTTCAGGATTCTGTACCAACAAATTCTTAGATACCAGGAACAAAAGTTTTTTGCATCCAAATGTCTTTAGTAAGTTGGTAACACTTCCAAACAATCTTTAGGCAAACTGGTTCAAATTGTTGTGAATCATATTGCCCATGAATCATGGGAAGACAATAACAGCTCCTCAGCTACAAGGTGAATGTTCTGTACAAAAGAATAATATGGTCTTCTTCGTTGTTAGGTTCATTATACTCTATACGAATTCCTAATGTTCTATTGCAGCTTGCCTGTGAAGATTGTCGCACTTACTAATCTTGACTCTTGAAGAATACTGAAGATTGGAAAAATGTCCGATAAATTCAGTCAAGAGAAAGTAAGATAAGTGAACAAAATTGCAAGAGCACATAGGAAAAACTTGAAAGATGTCAACTAGGTGACTAACTAATAGTAACAGGTAAGTAGCAATGTGAAGTACATGCATTGTATCAAGAAAAAAGTTTGTATCACACGATAACAATCACACCAAGTCTTTCTCATCTTTGCTACCAAATGCTGCATTAACCAGAGAATGAGTTCATTTCTTTGATGTTTTAATCTTCTACCATTTCAGCATAGCCAAAAAACACATGTTAAACTGCTGATGCTTGCATTGAACTTGTATTACTATGACTGGGCATTCTTACCTGCAACTGCACTTCCACAATTTTTTGCTGTTCTTTCTCTCTTACGGATTGAACCGGAGACATCTGCAACCGAAATTTTTTGTGGAACAGCAGGAATAAGAACTCACCAATAGCAGAACAATTCTATAACTATTCCCTCGGTTCTTTTAGCTTTACCTTGTCGATATATCCACTCAACCTATCAACAGATTAAAGCTAGAAGTGGTCTGAAAGTATGCAATTGGGCTCACATACCTGCAGCTTCACCTCCGTACTTCTTTGCCGTTCCTTTTCTCTCAGAGATTGAACTGGCGACGAAATCTGCAACCAAAACTTTAAGCACGAGATAAGTACTGAACAAGAACTCTTCTTTTCCCGATCGAGATGAGCTATGCCTGTCTCACCGTAGAGGAGGATTGCAAATCCCGAAGCTCGATCAAGAGGCGGAGCTCCAGCTCCAAGTTCCGCTGCTCCTCGGCCCACTTCTCTAGCTCCACCGCCCACCTTCGCATCGCGGCGTACCGCTCCCGCAGCGCCTCCTCCGTCCTCTCCCTCTCCGCCCGGAGTCGCTCCCGCCTCCGCCGGGCCGCCACCAGCTCCTCCGACAGCGACGCGTCCCGCAGCCCAGCCATCGTTCCCAGCTCCGGCAGCGAGATGGGGCGGCTCTCCTTACCCGCAACTCCTCCGGTCGTGGGCGGGCACCGGAATGCGATCGGTTTGGGCTTCGGATGGATCCAGACGGACGGGATGGAATCGAAGTTCTTCGGCTGGAGGGGCCTCCGGTGAGTCGGCGCTGCTACTTCGGCCGGCGACTGCATGGGCGATCGGTTTGGGCCGGGGAGCAAGAGATGGAGATTTGAATTCGAAAGGAAGGCGAGAGTGGGTAACGGCTCTTTACTTATAGTGATCGTTGTGGTAATTACAACAGTAACATGACGCGTAATATAGTAATCAGTGAGAAAGCGTTTGAACGACAACTGATACCTGCATCGTGGTTGGATAACCAGAGGCGGGGCCCGCATCGTGGTCTCCTCGTCGGGCCAGGTAATGAGTCTCGCCCGTGCCAATTAGCACGTACGGGAGCTCCGAATTATGTCGCAATCAAACCCGAGTTCCCACCCGTACGTTTAACCGACAAAGCTCACCGGTGCCCGAGGTGGGCCCCGTCGGTATCCTCGAACCACGAGGCGGGTTGCAGAAGAAAGTGGGACCCGCATCGGATCTCCACGTTGCCAATTAGCACGGCTGGAGCCTGTGACTTTTTTTGAATCCGTAGGGTTTTCCCACCCGAAAGTGTCACCGACACGCCCGACTGGTGGTCAGAAGCGGACCCCGATGGTATCCTCAAATCACGAGGCGGGTGGAAACCGGAAGGTGGGGCCCGCATCCGACGGCCGGTAAACGTTCACGACCGTGCCAATTAGCGCGGCCGCGAGCCGCCGACTTGTCACGACCCACAGGACACCACCCTTTACGTGTATCGGAGACGCCGTGCTGGTGGTCCCGAAGCTGGGGTCCACGGCTATCCTCCAATCACGAGGCTGGTGTGTGACGGAGTACGGGTCGTCGTTCGGATTCCATTCGTACGGCATGTCAAATCACGGCATCATGATGCCCCGACATGAGGCCACGAAACATCGAAGACTGGATGATACGAAACTGCGTGCTTTTAGCGTTTGTGTCCATGATATGTTGTCGGATTCTTTTTCTTCGTTGACTTCGTATGCTATGAGATGAGACTGATACGATCGATGGGTGGTCGTAAGATCCCGAAGCAAAGGATTCGAATTAAAGCTGAAACAATGATGATATGTGAAGCATTGAATGACCCACTTGCTTCCTAAAGTTAAGCTACGATGAGGTCAAAAGGTGTTTTTGCCATACCTTCTTTTTTTTTACTTTAACATGAAAGTAATCACAAGTAAAAGCCCACATTATGAACATTTTCTTACTCTTTTTTGCTCCCTAAATCAAAATGTAAACTAAAATAACTTTTGTCTCTGAGCTATGATGATCATATTGTCTCGTACGGAAATTGTTGATTTTTGTTAATGTTTGGGTATGATTTTAATTAGTTTTTATTTCTAAAACATAGGTTGTTAATTTCTTTGTCACTTCCAAAGCGTGACTTTGACTTTCTTTTTCACTTGTATTATACAAGCTTATTCTTTTGAGATGTTTTATGGTTTTAAAATATAAGTTGATGTATTCTCTTTTCCACTTTAAAAATACAACTAGCCAAATTTTAATATAAGTTCCAAATTATTTTCAAATATTTTCATTCATGAAAATACGAGCTGTACGAATGATGAAATATTTTACATCCTTTCCTACTTAAAAGGTAAAATTGTAGCAAGTGATCTTTCAAAGATAAAATTAAACTTCTTGATTGGTTATCTATTCAAAGCACAACTCATGTTTTATCATATGATATCATTCTTTGGATATTAATAAATCATAATTATAATTATTACACTTTCTTTGCATTTGGTATATCAAAAAATATAATTCTATCATGATCGAGAAAGACACATAATTATTCATGATATTAACGAGTGTCTTTGAGCATAATAATCTCAAGTTATATTATAAAAAGTTTCTTCAAATGTATATATATATTTTTCTATTCTCAAGTTCTGTACATTCATTTTTTAACGAGTTAGTGCTTCGTTGACATCTCACATCTGAGACTAATGGATGGGTTTTATCGAGTACACCATCCAAGACGAAAAGAGGATTTGTTTTTTTAATAATAATAAAAAAAACATAAATTTAGACCTTCATTGACTCCAAATTGATATGGGGATATCCAATAATTAAATATGCATTAATATGTACCATTTTCATTTATTATATGTCGGCAATTTAAAATATTATCTTATAAATTAATGTATAACATATCGGCATAGTGGTTTAAAATTTCCTTGTATACTTTTTTTAACATAATACTAGTTTAGGAATAATATATTTATATTATTTACCTTGGACCGAAGATAACATAACTTACATAAAATAGAGTCTTCATTGATTTTTTTTACTAAATCAATAAAAAAAATCACTTTTCATCTTATTGCTATTGATGCCATCCATCAACTTGTGTAATTGTAATATTTACAAATCCCTTTTTAGGCTACAAAATATGATTTTATTCATTTTTTTTATAAAAATCAACGTGCACATCTATCAGATACGAATCAGCCAATAACGAGGCGACACATCCACCACTCATATTTAAGTTACAGAAACAGAATTTTACCCACAAGATGCACCCACAAGCACTCCTTTTCAGCTCGGAAAAGGATGGGCCCACGGCATGATGCTGACATGGCATCCTACAACGTGTATCTCAAGAATTGGGCCTTCAATAATAGAAGCCCAAGTTAGGTCGTGTAAGTGACCGGCATCGGAAGCCCGCATTTGGCCCACGAGCCCATTTACTTCTTAGGGTTTCGACTTTGGAATCCCATCCACCTCGCTCGGTATAAATGAGCCGGCACCCTTCTCGCTCTTCTGGGACTTGCGGCGTTGGTATCATCTCTTTCCTTCGTTTCAGCCATGGGGAGGCGTGAGTTGCTCGATTATCCTAGCTTTATTCCCCCACTTTTCTCGTGCTAGTTCGATTGATGTTGGGTTTATTGTTTTCTCTTATGGTTTTGGTCGGATTCGATGAGTTTTGCTTGACATGAAGCATTGTTCCCCCGTCTGTTCTGGGCAAAGATTCGATTTTATTGGGCGGTTCTTTTCTTTGCGTGCGATGGGATCATGCGGTCATATGTTTGATTCGTTGTTTGTATTGAGTTATTACGATGGGAACGTATGCCGTAATTAGACGTCTATACTTTGGATGGAACAATGGATGTGTTGACATGCCGTGGTCTTGATCCATAACGGTAGGCCACCTAAAAGGCAAACATACGAGGATTAGATGTATTTGTATGCTTTTGTTCTAGATCAAACCTATTTATATGTCAATGGTTGTTTCTACAAGTCGCAAGCTTGTGCAGCACTTCATACCAAAAGAATAAGGGTACATGGAATATGCCTATAATTAGTTTCAAACTTCATAGGCTTGAGATAAATTATAAGCTAGTTTGGGGCTTCGGAGGCTTGGGAATAGAGTAGTTTTCATTTCGGTGGTGTCTGGAGACTAATTAGCTAATTGCTCCAACAAATGGGCATGCCAAGTTCCTGTTGCAGAGATGCAGAACCCCAATTGTCTTGTCTTGGTAAGATGAGAAATGCTGATAGTGTCTGCCAGCATAACTAGCCAAACAGTCTGCAATGATGCTCCTGTATATGTTTGTAAATGAAACAACTTTTGAAATTTACAGGACATGTCGCAACTGGAATTAATTAGGTATGGATTTCCCTCTGTGGTTATGTTGCTTGTTCATTTTGTTGATGAGGGCCATATGTGCTATATCTATGTCATTACTTTTCACTTATCGGGGTTTACTTAACAAGAAGTTTAAGGAGAGCACCAGGGGCCCTGCATGCCAACCCCTTATTGAATTAGTCTCTAGCTGCCACTAAAAGTAAAGAGTTTGTCTTTTGTCCACAAACTTTTTACTTTTAATATGATATACTTCATCCTTAGTTGAATTTTTTATTAGGTTCGTTCTGGTAAGATGAGTAAGGTGGCTAGTCTGCCAGCATAACTAGCCAACCGGTCTGCAATGATACTTCTGTATATGTTTGTAAAAGAAACAACTTTTGAAATTTACAGGACCTGTTGCAACCGGAATTAACTAGGTATAGATTGCCCTCTGTGGTTAAAGTTGTTTGTTCATTTTGTTGCAACTTTTGAAATTTACAAGGCCATATGTGTGATCCGTATGATATTATTTTTCACTCATTGGGTTCTACTTAAAAAGAAGTTTAAGGAGAAAGCAGGGGTCCATTAAAAAAAAAAAGAGTTTGCAATAAGCACTTTAGTAATTTTGTTTGTGAAGTTTTTAGTTTTAAAATGATATGCTTCATCCCCACTGGAATTTCTTATTTGTTACAGGCTATTATCCTTATCCTTTAGTCAAATTTGCACATAGTAAATGCATCCACTAGAAGAGGTCGATCCAATATGCTTTCCCTTTGGATAGAGAAAATCTTGAGATGAGTTTTGGTATCTGATGATCGTATTTTCTTTCCTTTTCTGATTTTCCAAAAATTATTCAGTCAATTATGCCATTTTTAATTCTCTTCGTTAGGGGTCGAATGAAAATTTTAATTTTTTTATTGCTCATGCAGGACCTGCAAGATGCTATCGTCAGATTAAGAACAAACCATACCCGAAATCTCGGTACTGCCGTGGTGTTCCCGATCCTAAGATTAGGATCTATGATGTTGGAATGAAGAAGAAAGGAGTGGATGAATTTCCCTTCTGTGTTCACTTGGTGAGCTGGGAAAAGGAAAATGTTTCTAGCGAGGCTCTTGAGGCTGCTCGTATTGCATGTAACAAATATATGACAAAGTTTGCTGGAAAGGATGCTTTCCACCTACGGGTGAGAGTCCATCCATTCCATGTTTTACGTATCAACAAGATGCTTTCTTGCGCTGGAGCTGATAGGCTCCAGACTGGGATGAGGGGGGCCTTTGGGAAGCCTCAAGGGACGTGTGCTAGGGTAAGCATTGGTCAAGTCCTCCTCTCTGTTCGTTGCAAAGATAACAATAGCAATAATGCCCAAGAGGCCCTACGGCGTGCGAAGTTTAAGTTCCCTGGCCGTCAAAAGATTATCATCAGTGGAAAGTGGTAAGCATCACAAAAGGAAACTTTCTAGCCGCTTTAAATTGCTAATGCTAATGCATCCAGTATTATTGTTATTTTCTAAATTCAGTGTTACTATAGGTCTTCTCAAACAGAGACTTAGCCTTTTATCTCTGGTTACAAGATGCTAAGGAGCATAATGTTTGGGCTATTGTGTAGTCATTGGAGATCCGTCTCCTATGTTCTTCTATGGGTTCTGATTCAACAAATTAATTTTCAGGGGCTTCACTAAGTTTAGTCGTGCTGACTATTTGAAGTGGAAGAGTGAGAACAGAATTGCCCCAGATGGTGTCAATGCTAAGGTATGTACTGTTTCATCCGAAATTGTGGAGGTATAAATTAGGTGGATGAAAGTATTTGGTGACACCCTCACAACAAACTTGCTTTGCTAGCAACTTTTTTTAATCCTAACCATATTCATTAAGACAAAAAAAAGGGAACAGTTCGGTGGTCACACCAATTTACATGCGGTTGGCTGGGCTACTTCATGCCATTGTGCAGATTATGAAATGCACCAATCCTAATTTTTATCCTTTGTCATAACATTTTAGGTCGTTAGGTTTACTTGTTCCACCTTCTCCATGTTATTTGTGGTAGACTATCCAATGGTACGTATATATGTGCCTTTTTTATGCTTGTGTAGGAAAAGGAAGGAAGATATTTGGAACTAAGCTGATGATCTTTTACCTTAAAAGGATTGTGGCTTTGTCCAACCTATTATTTGTTATATTGGCTTTGTTTTATTTTTCATCCTCATGTGTCTTGAATTGTCATTAAGAGAAATTATTCCTGCTCATCGTGTTAGTCCCTATCCCTCTCCATGGGTATAATTGTCATCTTATTATTTTTCAAGTGTTCCATTATGATAGGAAGTTGCATCAGATATTTATTATCTTAGAAAATATTTCATCATCTGCTGTTTATAAAGCAGTAAGACAATCTGTTAACGACATCTCTGGTTGTTCAGTTACTTGGATGCCATGGTCCACTTGCTAATCGCCGACCCGGAAAGGCTTTCTTACCAGCAGCAGTTGCGGAAACTTCTTAGAATCATTTGCTGGAAGATTATGCAAGCATTTTTAGTTGCTTTCTGTTTTGAGGACCATCATGTTCTGTTAATTTTGCAAGGATATTTCTGCTAGTTTTTGTTGTCATTATGACTCGGGGACATATGAAGACTCTTTTCATTTGGCAAGTTTAACTTGATCCTTGTTGCTCTTGTTCGTGTGTTTTCGTTCATCGAGATCGGAGACCTCCAAATACCCCCGTGTTGCTCTTATCCTGGTTCAGTTATTCTCTGTTTTCAAGATCTGTGTCACCAAGGCCAGGTTTGCATGATAACTCTGCTAGCTTCTCTGTCATTTTAATGTGTTGGTTGAATCTTTCATTATATTACAATTATTTATGTACTGTTTGAAAGAGGTCTCATTTTGGGATTACATATGGCCAGTTTTTTTAAACTCGAAATGGTTAAGCTTTTTAGATGCCACGATTGATTTGTCGCCATCGCTAATGAGGCTTATGTATTGCTGATGCGACGTTTGATGGATTTGTCTTGCACGTGGTGGTTATACGGGAGCCATATTTGATGCTGTGTCGTCCACATCTCATCAATAAATTTAGGTTTACACTTATGTGTAGCAACAGGTACGTGAAGTGGGCGCAATGAGGCAACTGAAGGGCCAGCGGGTGGCCTTCCCCCCAGGCACAGTGAGGCCTGCTCCGTCCCTCTACTGGTTAAACTCTTATTTATCTCTTTATCCACCTTAAAACATTGTAGCAATGAAAACGCCCCAGGTATACCCGATCTTGTTCAGCTGTAACGTTGTTCGACGTAGACGACTCCGTCACCCCCGGAGGATGTTGCTGGTAGAAATACTAATCCTCAGTTCTTGGATGCATCAGAGGTTGTATCACCCATGGACTACCAGGGGTGACCGAGTACGACCTGTGAGAGCGCAGTTCATTGACGGCTGGGGACGACGAACAATGACAACGCCTTGGCTGCGTCAGCGAAATCGTAGTTCATTGCCGACAGGGCAGGCCGAAGGGAAACAACGCCATTGGTGCGTTGGTGATGACATCACCCGTGAAAGGAGCTCCGGGTCGTTCAGTACCGCATGGTAATGGCACGGCGTGTAACAACCACGCGGACTGAGACACCAAACAGGGAGGGAATAGAAGTGATGCTATTTATTTGACGCGGCCTTCCTACCGCATTCTTGCTTCGTCTTCCTGTTTGCCTCCTCGTCCTTCCAAGAACCCTCCTCCTTCCCCCTTTCCCACGCCTCGAATTAGGGTTTTTTTGAATTCCCCGCAAGACATCCCTCCTACATCGCTCCAGCACCCGCTCTCTCCCATAATTTCCGACAAGGATCCTTATAGACATCGATCACCGTTGCTTGACGCTCCACTTTCTGAGGCTTTCTTGGTCCGATTCGGTTCCCAGGTGATGGATACCCCCAGCGGAGGCTCTGATCCTTACAGGGCCCCTTCCGCCGGTGCTGCCGGAGGTGGCTCTTCGAGGAGGTACGTTATCCCTTACTCGGCGTCTAATCTCATCCAGGCACCGTTGTCGGCGCTCCTGGAGTACTCCGGGATCTTGCGGCCCGAAGCGAGCCAATCGGAAAGCGAGAGATTGATCGGCGGGGGATTACCGCCGCCAGAGGTTGGTCCTGTCCGGGTGGACGAGTCTTCCACGTCCGCCACCGGCGGCGGTGGGGAGGTGTCGATAAGGATAGTGGGGGCTGGCGATCAGGAGAGCCTCCGGGTCGCGTCGAGCCAGCTGCATCGTGCGACTCTGGGTCCCGGTGGACAGGTGAATTCTGGTGTTGTTGTCCCTGGTGAGCTGATCGCTGCTTCAGCCGAGAGGCAGGGAGGAGATGGGGTACGTGATAATGGGGTTGGAGAGGGGGCCTCGCCGTCTTCTTCTGTGCCGACATCTGACTCCGCTTTTGGCGGCCAGAGCGCAGACGGTGATGTGAACATGACGACAGGTAACAACAGGGATTCGTCGTATCAGAGATATGATATACAACGGATCGCTAAATGGATCGAGCAGATACTGCCATTCTCGTTGCTTCTTTTGGTAGTCTTTATCAGACAGCATTTGCAGGGTAAGGATGTTCGCATCTGTTATTTCGTTAGTAGTGATGAGAAACTTTGAGAATTGTCTGATGGAGATGCTCGAATTATGATCATTTTATTGATGCCTTGGTTTTATCATCTCAAAATTTGCAATATTCATGTTTGCATCCTTTTCCTTCCAAGATAGCATTTTGTGTGTTTATTATGCTGTAGTGTTTGCTTAAAACTTATGCTGTTGTTTCCTTTGCTGTTGTGTGTTACATGTAAACACTGCTCTATGACAAGTTCTAGAAGTGCTTTTGTTTGTTTTGCTTTGTTATTTCTTCCAATTGTGCGCTTTTTGATTATTGATGTGGAACATGTTCATGGCTTATAGGCAGTGTCATTTTTAAGAATGTCATTATTGATTTGATTTGTATAACTTTTTTTTTTGTTTCTCTTTATATTTGTATTGTACTTTCGTCAGAGTAGCTGTTATTATGGACCTAATTTTCTATGCTTCTGGATCACTGGATACAAATTGGCTTGTTCACTAATTACCTGACTTTTGAATGTTAATTTTCTTGAAAACTACAGGTTTCTTGGTCACTATTTGGATCTCAGCAGTGATGTTTAAGTCCAATGCTGTTTTGAGAAAACAGACTGCTTTAAAGGTTTGTTACTTCTCTACACAACAACTTGCTTTAAAGTATTGGTAGGCTAGTGGTATCTACTAATAATTGGATCAGTCACGCTTCTACTGGTTGTTGTCTTTGCAGGGAGAGCGAAAAATATCTGTGATTGTTGGAATTATACTGGTCTGCTTGGTACATGTATTTGGCATCTACTGGTGGTACAGGAATGATGATCTCTTGTATCCACTAATTATGCTTCCTCCAAAAGAAATACCACGATTTTGGCATGCCGTATTTATTATCTTGGTTAATGGTATCCACTATCCACTTTGCTGAGAGTAATCTTCTCTGGGTGTTCTGTTTTGTTTGAACCTGCTTATTATACATTGAGATATTTAGACTCGTACATGACCTAAATCTTTGTACAGCTTTGGTATGTTTAGTGATATTTCTCCAGCTGTGAAGACTCCTCTACTTCATTATTTGTCAAATTTAATTGTTCTCTTGTCTTGCACATGGGAAGTGGATGCTGCTATTCTAACTTATATGTTTCTATGAAAATGCAGTTCGCTATCCCGCTGTGTCCTCTTTATACCATATGGGATTTTGTCTACTCTTTGAAAAAATAATCTAAAGGAAGTTAATGGTTTTTATGTTCACATATCTTTTCATTTTTAATTACCTTGCAGTGCCATAGCTGGTTCCCAATCTTCCTTTCATAAGTGGTGTTGCAAATGGATTGATCAAGATTCAAGCCTATATCTTTGTAGTTCTCTAGTTTAGCAGTATCTAGGATTTTCTTGTCTCCTCTCCTTGCATTAGTGGGCTTTGCTTAGTTCTTTTCTTGGCTGCTTAACTTCATCTTGACTATGTCATGCTGAAATATTAGGGGAATGGTTTCACAACTTGGTGGTGGTTGTATCATGTCAATGTGGAGTCGGGATGCACAAACACTAACATATCATGCAGCAGTGATAATCAATTCTCATCAACTCAACAACAACAAAAGCCACCCATGATGTCCCAAAGTGTCCCTGTACAGTACATCTAAATAATTTTTTGTTTGTTTGAGACTTAAAGTGCTGTTTGACAAGAAATTAAGGTGGTATTGAAGTAGATGATTTTGAATTGCAAGGTGTACTAATATATGATCCAATTGGAAGTATGGCAATAATTGATCCAATCATGGGTGTATTTATGGGTAGCCCTTTGTCGAGTGCTTATTAAAAGATTAATCACAATTTTTTAACAGGCAACTGGTAATCTTTGTATTTCATGCTCACAAAATTGGTATATGCATCTACAAGAAAAATGAAGCTTAACCTTTTTACTCAGTTTTGATCAATTTCTGCAAAAAGAGTCCTTTGTCAATCTTTAGACTAGAGGACTTAGTTATGAGACTCGGTTTGAACATCATCCATGCTAAGCATCAGGTTATTGATTCACTGGTTGGATCAGTAAGTGAAGTGGTTGGACTGCAAGTTATAAATGAATTCAAGAAAATCGATGACCAAAAGATAGAAAGTGGCCATGAAAAGGGTGATGGTGAAAAGAGCAACGATGGAGAGTTAAATAAAGGACAAAAAAAAAGGGGAATTAGAGAATGACAACAAAAGATCGAGAGAGGGCATTAACAGAAACGACAGAGGAAAATGATGATAGAGGGGACAATTAGAGAGAGGGGGCAGGTAACACACTCACAAAAAAAAGTCCAACAAAAAAACTAGAATACTTTCAAAAGTTAAATAAAGAGTAATTATATTCAAGACTATTATGGCCAATATGGATAGATTTGATCCACTTAACGAACCAGACTAGCCAAGGTCCAGTCAAGACTCTTCCGGTAGGACCTGCCTGCTGGGTCCAAGTTTAATAACAATGCTTGAGGGCCTTTTGTATCGTATTTGAAAATTTGAAATTGCTCAAGCGCTTCCTCCAAAATTTTTTGTTGCTCTCATATTTTAAAGAGGGGAAACTTGTATGGAGGATATAATGTCATTTGGACTAAGATTAATCCACTTGTGTCTTGTGGAATGATTTTTTCTTGTCTGTATCTACAAACTTTCTTTGCTGCTATTCCCATCAAAGATTCATTATTAGGAAGTCTATGAGATGAGTTATTTCTTGATGCAATGCATAAATTTCTGTTGCAAACAATTCCGTTTGATGTTGTTGATTGCTTGGTACATGTTTGGAACATTTCATCAGGAATTGTTAATCTTTTTAGAATCATTTAAACACATATTCATTGCCCTTCATTTAGGTATATAACATATATAAGCTAAGACTTGACACCTTATCATTATGGATTGCTAGTATTAAGCATTTTTTATTTGTCTAAATTGAATGAGTCATAGGTTTATTGCTTTCCAAATATATTCTCCTTTAAAACTATGTCTTAGTCTAGTTTTAGATATTTCCTGTATTTACTAGGTCATGAAGGATTTCCTTCACAACTTGCTCACTGAGTATTACTGTCCAGATGTAGTGATGCGCCAAGCAGCTATGGTTGTGAAGTGTATTCTCTTGATATACTACAAAAACTTTAAAGGCCGTAGCTATCGTAAGCAGGTAAGCCTTTTTTTCATGTTTCTGTTATATAATTGTTTAATAATTTCATGTCCTTTTTATATCAATTATCCTTCAAAATTTAGATGGCTAACAATGTAATTAGTAACAGATATAAATACCTAGTTGGTATTGCATTAGAAATTAATCGTTTTACCATGTGCATTTACACATATCTAGTAGCTAGCACCAGCTTGAAAGTGAATTTGTTTTGCACATCAAGAAAATTTTTAGGTAGTCATCATGATATATGAACTTTTAACTGGTGATCTCAAAGACCCATTTGTTTTAGTGAAGCTAAGATGGTCTTGATTTTCCAATTAAATTGGAGGTCTCTGTGGCTGGATGAAAATATCATCAGTTTTCTGAATATTTACCAAATAGTGATGGTCAAGGCTTCTGACCTTTCAAAGGACAGCTTCTGTTTCTCCCCTCCCATTTCCTGCTTTTACTTTCCTCTTTTTATAGGTTCTAAAACTGTAGGTTTTTTCAGTTATCATTTGAAGTGTTGAGTTTGTCTCTCCTAAGATGGTTGCTTTTTGATTTGTTCAAAGACTCGTCAAATATGCTTGTTGATATGATGATTCTTGTGCTAATCCTCTTGTTGACTATCCCCATGAGTTCAATTAGATGTTGTAATCTTATTAGATGTTGTAGATTTTATATAATTATAATCAAATCACAGTTGATTTCTAGTGAAATTAAAATTTCTTTTTGCTTTATAGTGAAATTATTTCCAGCTTGCATATTTGCCACTCAAAAATTTGGTATGCATTGTTTCTTCCCACTTAATTTGATAAGTTGGTGAAGTAGTAATGCTAATGCTCTAAATGTATTTAGTTACCTTATTAGCTGTTCTTTATTATGTTAGCAATAGTCCTAACTTCATTATTCTTTTGGAATTCTGTATCTGTTCATTGTCAACGCTTATTTTTCATTTAAACCCGTGACATCTTATATGTTGCAATTTCCAATAGATGGACAATGAAAATCATAGTATTGCATAAAGCCAATTTTATGTTTTGGTTTTTTTCTTGTCTATATAATGATTCACATTTATTGTATTTAAAATATTTGACTTTTGGAAAGTTTCAGCTTCCGTTAATTCACATTTCCTTTGTTTATTCTCTTTATTAGGGTCAAATGCTAACTCTTGTAGAGTACTTTCTGCTTTTATACCGCTCTTTATTACCAACTGCTGTTTGGTACCGATTCTTCCTGAACAAGGAATATGGGAGCCTGTTTTCATCTCTTACTACTGGGCTGTATCTTACTTTCAAGCTGACATCAGTTGTAGAGCAGGTGCGGTATACTGTATTGAATGCTAGTTTCTGGTACTTGCTATACTGATCTTGAAAGTGTTCATCAAGCTGAACTTTTCAGCTTGACAGAACAAACTACATTTCCACAAATGGTAGAACATGTATCTTCTTTGATATTTCCAACTCTCTGATTTCAGGTTCAATCATTTTTTGCTGCATTGAAGGCACTATCACGTAAAGAAGTACATTATGGGTCTTACGCAACATCTGAACAGGTGAACTCTTGATCATTTCAATCTTTTATATCTTAGGCTTAATGTAGTTGTTTATCATTCTTTGTTTCAATCTTTTATTTCTTAGGCTTAATGTAGCTGAATATCATTCTTTGTCAAATGATTTACAAGCTTTAGCCTTAGTTAAGATGTATTTTCGCTGTCTAATATATATTTAATTACATGCAACACCGATAGAGACCTTTGCCACAATTTGTTATTGCTGAACTTTTGATAATTGATTATTCATATGTCTGCAATTCACCAAATTGTATTGTTCTTTTTTGCTCAAATTCATATACCGATAGCTTATGTATTAAATTTGGTGACATATATTGCCATGCCTTCATTTCCAATCCTTTCTATCTTACAATAGCTTCGCTTCTAGATCCCTATTGTTTAGTTATTTAATTTGATCATTTACATCATCGAGGACTATTTTTTTTATCTTTGTTTTATTTGTCAACTATAAATGTGTGTAATGACAAAAGAATGATCATCTGGTATCATGATTCTTGAACATAAGTCAACGTTATAATAGTAAGTTTCTCTCATCACTCTGAGGTTGGATATAGAATAACTTAAAATCTGACTTTATGTAAAATTGGGAAGAAAAATAATGACTGAGCTCCAAGGAAGTGTTTCAATAGGGAAAAGGGATGCATATTAACCTCATGTAGATCCCACAGCTGGTTCCTAGCTACTAGCCTAGACAAAGGACATAAGTGAATTGCCTGAAATTGTGCATGCATTTATTGCTAGCACAAACTGTGAAGTTAGCAATAGTCCTCACTTAACACTTTTGGATCAGAACAGCAGCTTTATATCTGACAGAAAGTCTGAAAATGATCTCATAATTCTTAAACTGTGCTAAAATATGTCCCATTCAATTTATTATATTTTAATCAACTCAAACACCAACAATATGCGGGGCATTGAGGCATTCTACTCCGTATTCTTTGTTCTGATATGGATATCTGCTCTTTATCGCATAGGGTAAGGCTGAATTCGATCCCAAAGACCATGCAATGATCTCTTTACCAGCTAAGCTAGCAGCACCTCACCTTCTGGATAGCTGCTCTTGGTGATAACGAAATCTTGGCTGTTACGTGTTTAACCATCAAAATTTGTAACCTGAATTTGGCATATGTCATACACAGATAAAGAATTAGGAAGCCCAAATAATAACCTTTACTCAAGTTTTAGTTTAGTTTCTGGATTGTCAAAATGGTAAAGAGTCCAACCTGTCTTGTATAACTAGGTGCAAGCCTGCAAGACCAACTGAAGCTAACCCATGATCGTTCAACCCTAACATCATCATACTAGGGATTACTGTTGGGCAACTTTATGGTTTATAAGAGGATGACCATTGTTAATTCCCATGGTTGTGATGAGAACTTTTTTTTAATGTTATCCGTGAGATTTCCATTTGAAGATCTAGGTTCTTCTATGAATCAAGTAGTCTCAAATCTAACTTCTAGCTAGATCTTTTGGTCAGATATGGGACATTATTGATTTTATATTCTCTCAAGGATTGGGTCATGTCCTGAAGTTGGGTGGTATATTTCCTGTCAAATCATAATGAAATAACTTGTGACTTGTGTTAGTCTGAGAAAGTCACTTAAGAGACCTAATGAATGCTTCTGCAGTTATGAGCTTAATTATATATCTGATAAATATGGCCTTTAATCTCTGCTTAGTGTTGCAAATATTAAGGAAAGAAATTCAATTAAGCTCTTATATTGATATCAGAATTAGGTTAACTACGTGCACCTCCTTTTTAGTGAAAATTTGAATTTGCACATTTATATTTGATTTCATGCTTGTAAAACGCATGATTCTTGAGAGAGTGCTTTTGAAATACTAGCAGAAGATACTTTATTTCCTAGCTAGAGTGGCCAAACTTCAGGGTATCATATTCATTTCTGCAATTACTTTTGTTTCAAGAACAATCTGCAAATGTAAATCAGCTCTGCTGGCATTGAAGCGACAACAAAATCAATTGTGCCTTTGTGACAATGTGATACTTGATTTACTTGTTATGTAAAAAATTCAGGTACTTGCAGCTGGTGATCTGTGTGCCATTTGCCAAGAGAAGATGAATGTTCCTATTCTACTTCGCTGTAAACACATATTCTGTGAAGACTGTGTCTCTGAATGGTAACATGTCTATTCACCTCATCATTTTTCAGTTTTTTTTTTTTTTGCTTTTCTTTGTTTTTAGGATTTTTCTACCAGCAGTCTTATAGGATGTTGGAAACAGCAATACTTCTAATTGCCATCTGTTGGATGTGATCTAATACGTGGCTCTACCCCATATATACATGGAGTGTCCAAATAAAAGGCAAAATTATTTGGACCACATAAAGATTCTCCCACTAATATTTCCATTAGTATTTTGGGGTGTTTTAAGATGCCTGCCTTCAAGGAACAAGTTGCCCAAATTCCTTCGTCTGATCTTGATTATACAGTTTAGTTTGTTTGAGTAGGAATTGTGTTGAATTTGCTAATTCATGACCCACCATTGAACTTTTCAGGTTTGAAAGAGAAAGGACATGCCCATTGTGCCGAGTGCTGGTTAAGCCGGCAGGGCTGAGGTCATTTAGCGATGGTTCGACGACCTTGTTCTTCCAGCTATTCTGATTCCTGCATTGGCCAGATTAACTTATTGCCTCTAATGCCAGACTCTGTTCAGGAAGATGCAGGACGATGTTGTGTTCTGGCAATGTTAGATTCTCTCTCTGTGGATCTTCGGCGAGGCATCTCTAAAAATGCTGTTGAGCTTTGATGAGACAGCCCATGTGTGCATATTCTATTAACCACTATATCTATAATCCCCCAAATCAAGAAATATAAACAGAATAGATGCAAGAGCAAGTATATGATATGTATATGGTACATATTTACCACACATTGTTATTAATAAAACCATGTGTTCAGAAGTTTGGACAAAAAATGTAACTTGTGTGTTCACCCATGACTGACTTTTGCAGTTATTGCGATCGCTTTAACTCTGCTGCCAGTGTCTTGGTACCATTTTAAGGACTTTCTTTTTCTATTATCTCTACCAGCGTTTTTGTTTTGTTTTGTATTTTTTTTGAGAAAAAAGGATATTCGCTAGAGAGCAAAAAAAAGGGCATCATGTATTAAGTTTCGTTAATCCTTTCAACCTCCCTTCCTATACATTGGCCATATGCTAGACTTTGTTGAGCTCATCTTGTCACCAGTTGTACTCTCGAAGTTCTAATACTTATTGACGAGGATGTCTTTGGTGTGTGGTCGGTAGGAGATACCATGTCAGGTTCTAGGTTTAGCATTTGAGAGATCCATCGCCGGAACTATTTGAATTGCTTCACACGTGTCACAAATAGAATCTATCAAAAAGACTATGGCGTTGATTAGCAACCCTAATCCTGAGATCAGGTGCCGCTCCTTGGTCTTCGGCGCAGCAGTTGCAATTGAGGAAAAGGTCCCTAGAAATCCCAGTCTTTCTAATCGAAAACCTATGCCTAAAGCTTTAATTGTTGTGCCGCTTTAAAGTTTTTACCCGGTTCGGTCCGGTCCTCCTTGGGTCTGAATTACCAGTCCGCAATTCCGGACCGGGCCTTGATCCATCAGGCTGGACCGTAAGATTATTATGTGGTGATCCCTTTCAGTTTGGGATGATCTTTTGGCTTCCATCAACTTCTAAACCCCCTCCCCTCGACACTGTGGTTTTGTCCTCGATTTCTTCTGGATTTTTTATTTATTGGTTCCTCCGTTTTGGTTGACGGATTCGGGAGCCTAAATCTTGAAAGCGAGTTCTCGATTGGTCGTTCTGGATTGCGAAGCATCTCCTCTGGGGAGACCATCGCATGGTTTCCAGGTGCCGATTCCTAAATTCTCACTTCTTGTATTTTTTTTTATCTGTTGCCAATTTCTTTGCTTGGTATCATCACTGAACTCGAAGATCCTGGGCTTGCGGGCTGATTTGGTACGGCGACCGGGAGTTAGCTGCCGAATCTTGATGGATCTGGTTTTATTTTGGGTTTGGGGTATCCATTCATTTGAATCCTTCTAGTTTTCTTGACCAAGAAGTTCTTTCCTCTTTTTGCGCTTTCTTGGAATTTATTGAATTAGGACCGAACAAGACACAACTTATTTCGCTATTTAGCCTCTCTTCTTTCTTGGGTTTCGATTCCCTGGGGTACATAATCTCATCTCGAATGAACTATAATCCGTATCAGCATAATAGGTCTTCTTGTCGATTTGTCTTTGTGGCTTTTCATGCGTATGGACTTCTTTTGTGTACGGTTGCTGAGGGAAAAAGTTAGCAAGGCGAGTATGTTTCTTTTGTTTTCCCTCGAATGAAAAATGGATTTCTTGTTTAACCGGAACTTGTGAATTATAACTTTACTGAAGGGCTTTCTGAAGACAGACAAGATTGACAATAGTTAGCGAGCTCTTCAGCCTGTTTTCGGTGTTCAACTCGAGATTGGTTTCGCCATTTTCTGTTGATTTAGCTGAGAATATTGCCAAATCTGGTCAGCCCTGACCATTGCAGATTGCGATTGACTCCATTACAGAATAGTTTGGTGTGGCACACGCAAAGGGGAATCTTAAGTTACTAGACGTAACCATGCATCAAGACCATTATTTTTCTTTGTTGCATATGCTTGGCCTCAGTAGTAGATTGTTTAAACTTTAAAGAGATGGTAGCTTTGGCATACATTTTATTAGATACATTTCTTATATATATATATATATATATATATATATATATATATATATATATATATATATATAATAATAATAATAATAATAATAATAATAATAATAATACCTGCTTCAGAATAAAACAACTGAATCTTGCCAAAGTAGATTCTAGTTTAGGCAACATACATAAGAAGGTGCATTATGTTTTCTTTCTTTCTTTGTCTTTCCATTATTATTCCCTCATGCAGTTCTTGGTTTGATAATTTGTACTCAAACTCTGAACCTTGACAAAGCTGTTGAAGATACCTAACCTAAACTCGGAATACCTGATTGGAACTGAACTTAGTTCTTGTATTTCAATCTTGGTGCAAGAAGCATATTAACTGTAGTATTCATATGCATTTAGGATAGCAGGTTAGTTTGCTTATGTGGTGTGTCCGTAACATATCGATATAGTGCAAAGCTGCTATATGATTTGACGAGATTATTTTGCCACCAATTAGAATATTTAAAATGATGCAGAAATTTCTTAGAAGTTTTGAGGCACATTTAAGCGTCACTGATGTCTCGTAATGGGTGCCTAGGACCACAGACAATATAGATTTTCCAATTAATTTCATTCTGGAAGGTCTAAAATTAAAGGTTGTTAGAGTTGCTTGACAGAGTTCAATGAAGTAACTAAATCTCAGTGGTGATGCTGCTGCATGAATCTTTTGATTTAATGCTCTATTTCTTTATGCTTAGGTATAAGTTGTTAATTGTTTTATGAGGTACAATGGCTTGTATTATTTTGGATAATGCAACTTGTTGCTTTGCATAGAAATTGCTCCATACTCGGTGAGGGCAATATAAATTGTTGCTGGTCGTGGGACTCCACTTTAATAATCAGTGATATCTGTGCTCACTTCTATGCCTCAATTGCATATGGTTGATAGACCATGACAACAACATTTAGGAGTGTTGTCTAACTGGCAGGCATTAGGCAGGAAGAAGCCCTAATTAAGGAATTAAACAGTAATCCCTACGGCTTGTGATATAATTCAAATCCATAGAAATTTCCAGATCTATGCTCTTTGCAATGCAAAGCCAGTACAAGTACATACTCAAGTTCTTGTTTCCATAAGTGGAAGTGAAGCACAAAATCAATCAAAGATAAATTCTAGTAGGTTCTCTGATTTCAATGTCAGACTTGGACTTTAGTTAATGTAATTTGAATAAAATGAGCTTTAGCAAAAAACTTAGTTTATTGTTGAATCAAACATAAAGATTCCAAGTTTTGATAGAGGATTGTAATAGTTCTGAAGGGTCAGGAAGATCATCGTTACCCTGCCATCCAAAATTAGATTTTAGTAAGCAATTTTCTAGTGGTATAACAAGAAAATTGTTTAGAAGAATTCATTTTAGAACAAATAAATATTGGTTTGGCAATGAAAATATAATACATTTCTTTAATAAGCATCAAAAGAAGCAAAATTCAGTAATTTCTTTAATGATATTTTATGTTCAAAAGGATAATTTGTAATCAGCTAGGTAGAATCTTAAAACAAGAGAATAACTAATTAGAAAGACAATTATATTAGAAGGGTTTCTGACTCTTGACTTAAAATATACTCTTACTGAGATGGCCTTACACCAGTCCTACAAAGCTTGCACTTGAAGATGACCGAAAGCTAGTGAAGAAAGCATTCTGAGTTTTACTCGTTGAATCAACTTCTGTACATAGTTTCCATCATTGAAGAACATAAAATATCTAGCTATATTTAATTCTATTCATTTTTTTAATTATTCCATGAGGTTGGTGTTCTATTCATCTTTTGTTTAATTTTGTGCTTGTTTTTGCATCATTAACTCAGATTCATGAAGTGGCTGTAAGAATTGTTCTATACCATGGGAAGAGGGAAAATTCTAGCTATTTGCCAGTCTGGTGGAGAATTTGTTACAAATAATGATGGAACCATGTCTTATTCTGGTGGTGAAGCACATGCAATTGATGTTGACAGTGAAATGTCACTCTATGATTTGAAGTCAGAGATATCTTCTATGTTCAACATCAATGCTGAACTATTTTCAATTAAGTACTTCCTTCCAAGAAACAAACGGACTCTCATCACAATATCTAACGACAAAGACCTGCGGCGCATGGTTAATTTTAATGCAAATTCAGATACAACCGACATATATATCCTGAAGAAAGCTGAAAACAGGTATTTACCCTACATTTCGGATTTTTATTGCAAAAGTTGTTCAAACAGGAGAAGAGTGATTAGATTTATTTATTTATTTTTGGTAGGATAATTAGGAGCGTTGTGGCTGACTCAGGTATGTTGACCGATGCTAACACCACCTCACTAGATACTCTTGATGAAGCTAAACGGCGAAGATTATGTACCGATTGGAATATTATGATCACTGGCGTAGGTCAGGTATTCTCTAGTCCAAAGGCCTTCCGTGATGCATTGCACAAGTATGCCATTGCAAATAGTTTCATGTATAGATTTATTAAGAATGATAGATCTCGGGTAACTGCTGAATGTACTGTTGAGGGTTGTCCATGGAGAATACATGCATCTAGGTCATCTGCCAAACAAGAATTTATGATTAAGAAAATAAATGATACTCATACATGTGGAAAGGAACTTAGCAAGGAAAGTCGTCGGCTTGCATCACAAAGATGGGTTGCTAGTATTATAAAGGACAAGTTGCGAGAGACACCAAATTATAAGCCAATGGATATTGCAAATGATCTTCAACGAGAATATGGACTCAGCTTAAACTACTCACAAGCATGGCGTGGCAAATTTATTGCTAAGAAAGAGCTCCACAACTCACACGAAGAGGCTTGCAATCAACTGCCCTGGTTCTGTGAGAGGATAATAGAGACAAATCCAGGTAGTGTTGCAACATTACAGACATCAGATGATTCAAGATTTCGTTTCTTTGTCGCCTTTCATGCCTCACTTTATGGTTTTGAGCATGGTTGCCGCCCTCTCCTTTTTCTTGATGACTTATCTCTGAAAGCAAACAAGCAGTGGAAGTTTCTAGTCGCAACTGCAGTTGATGGAGAGAATGATATCTATCCGGTTGCTCTCTCTGTTGTGGATTCTGAGACAAGTGAGAATTGGCATTGGTTTTTGGTACAGCTTAAGTCTGCTTTTACTGTGTCTCGTGTCATCACTTTTGTGTCAAGCTGTCAAAATGGCTTGGAGGAGGAATTGTCCAAGGTGTTTGAGGACAGTTTTCATTGCTACAGCGAACAGTGCCTCGTAGAAAATTTTATGACAGAGATGGAGAACACCTGGACACTGGAAGTGAAGGATAAAATGGTCGATCATCTCAGAAGAGCCATATATGCTTGTAAAGTTGATGAGTTCAATGAATCCATTGAAAACATCAGGATTCAGTCAAAAGAACTTGCTGAATGGGTTTTGGCCATGAAACCAGAATCGTGGTCTGATGCCTTCATCAAGGGTTCGAGACACGGTCATTACTCATCTGGTGCTACAGAGAAATTCAATAGCTGGGTATCCACCAGATATGAACCATCAGTACTACAGATAATTGACATCCTGAGGTGCAAGCTGATGGAGTTGATGTTTAGCCGCCGTGAGTCTTCAAACACTTGGACCGAGGCACTTGTACCCTCTGCAAATCAGAAGGTACAGGAAGAGATGATCAAAGCACGCTCTCTTGGCGTGATTTGTTCAGCCGGCAGCGTGTTTGAGGTGAGCGACGAGTCGACCAATATCGTCAACACCGCAACTAGGGAATGCACATGCAGACGATGGCAGGTGACTGGCCTACCTTGTGTCCATGCTCTTGCTGTACTGGAACAAACTAATCAATGCATATATGATTATTGTTCCAAGTACTTCTCAACGGGGTGCTACCGTCTCGCTTATTCATTGTCCATCAATCCCATACCCGATGTTGGTCGGCCGGTCTGCACCAACTTGTTCCATGCTGCAAGTACATGGCCTCCTCGGACCCGCCGGCTGGCTGGCCGACCGAAGGAAAAGCCTGCAGAACCTAGGATTGTGATAAAAAGAGCAGTTCACTGCAGCAAGTGCCAAGGGCTAGGGCATAATAAGCAGACCTGCAAAGCACAGATTTAGATATGTTACCCGGTCTCTGTATCCATATTAGTCTAGTGTTAGGATGTACATTACCTGTTTAAATTAAAGATTCGAGTTGGGTTATCAGAAATATATCATGTGGATTGCTGATGCCGAGACACTATAATTTTAGGTCCAAAAAGTTTTTCTTTCTAAAATGTGTGGGTGTTTTGCTATTATTCTCATCGTTATTAACTGAGAAAATGATTGCATCCCTTGTGTTTTGATGCGAGGGATTTGATTTGAAATGGAATTCCGCAAATTACCATCTTAGCTTTGGCCATCTCAGGAGTATGCTATCGTTCTTTGGGTGTTTTGGTAAGTTGGTCGGACCATTTAATTTCGAACCCGCTTCTCGGCCGTTTCTCGAGCCGGGCGGTTAAATCCACTTCGACATCAAATAAATCCGACGGCTCAAGTTCTTCGTCGAGGATCACTAAAGTTGAATCTTCAGCATCAGTCGGATCGCCGCGAGCAGAACTTTTGGCAGCCGTCCGATGATCCCGACGGAGGCGTATATAAGGAGGGCCTCGTCTCCTCCCCGTCTGCCCGCTGCTTTCCGTTTCGGTTCGTGCGAGAGAGAAGGGAAACCAACGGAAGAAGAAGAGAGGCTAAGAATAAGATACGCCATTGCGCGAATCTCAGAACCTAATCCTCTCTTGTAACTCCGATATCCATCCCGTGAGATCGAATCCTTCGCTCTTCTTAGATCGATCTATTCTCTCTCTCTCTCTCTCTCATTTTTTCTTCTTTGATCGATTTTCTTTCGTTCTGAGACCAATATTCTACTTCTTTTAGGCGAGATGAAGTAGTAAACGTTTTCGTTTTGATGTATATTTTGCATGTAATGGAACAATGTTCTCGCAATACGCGTCCAAGTTTTAGTCTCGATAAACTTTTTTGGTTGATTTTGGATCTGGTCTGATCGTTATGGGTTGGTGGTGTCTTTGTTGAAGGATTCAAGTGAAGATGTCGGAAGTTGATGGCTCAGAGAGGATCAACGAGAAGATCCACGAATATCGAGGGTCGTCTTCGTCTTCGGATTCTGATGATGAGAAGCCCTTGTTTCATAATTCAAGAAAGAAATGGTTGTTTGGAAGGAAGGAATCGGTACATGCCCTACTTGGTGGAGGAAAATGTATGTTCTGTTTGAAATTTATGGTCTATCTCTATCTCCATTATCGTTTCTATTCTGTATGATATTATCATATTTGGTAAGTGTTTCGAATATTTTACTCGCAAATTCTGGTTGTTTCGAATAGAAAATGTGAAGTGGGTGTGCTACGAAGTCATCGTAATTGCATTACACTTACATCAGAAATCTATTGGGCTTGATATTTTCTAGTTAATCATGAGCAGACCATGATTTGATGTCATGGTGTTGGAAGAAACGAGAGAAGAATGATGAAACAAGGGTTTTTATGCGGATTAATTGTCTCGAAGAATTCAAGAGTCCCTTCCCTTCATCCTCCATTTTCTTTGCTTCTCCTCCTTATCCTATTTTCTGAATTTTCTATTTCTTTTACGGAAGGACACCAGCAGCAGTTTAATTCTTATTCCATCTAAATAAGTTATTCTTTTTTTCATTTTGGTTGACACTTTTCTAGTTTGATGACCAGAGGACGAGGTAGAGCACATTAGCAAGGAAGGGACTCTTTCAACAAGAAAGCAATGTGAGTGAAAATTGGACGGATGGATTGAAGGATTACGGATGAAGAGCTTGAAGTGTTGCTAGGAGCAATAGATTCAGAGAACAGGTATTAACTAAAAGAGTATTCAGGGTTGGGAGATTTCAGTGGGTGATAATATATAGAAGTTGGAGTGGGAGAACCAATTGTCAGTTTGGAAACATCGTGGATGGAATCTATCATTGAAAAATTTTGTATACTTCAGGAATTTAATACACAATTGATATTTAATTAATATATATTTTAGACCATATTATAAATGCAAACCAATGCTGAAGGCAGAAATATTAATTTCTTGATTGATGGGACTAAAGGATCAGAATTCAAACTATTAGTTTGTTTTAGCATGTAGGATAGGCAATAGCAGACTGGCCTTTATACAGCCATCAGAAAGGGCTTTTATTTGGTATTGTATTTATCATGCCTGAGCAACATCCTGGCTTATACTCGCTTAATAATAGAATAGTGTCTATTAATTTTCGAGTCCATGATGTGTTCTTGTTGGATCACTTACAAATCAGATATTTATCCATGTAATTATGTTATTTGTTTTTGTTGATCAAGTGTGCCTAATGGCTTTACAAAGCAGATATTTATCACGTTACAAAGTTCTTATTTGCTTCCTTAGAAGCTTTTGTCAAACATATCGCTGGGAAACTCTCTTTGTTTATTTTCAACTTGTCGTATGTGGTCTATAAGTCCTTGTAATAGTTTAAAATTGGTAGTGTTACAAAAAGAGATAAATTAAACGAGAAATTGAAATGTGTTTTGTTTTTAAATTTTATCTATGGAAATTTCATGGCCAATCTTAGGTATGCTGTTTGTTCTTATTTACTTCCTATTGCTATAAACAATGCACTTCTTTAATTCCCTAGTACCTGTTTAATTAGAAACTTCAAGGTTGCTACACTGTTTTGTTCTGAATATATTATCAGGCTTTATTTCTTTATTTCTTTTTTATATTGGAGTCATGCACATATAAATTACTGGTAAAAACACATGTTGTACTATTTTCTGCACTATTTAATATTTTTACAGCTTACTAAATTTTGTAACAGACAGTGAAGTACATTAACATTTCTACAAATGTAAACTTTTGCAACAATGCAAGTACTTTTGTTATGCAGAATAATGTTCTTGTAAGTTCAATACATATTAATATTCTTGCTTTCACCAACTCCTAGAACCTTTTCACTTCTCTTGAATTTGGTTTAGTAAAAAATACAAATCTTATATGATAAGTTTGTTGTGATTATAGCTGCTGATATCATACTGTGGAGAAATATGCAACTATCTGGAAGCATATTTGCTGGAGTTACTGTTATCTGGCTTCTCTTTGTATGGATGGGCTATCACTTGCTCACATTTATTTGCCACTTTCTTATACTTTTGCTGTCAATATCTTTTCTCTGGACCAATGGAGCATCATTTGTCAACAGGTAACCAAACAGTTCTGCTGAAAATTTTGCTATATGACTGGCTTTCTCAGTATGATTGGTTTATACGTGCTTTTTCAGTATCATGTTATGCAGAAATATTTTTGTTCATGGAGTAGATGATATGCTAATTGTGTTGATTATAGTGAATTTTTAATATCACAACCGAGTATCTCCTGCAGATGTCTGTCTGAGAAATGAAGAATTAACTACATAAGGGCATAGGATATTTGTTGACCTGAAATCTAATCATTCTAATACTACTACTCTATGAGTTCTCAGCATGAATATATATATATACTCACACAATATGACATGAACATTGTAAACTCTTTCATATATAGGTTTTCTCTGTGCAAAATAAAGCCTCTGACGTGAATCTGATTGCTTTACAGGTCTCCACCAAAATTTCCTGAAGTTTTCCTTCCTGAGGACCTATTTCTGAGTATCACCCAATCTGTAAGATATGAAATTAACGAGGCTTTGGCAACTTTTTACTATGTTGCTTGCGGAAAGGATTTGAAGAAGTTTTTGATGGTAGAATTTTATTGCCTTACTTTTCATTATGTCCTTCTATTGATGCAGCTTGTGCTCAAGATCTTAACAACTAAGCCAAATATGCAGGTAATTGCAGGCTTGTGGGTTCTTTCTGTAATTGGTAGCTTGTTCAGTTTCTTGACACTCTTCTACATTGGTAAGTTTCATTTTCAACTCTTGCTTCTCTTATATAATTAAATGCAGATGCTACTTGGATCCTTCAACATGCAAATTGATGGGTTTCCACTTCTTTTCATCATTGACCTTTAAAGGTGCTCTGGATCTGTCTCCTTGGTATGCATTATCGAGATGCAGCCATGCAGGGTTCCAAACATGATAGCTTGACTGTAATTGTTTATCTGCTTTCTCATATCATACTTGAGATGCTTAAAACTTATCTTAGACTTTGTGTGTATTTATTCTAGGTAGATGTGTTAGATAGCATGTAGGATTAAGTACTAAGGAAATAAGTGGCCTAAGATGACATAGTCATCAAGTGGATGATGGAACAAATTTATGCAGTGAAGAGACTGTTTGGTCTGAATTTGTTAACAGCATTGACTACACATATTTTTCTATAGAAAATCATGGGAGCAATGGAATGAATTTGATTTTAATATTACTAGTTAATTTCCAGTGGAAAAAGAAGCAATAGTAAGATGACAAAGTGAGACTGAAGGATGATGAAAAGAGGCCTGAGGCTTTTTTCAATTAATTTCTCAGTGAAGAAACATATAGACACTCTTATACATATTAGACTCATAAAAAGGTTAAGGATGCGGAAATGCAGAAGTCATATTAGATGCATCATTCGGCTTATCTTAAACTCTTCTAGAAGATGACTGAATCCAAATCTAAGAATCCAAAAGGAACCAATTATTATGCATCAAACATGTAATTAGAACCAGCTGACTGAATCAATTATTTTATGGACTCTAATCCAAGTCAAATTTAGTACTAATGGAACTTTACGACAAGCTCGCTTGTGAAAAATAAGAAACATTAGAATAATATGCAAAGAAGAAAGCTTACTTTTAAAACTATTAGATCTAACCAAGAAGACGATCGGAGATTAGTTGGACACTTCAACTATGTTGTAATTTGGATATTGTACATTGTTTTATGGTACTTTGGTCCAACATTTAATATGTATCACCTTGATTAAAGTCATTTGATCTCAAGATACTGACAAAGAAAGCTATAGTAAAACATAAACAAGTAGATTAAATGAACGTAAAGACTGAAATGTTGTGTCCTTCCCTCCAGTGAAAGTGGGCTAAGGAAACACAACTGCAGAAGCAAATGACTGTTAAACGTTCATGCAAAAAATTATTATTTTCATCTTAAAACATGTTGTCATGTTAATTATGCCTGCTGGAGAAATACATAAAGTCCTCTTTGTTGATTGCTTCAGCCAGTTTCGGGTCTAGAGTTCCTAGATTTATCCCCTCATGTAAGAGGAAAGTCCAAAGCTTAGTGGACCGGCTCAGTGCATGATGCTCTCGGAAATGTGAGATCCGTGGAGGGGGAGGGTCAGGACAGTTGGACTTACCTCTACAATCAAAGAGACTATTTTCTGACTTGAACTTTGATCACTTAGGTCATATAGGAATCACCTTATGGTTGTACGAAGGCTTATTCTCTCGATCCTAAAGCTTTGATGAACACGAGTTTTTCTTTTTTATTTTGGATCCATTACCAAGATGCAACTGCAAACCAATCAGAATGCATGTTCAATTAGTAAGGTATTGTGGACCTTTTCCTATATATGGTTGTTTTACAACGTCTCATGACCGAGCACGAGTAAGATGCAGTTGGGTTTGTCATTGATGGATTCTGATCACATTTTCTATTGCAGGTTTTTTGGTTCTGTATCTTGCACCAGTACTCTATGAGAAATATGAGGATCGAGTTGATATTGTTGTTGAGAAGGCAATCGAAGCAATCAGTAAGCAGTATCAAGTGCTTGACGCAAAGTATCTACAGAAAATTCCACGTCGTACCTTTTCTAATGAAAAGCAGCACTGAGAAACTCATCTCATATATTCTATTGTTAAGTCTTTTGTTGGGCATCCAAATGACACCATACACAGAGACATAGATGGTCAAAATTTTGATAAATGGATGACCATACCACATATCGAATTTTATACGTCACACTGATCCTGCTCGTTGATACCATCTGAAACAGATGTAGCAGTGCAGACTACTTTTTGTAAGACTATATATATCTCGATAACTAAATGGATTCCCCGCCTTGATTTGTTGCTGCTGCTGTTGTCGTTGCTGAGGGGTATGCATATGTTATAACCGAGGCTTGCGTTTTATATTATTCTTTAAGCTGACTGCCTAACCATTGGAAGTAGAAACCAAAGTAACATTTTGCCCTGCAGATCTACCATCAAGATTAATAATTCTATTGAGACATTCAGATTGATTAGGACATTGTTACACAGATAATAGATATTTGGTTCAAATCTATGTGCAAGCGTCAAAATAAATTATTGTTATTATTAGTTAAAATAAACAATGTGAAAATATTTTGGATCTTTTACTAAAGAAATTCTTACCACTGGCTCTTTATCGAGTGTTACCCATATTTGTTTTTATTTGAGGGTGCTTTTTTTTTTTATTTGAACGAAAGTACTCTCAATCTTTTATTAAAATGATTTAATCACACATGCTATTAAAAAAATTAATAATTAAGTATCTTAAAAATTTTAGAAGATAGAAATAATAATACTAATAATCTTAGAATCATTAGGATATGATTTTAAGATGATTAGTACTGTATATATATATATTTAAAATTTATGATAAATAATTATCATAAATAATTTTTTTTTGAATAACAACCGTGATCAAGTCATTTAAATAAAAAATATAAATATATTTTCGTCCAAATACTTTTGGGTCCAAGGGTGACACGACATAGATTACGAAACGGACGCCCAAATCCGACTGGGATGACCGACGCTGGTAAATGTGCTTCAAGAACATGGGTATTTTTGGGATTCGGGGGAGAAACTCGGCGGGAAAACCCGCGTATGTTCCCTCGATGATCTCCGAGACTAACCTTTGTGGTCTCGGGTCGCTGGCCGACGACGGATTCGCTTCGCCTCCCCGTTTCTCCGACGCGCCCGAGATGGAGTCAGTCCTCAAGGCAAGTACGAGACGCCGACTCTCGGGCCTCTCGAAAACGATGTCGAGAGAAAATGAACCCTACCTCGAAAACCCTTTTGATTGCCTCTTGAGAATCCGTGTTTAGTCTACCCCTTATGATCATCCTCCTGTTCCAAGGGAGTGATCGGAATCGTTTTTGTGTTCTTTTTCGCTTTTTGATTGATTTATTTCGGGTTCTTCAATGCAGGCATACTTTGGGTATTTCCAGTTTCGGTCGCACCAGAAGGAGGTCATCGAGAAAATTTTAGATGGAAAAGATTGCTTGGTGGTCATGGCGACTGGAAGTGGGAAATCTTTGTGGTAAGTTAACTTTTTGTTTCTCCTCAAAATTATAACCATGATATTCGTTTGGCAATATAATGCTTCTGAAAATTTATTTTATTTTTATTTCCGAAGGGTGACTCCTTAAGCAAAATAACGAGGGGTCACTTCTCTGAGGAATTTGTTGAATCGGAAAAACACATTTTTATTGTTGTAATAGTTTACTACAGATATACAATACCAATTAAGTAAATAGGGTTCAGGGATTGGATTCTGCGTTTTTGTGGATGAAGCTAAACAGTCCCATGAGGTGTCACGCTTTTGGAAGTCTTCTATTTCTTGCAAGGTGGGGAGCCCAGAATTTATTGTTGTTAAATTGACAATATCTGAAGGACAAGAGTTGCTGGCTGTCAATCACCACTTCTTAATTTATCTAAAACATTAGGTATCTATCTAAAATTGATTGAGCTAGTGCTTATTTCAAGCTTGTCTCACAGGTCAAAACTACACTGGATGTCTTTGTCCTAAATCCTGCTCTAGGTTTGATATGTGCCAAAGATAGATGTATGACAGTTACTTTGTAAAATCATTGTGAATCTGTAATTAAAATAATGTAGCTCATAAAGTTATTTCCCTCCATCTCCCATTCTCGCCTTCTCTCTATAAAAGAAATACTGATTACTGCCAAGGCCGGTTTGAATTTATGGCAATGTCTAGTTAAGTCTGGTTGGTCTATTCATATAAATTACATCTAGTAAGTTTGCTAGTACATAGTGAGTTGAGATGTGTGAGAAAAGTGAACAAGACAGGAAAGGGGAGAGGTAGGCTGACAGGATTGGGACCTGTGATTTCTTCTTTGATGGTTCAATTGTTTACGTTTTAAATTGGTTCCTTGCTTTGGGTAATCTGCCCATTATAAAAGTTGGAACTTTTATATTGCTTATCTTTTAAATTACGATTCAACAAACTTATGTTCATGGAGGATAGAGGATATTGATTTTGATAAAATGAATGGAGAAGGTAAAAATGCTTTAAATTGTTATCAAGATTTGCTTGATACAAAATTGTTCTCAAGTTTCTTGTTCCACTAGAGGGACTTGTTAAGTAGTGATGAACCAAGTATGCTTGTTGCATATACTTAACTGTTGTCACATATACTTAACCCTTGCTTTGGGTCTTAATTTTCTCTTTTTTACTTTCTCTTTTTAGTTTAAAGAATGCAAATTTTAAAGTTAGTTCCATATATCTTGCTAGGCATTATGGTAATTCAAGTTTTAAGCTTATGCTATCAAATTTATAGTTCACAATCTGTTTTGTAGGCATGATTTTTCTCTTTTAACTTTGCTTGGTTCATTTGACACAAGCCCTTGGACTGACATCAATGGATCACTAAGGTTAAGTCTCCAAGAGGCCGTTGAAACCAATGCTTAAATCAGTTCTGAAAGTAAAAACAATGTTTGACGAATAACACTGGATGATGCATCCTTTGCTAGTATAAAAACTGATTTGTGACCTCCAGAGTCTCTGTTTTATCTTTAACCTGGATACACAAATACTGGTTAGTCTGCTTTATTGTTAATGTTTTATTAATTTGCTTCTCTACCTGAGGGTGCACTAGAATCATTTCAATGTATCTGTTGTTTGTTACAGTTATCAGATTCCTCCACTGGTCACAAGGAAGACTGCCATTGTTATAAGCCCTCTTTTATCCTTGATGCAAGACCAGGCATGTGGTAACATTTTTCTTGTCATTTTCATACGAAAGCACTAAACCCTTTAGCTTTAACAGGTTATGAGTCTAAAACAGCGGGGTATCAAGGCTGAATACCTTGGAAGTACTCAAACAGACAAAACTGTTCATTCTCATGCTGAAAGTGGTACCTATGATGTTTTGTACATGACTCCAGAAAAAGCATGTTCACTTACTTCAAGGTTAGGTTCTTTTGAATTTGATTGCTACTCACTCCTACATTGTTGTTGCAATTTCACGGAGTGAATGCACGTTTTAGTTACTTGTAACGTAATTTTCTCACAAAAAAACTGTTAGCTAGTTCAGGTCCTCAGAGATTCATTTGTAGTCAAATAACCTAAGGTTCATATTAAGTTATTGGGTATTTGTCATGATGACATCTTAAAACTGGATAAAGAGTTGCAATTTTCTTTGTTGTATAAAACATTTTTTTTTCTTATACCAAATTGTAGACAAGTAGCAAGAAAGTGCGCATTAGTGTTGGCAAGAGAATCGATGCACACAAATATATCAGTATTTTTCTAGACCTTATATTTTAGGTTTATATCTAAATCACTATGTTGAATTAGATTTGTCTATTATTTAAATCATTAAAGTTTGAAATTCACTACAGATTCTGGGCTAACTTGCTGAATATGGGTATTTGTTTGTTGGCCGTTGATGAGGCACATTGCATATCAGAGTGGGGTCATGATTTCAGGTTCTCTCTGCTTGTTTTTCATGTTTTCTTAATTTGCAATTAACTAGTTTTGACTATCAAATGTTTGCAAACATTTACTAATGATGATATAGTCTGTATAACTAACGAATTGATGTTTCATTATTTAGAACTTAGATCTCTTCTGAAGATCACTTCCACTTTGCTTTTTTAATTAGATCATCATTTGAAGTCTGTGGTCAGTTATAGGTTGAACTACAGATTGTATGATTGTTATTTATTTGTTAGAATGTGACTGATAACTGACAGATAATACTCGCTTATAGTTGTTTAGTCATTACACTTCCACTTATATAACTTGTTTAGCTTTGTAGTCAACAGATAATACTTGCTTATAGTTATTTAGTTATTACACTTCCAATTATATAACTTGTTTGGCTTTGTAGTTTAAGGAAATATTGTGGTGTGATTTTTTATTTCAACAGGAACCTAGTTCATTGGCATTGTTGTTTTTAAAGCAATATACATATCTATGCACTAGAAAAATCTCATTAATGACATTTCCCCTTGAAACTTAAAGGTGAATTGACCAAATTGAGAACTCATTTATCAATACAAACAAGTGGCACTCTTTTACCTCACCGCTTATTAACCAGGTAGTGCTATATTACGTCTTGTATATCCATGTGACATGGAGGAACTGAAATTGATAATTTATGGCAATGTTTCTTCAGTTCACCTATCTGTCTATTTTGATCATGATCGCCTAGAAATTAATCATACTTAGTAATTGGCTATACTAAAGGCATGTTTGGTTGTCTATTAGTAGATATCAAGAGGTATCATTTGCTGGAAATGGCTGACTTCAAATCATTTGTCTGCCTGAACTTAGCTTGAAAGTCAAATCCAACCAAAGTATTTATATCACAATTTTAACTAAGTTTTTGCTCAGGTGACTTAACGGAATTATTCAGAGTGGAGCATACTTTGATTTCGTCTGGTCACTCATGCAAGCTATCAGTTATGTCCGCCAGTCGAGAGTTAGTGATGATAGGTTGACAATTGTTCTTAAGTCATAGTGATTGGCTATGATGACCAACAAGATAATGGGTTTAATTCATTTTTAATATATTTCATTGTGAGGAAAAAAAAGGTTGATGCAATAATATACAATTTTTCTTTGCCAAACAAATAGTAGAGCATGAAAGTCTCTGTCTGACATTGTCTTTTTCAGATAGTGATTCTTTTTGTTAAAAATTTACAGACAAATAAACACCCTTGGTGTTTTTCTAACTAACCTTTTATTTCTTTTAAAAATGCTCATGAATTGACATATTGATGTGTTTTTTTGTACTTAGAGCTTGATTTTTGTTTTTTTTAAATGAACACTAGCTGTCATAAATATCTGTTTATTAGGTTGCAGAACTCTCTATCTAGGTGAATTTCAGTTCTTGCAATGTGTAAAAACCATGATAGAAATAGCCTTTATTTATGTTTCTGTTTGGTATTACATATCATCATCTAAATGTTTTGTGATTTCTTTCTACCTTGACCTTTTTTCATTCATTGAATGTAAAAGAGATGTATCAAATTTTTTTTTATGCAAGTTCCACACTAATTTATAATGCAGGAAGGAGTACAAGCAGTTGAATATGTTACGAGGCGTTCTATCTGATGTTCCTTTTGTTGCTTTAACTGCCACAGCTACTGAGAAGTAAGCATAATCATCCTACATGCACTTTTGGAACTGGAATATCTTTTTCTTTCAAGTATTGGTATATTTTTTAGAGGTAAAACATTATTTTTATAATCAGCCAGGGTCTAGATTTATTTTTCGCTTGGTTATCATGCTCTTAGAAATTATTTTGTTTTCTAAATATGCATCACATATCCTGTTTTTGACTCTAAAACCAGCACTTGTCATGTATGTTTGGTTTTTCTTTCGGCCCTGTCACAGAAGTTTTCGTATTTTTTGATACATCCTGGAGAAGAAAAGCAAATTGAATAATTAGACATCATTTCAAAAAGAATAATAATGCTTTAAATGGTGTTGATGATGTTTCTTAATTTTGTCTTAATACACAGAAAATATGAAAATAACTGAGTTGCAACTGTTAATTGCTTTTACTTTAGAGTCATCTTATAAAATACATGTTCTAAATCATGTATACCTATATGCAAAGTACTTGATTTTTCTGTTATGTAAATGATGATAATTAGTGAGACCAAGGATTTTACTTTCGAATAATACTACCTGTACCGGGCGGTACATATCGATCCGTCAGCAGACCAGTACGCGGATCGCCCGCTATCGGACGATAACATCGATTGAGGCTGTTTCTGCTCCGTTACCACCCTAAATCGATCGTCGCTGCCCGCTACTAGATGATATAGCCGTGGGAGAAGAAAGAAAAGGAAGAAGAAAAGAGAAAACCTGAGATCTGGCGTTGCTCTCCCTCGACGATCTGGATCCGTCGCCGCCCTCCCTTGCCAGATGCCGCAGATGATGTCGCCTCCTTGTTTGAGGCGACGAGGCCTCGGTGTCGAGCGACGTCGCTTTTTTTTCTTTCTTTTTTTTTGCTTGAGGAGAAGGGAAACAGTTTCCCTTTTTTTTTTTCATGCGGGGAAACCGGGCGACGTCGCCTTTCCCTTTTTTTTTTCGTGCGTGGAAACCGAGCGACGTCGTCCTAGGGATGTTGCCTTTCCCCCCTTTCTTTTATTCGCGCGAGGAAACCGAGTGACGTCGCTGAGGCGACATCGCCTTTTTCCTTTTTTTTTTGGGCGCGGAGGAGAAGGAAACCTCCTCCTCACGCAGGCAGAGCGGTATACCGTAACGTACCACTTGGTATACTTATACCGTTTTGTATCGAACTGAGTTCGAAACTCTGGTACGGTACGAAATTACAAACCTTAAGTGAGACACATACACAAAATTTGTTTTCATACTGAAGATATTGTTGACAAATTATTTGCCATCATAATAAAAATTCAACTTACCATGGGACTTTGCCAAATGTTGGAATGACCAAAATTTTAGAACTTAATGCAGACCCAAGGTGTCACCAAAATAATTGTGACAAACATTCTTTCCATAATCAATTGTAAGTTGTTGCTTATTTCTTTTCATATCAGTTTCAAAGTGGTAAAGTATTCTATATTTACGTAATCTCTCACCAATAGACCAGATTGAAGTAAAAAAGATCAAGTAAAATTCTAAAAGATGATATCTGACAGTCTGACACCAAGGATTGATGTACCTTCTGAAACGGTATGTAACATATTGTATACATGACTCCGATAGTCGATCGGTACACGGACCAACCCGTTTCAGGTAGTATGTTGAAATATGGCCTGGTATCAGTATGGGGTATATGTTGGTTGATATGGTCAAAACTTGTCCTTTATCGGTCGATAAGGGTTAGTACTGGTCAGAATTTAATCGGTAACAAACCAAATCGGGTCTAGTTTGACCCCAACGATCAAATTGACCATTGAGGCCTCTTTGGGCTTTAAATCCCTCTTCCTCCCTCCTCACTCACTCATATTCACTCTCTCATTTTCACTCTTTAATTCTTTTCACACTTGCATTTGTGATTTAAGTTCCTAATAAGGTGATTCACTTGGACGAAGGTCCATGGGACAAAGTTGTTCCTTGACATCCGAAATGATAAATTCAAATTTTCCTCCTTATACCCTAAAATTTCTATCCATTTATGGCTTAGATACATGTTATTCTGATCTAAATATAATTTATATGCCAATAAATTAGCACAAAAATTAAAAAAAATGATTTTAAAATTTTTTTTGATCATTTTTGGGCCTTTTTCCTGAAAACCGATACTGTCTGGTACCTATCGGTCTGCCCGGGGACCGATACCACTGCTCTGCATGACATGGCAGTCGTTGCCTGAAACTGTTCAGTTTCATTCTTGTGAAATTTAAAAAAGAAGAATTTCAAATTCTGTTAGAACTCCTGAAACTTGCATAATCATATACATCAGACCTTTTTGGGTTGTAACAGGTAGAAATTGAGCTAAATTATGAAATTTGAATTCAATGTTTTACGGTCTGGAGTTGGTCCGAAAGTATCCATTGGGTTTAATGTTGAAACATCAGACCCTGTATAGAAACCCTTGCTAGACTAATAGTTTATAAATTAGTAGTTGGAACTACAAATTGAATTATTTTCTAAGATGATTTTTGTTAAGGGACACTTAATTGAGAGGAATGATGCTTTCACTGCTTACCACTTGAATTGAAGTCATATGTTATTTTGCAATCTCTTGAACTATATAGTTTCTCTACTGTAGCATACCATAAGATTCAACATGATTACATTGTTAATATTATATACATGAGAATGTTTACTTCTGTGCTCGTTTATACTTGTACTGGATAGACATGTCTCTAGGGACTTGATGGTTGAAATGCCGGTTATTTTGTTGACTTGGTAAACTTTAATTTCCATCTCTAATATTTTTGTTTAAGCTATACATGTTCAAGCAACAATTCTTTGAAATATCTTTTTGCGCATTAGTGTATTCTAGGCTTATCTAATTCATCCTTTATGTATAAGGCCTAGCTGCTCTTTCCTGTACTTTACATTAATATATGACAACTGTTGGCAACAAACTATCTATCCACTTCTTCCTTCTTCCAAAGGAAAAGAAGTATTAGTGTACAATGACAACAAGCTGCAAGTCCCAATCTCTTGTGGCATTGGTTTACTCAGGAAAGTTACTTTTGGCAGAGCTAGCAAGGCTATTATGTAGAATAGAACCTATTTAGAAGATGTAGAACAATTAATATATTTTGTAAACTTCGTTGCATATGCTGCTGTGCAACAGTTTCTATATTCTCTGTAGATTTTAGAAAATGAACAACAACGTTTAGTTTGATAATGCCACTAGGAAAATGTATGGACTTATGGTACTTATTCACGGATGACGTCATCTCATGCTTTAGTTCATATGAGGTTATCAAGTTTATGATGATTTATGGGAAAAAATGGTCTAATTTCTTCTACAAAAATTATGCTTATTGCATGTCGTTTGGTCCTTTTCAGACACACTAATATGATAAATTGTTTTATGGTTTTGCGTTACTTAAACAGTTTGAAGATGAAACACAGACACCAATAGGCCATGGGATTGTATTGTCTTGATGTATGCTATTGTTAAGGAACAATCCTAAATGGGTTTTGTTGTCAGTGAATGATCATCATATATTAGTTAACTTCCCTGGTTCTTCTGATTGTTTCTTTCTTTCTTTTGTCTTCATGAGTGTTCTATTACCTTGAACTTATAATCAAATTTTGTAGGGTTCGCAATGACATAATCTGCTCCTTGAACATGAATGAGACGTTCATTGCTGTTGGATCATTTGATCGGCAAAACCTCTTTTATGGTGTTAAATCCTTCAATCGGTCTCTGTCCTTTGTGGATGAGCTTGTACAAGAAGTCTCAAAATACATCAATAGTGCTGGCTCAACAATCATATATTGTACAACTGTTAAAGATACCGAACAGGTCTTTTTCTTCTGCCTTTCGTTCATACCCTTGTCTAAATGTAAGATGACTCTGAAAAGGGTAAATCTTGTGCTCTGGATGCTTTTACATCTGATGAACCTTGATATTCATCATGCTGAAATTGCCATAATTATATTGTCAATTTAGTTGTAAAAGCTTAGATAGTACCAAGATGACTAGTGATGTTACATGGGTATTTCTTCTTTGTCATAGTTTAAAATATGATCCATTATGTAGAAGTATGATTTTGACTTGCTAATATTTGCGGTCCTATAGTATGAAAGATTATCAATGTGCTCTAAATGCTACTTTGGTTAATATCATAATTGGCTTTTTTACCAGCTGGGCATGTTTGTTTATCCTTGTTGAGTTGTCTGTGTGCTTAGGAGTTAGGACAGCTCTTTATGCCTGTTTTAGCGTTTAGTTTGTCACTGGTAAGACACATGAAATCATGGTTATGTTCTCTTAAGATTTTAGTTTTCAAGCAATGATCTTCTTTTCTTCTGTTGATAATGTAATAGTGGTCGTGATGCTACCAATAAGTCCTGTCTGAATATAAATTTGAGCAGCAGGTTCTCTTTTTTTCCTATTTCACTATGCTTTGATTTTAAATAATCCATTGATTAATCCATGAATATATTCTCTATCAGCCTGATATCATTGTCCTTATTTGAATGCTATGACCTAGAAAGTGGTAACATGTGATTTTCCTCATGATATCCAGTGGGTTGTTCTTTGTCATGTCAGCAGGATTCTTGCTAATTTTTTAATTTGATAACTTTTGTGGTATTTGCTTCACAAATTGAATGATGATCTGCTGATAAAGCACCTGTTATTTTTCTGATGGTTGAACACATATCTTGTTACTACTTTGCATTGAACATCCACCTCATTCGGCACCTTGCTGACTCTCAAGAAATATCATATGACCAGTTGACCTCTGGATAATGAATTACTGCTGATTGATCTACCTTGAGCATGTAGGTGGTTTTAGAATTTGCTATATATTTCATTTGTTCTTTTCATCCTTGCTTGTGTTTGGTACTCATACCTGCAGAAAAAAAAGGTTGTGGAATCTTGTCTATCTAAATGGAGTTATCCCTACAAGATCTTAATTTCCTTCTGTATTTTATTCCATTATAATTTTTTTCTTTTGCTTTAGTTTGCCACTGGTATTTTTATGCCTTTGACAAGTAAGCTTGTCATACTTAAATATGACAACCTGATTTTCTTTTGATGCAAAAGGTGCACTTTATCCATCTGAAAATGTTGTTGCATCATATCTTCATAGCTTCAAGTCTTTAATTGTTTGATGTACTATATGTAATGGCATTTACCAAATTTTGGTTTGTCTTAGAGTTTGAGGTGAATATGCTATAATCATTTCTTTATTTTCCAGATCTATGAATCACTACAGAATGCTGGAATAAAGGCTGGTATTTATCATGGCCAAATGGGCAGGAGTGACCGGGAGAAAACACATAGGTTTCGTTCAAAAAAACTTTATCTTAGTTTAGTGTTTTAGTGAATAAACATGCATGTAAGCAAGAATTAAATTGTCAGTCCTATTTGCAGATCTTTCATTAAAGATGAGCTTCAAATACTGGTTGCTACTATTGCTTTTGGAATGGGTATTGACAAACCAAATGTTAGGTGCATAATACATTATGGCTGCCCTAAGAGTCTGGAATCATACTATCAAGAAAGTGGGAGGTGTGGCAGAGATGGGTTGCCCTCAGTATGCTGGTTATACTATTCAAGAAGTGATTTCACAAAAGCTGATTTCTATTGTGCTGAAGCACATTCTGTATGTATTTCATCCATTTAGAAAATGACTATTTATACTGTAAAAAATGTTATCGACTATAAATTGTCTCACTCTTGTTGTTTATAAGAAGAATAATGTTTTTTTTTGTACAATCCAATTTCAACATTATCCATGTTTGAAGTATTTGCTTTCAATTATTAGGAAAGCCAAAGAAAGGCAATTATGGAGTCCTTAAGGGCAGCAGAAAAGTATTGCTTTCTGGCTACTTGCCGCAGGAAGTTTTTGTTGCAGTACTTTGGTGAAACAAATAATGGTGACTGTGGTATGTACCTTTCTGCACCTTTTTTCACCGTATAAAAAATTTAGTCTTATTTATATATGAACTGCAATATCCTTATTTGAATACTACATTGAAATAAGACATGTTCCAGATTCAATTTGGTGCAATCTAGGTCATTTCTTTAAGTTCTCTGTATGCTTGTAGTTGATTTTGTTTGTGCCAGTGGTTGTTCACATATGATATGCCTGTGGCTTTTGCCAAAGATTTTGATAATATCTATAAATTTGAACACCAGGAAACTGTGATAACTGCACCCATGCTAAAAGGCAAAGAGACCTGTCAAGAGAATGCTTCTTGTTGCTATCTTGCATAAGTTCTTGTGGTGGTCGATGGGGCATTAATATGCCTATTGACATTCTTCGTGGATCTCGGGTACATATTTGCCAGGATTTTATTTCCTAGTTACAATTAGCTGATGTTTCCTTTCATATTTTTTGCCTACCTGTTATGGGACCTGTCAATCATCTTACAATATTTTGGTCGCTTTCCTTGATTTTTAAAGACTGTCTTGTACTGTGGTCTTTTTTGCACAGATGATATGCACAGAGAAATTAATTATAGAAACACATACATCTATATTCTATGTCCACATTATCTATAAACATTGTCATGGTTTATCACTGACGTTGATTCGACTTTGAAAGGTCAAGAAAGATGACATAAGGCGTCTTTTGCCATTTTGTCATAGACAAACTTGTAAACGGGGTGTTCGATGTAATGTTTATGCATGTTCGTGTCTTTTGGGTTTGTTCTTACTTTGTCAAGTATGGAAAGGGTTGGCCGAAGGCTTAACAGCCCCATTTGAGTGAGTTTGATGGCCGTTGTAGGCTTGTACATAAAGTTTGTATCATGTGGACACTTGTAATAGATTTCGATCTATAGTTGACCAATTTTATACCTTTGTTGTGCAACCGTTCTGAGCTTATGAAGTCCGTGATTGTAATTTGCATTGGCAAGTAAGTGTTTGTTAAAATGGTTGCTTGTGGATCCCGAGTGAAGTGCTTTCTCTACCTGTCTTCTCTTTTGTAGGTCCTAAGGGATCGTAGGAGGTTTCGAGGAGGCTGACCTTTGCGGATGGACATGCAAGGGTGCCGCACGACTTAGGCAAAGCTAGCTAAGTTCGTGACATTTGGTATCAGAGCAGGACAAGCACACATAGAAACACTTTGCATGCAAACGTGCGGGACCTAGCGGGGTTGTGTGAGGGCAGCCAACATGTGCGACCGTTTGGGGGAAACGAACATGGAGTTGTAGGGAAAGAAGTCACTCAGAGGAGCGGGCATCCGAGAATGACATTTATAAGAATGGCCAATCTTTCGCGCAAGAGGCACCACGAGGACAAACAAGCTAAGAAGAATACGTAGCGTACAAATGTTGGGATGACTAAGTTCAAGCATTGGCTTGACGTGGCAACTAAACTTAGCGGTGCTCGAGGCAAGCGGAGCGCTTGGTAAAGGATGAGACCGTGCATAGTGGGATAGGTTGCTCAGCTATCGAAAGAGTTGTGCAAAACTCATAGAGGTGAGGGGAACTACAAACTCAAGGAATTTGATACTCATGTAAGGGCTTGTATGCGGACGACGGATTGTCTATGGCCATCCTAAGGCGACCAAAGGTCGGCACCATAGAGCATTAAAACTTTTTCTTCGATATGAGAAGGATACATCTGTAGGAGGCTGAAGTGTGCAGTAGGTTTAGCATGTTGCTAGACTCGGAGGGGTGCAGTGGGAGTTGTGTTGGCGACGCAATCTAGCAGGTGCGTTTACGGAGGCATAACAATGCACAGTTTGTTTAGCAAGGCGGAGTAGTCTAAGAGGATGGTGATCTTCGAAACTTCCAGAGGGAATGATGCGAAGAGTGAAGTTGTTCCAACGAGATAGATATCCAGGAGGGATAAGTCTCGGTTCTCCTGGGGGAGAATCATATGCAACGGACCGCACATGTTAAGGAGTACCTTAAGACAACAACTCCACAAAGCTTAACAGACCGAGCAAGCGACGAGGAGTCGTTGCATGATCTCGCAAGAGGTAATGTGTTGGTGGACGCATAGCGAGATCAAGTGGGGGAACAACCCAAGGCAACACAAAATGAAGGCACACTTGGAGCCAATATGGAAATCGAACTCGATCGAGGGCTGACCCGTGGAATGGTGAGCGCAAGGGCCATCATTAACTCAATGCAAATCGAGGAGCGGAGCAACTTGGGGGTAACTTGGTGATATACCCAAGCCGCATGAAGGGAGTTGACAAAGAAGATGGAACATGGAGCAGAGGCATGAAGCTTTCCTGAAATTGAGGTCAAGGACATGAACTCTTGTAGAGGCAGGAGCAGGATCATGTCGTTCCACGGGTCTCTTATTATGGAGTAGACTCACCTTGCATGGTGCCAAAGACAGAGGGAGCTTCGAGGCACATGCACCTTATCTCAGTGAAGCATTTGACGTAGGAACAAAGGTGACACAACCTGCAGAGGTGAAGTTAGCGTCATAAGGCCTTGGCACGAGGTAAGAGAACGCAGAGACGGGTACTCTTAAATAATATGCCATAGTGTTGTCGTTCGAGTTACCATGAGGGAAGCGGTGCGTAGCGAAGATTGTTCTAGTAGGGGCAGAGGCCTAGGACCCAAACAATGTGGCACTAATTTCAACGAAGTCAGGGGACTTCAGGAGTTGCTAGGTGATGGACTATCCTAGAGCTATGCTTCGTCCCTGTATAACCCGAGAGCGGGTGGACGAAGGTCGATTGCCAAATGAGCGAACAAAATCGAAGGTGGCAGAGGCCCTGCGATGTGTTGGTGGAGGCCACACATGGAGAGATCACAGTTCGAGTTTATACCATAATGATTATAATGCAAAGAAGATGTCACCAGGAGGTGACATGGTGCAACGGATCGTGGTGGAACAGTTCGAGGCAATGCGACACACACAAGACAGTCCCGTGAGGGACAGGGTCTTACGGAGGTATGATCGGAAGCGCTACTGGGAGCTCCACTTTGGTGAACAACACAATGGCAAGAAGGGCTATGGATTCAAAGAGGGAATGTCATGGTACCACAGAGGCGGGTCTTCCTTGCGTGCATCGAATGTTCCATTGAATGAAAGCCTTGGTTATCAGCATATGAGAGCTGTGCACCACCGAGGGAGAAGTTCAGATGCAAGTACCAGTGAGTCCCATGTGGGGACTGGATCATGTAGAGGTATAATCGGAGCGGCTAGAGAGTTAGATTGCTTCAGAGCTCACATTCGCTTAGAGGACAAGGTCGAGTAAGCGAACGTTGCTACCGATGAAGCTAAGGAGAACAGAATTGGCGCAAGCTTTGCAACATGATGGCAGAGGCCATGCATGGGAGTTGCAGTCTGTCTTTCGATCGACCAAGGGGAACTACTCAGAGAACACAGAGGTATTGAAGCAGGTGATCGAAAAAGGGTGAGGAAGCAATGACGAGTCCAGAGGGATTCAGCTACCCAAAACCAAGCATCGGTTAGAATGAAGGTGGACTCAGAGGAGTGCTATAGTGCCGCAGAGGTTGATCTACCGTTTGCGAAGAAAGGGACGCAGATGCGAGGCAACAGATAGTAGTGCCATGGGTATGGCAGCGCCATGGTACCGTAGAAATAGGACTTCAGTGGAGACATCGTTCCCTTGCTCCCATAGAGGAAGAGCGCTTGGTCGTGAAATGGGCCGAGGAGGAGGAGAATGCAAAGGCAAACTCTAAATCTCCAAATACTAAGACAAAGTTGAAGAGCAAAGGCCAAGGAACTTCATAAGATCGGTGTCAATGGGCTTCTCATCAAGATAGTCGGAAGTAAATGACTTCGGGTCGATGTAAGAGTGCATAACCAAGGAATAAATAGACAGTTCGCGGTGCTGTACCTTTGCTACTCAGAGGAGTAGGCGGCGAAAATGATGGAGAAGACGGTACAATCCCAAATGCGATCAAAACTATCAGAGATTTGCTCCAAGTTGGAGTGGAAACTTCTTGTATTCCAGAAGTTCGATGGGATTGAGAAGGTGAATCACAGTAGCTGACTCAATGCAAGGAGTGCAAACACTTCGAGTGCTTCGGAAGTGTGAGTTAAGAGCAGGCAAAGACTAGTAACCAGCTCGATACACAGAGTACAAACCTTGAGGAGACGGGTGAAGTCAAGTAACCTTTGCCTTTTCAACTCTTAAGAGAATGGGCGAAACCGAGTACCTCAGTTCTCTTTTTTATCTAGCAGAGGAGCTCTGTACAGATTTGAAGTCCCTTCGAAGGAATATAATGGAAGACGTCAAATCCTCACCAACGGTGATCAGTACTATTGAGAGTAGATTGTCCGCTTCCTTTCTCAACAGAATGCCAATCGAAAGCGGAAGTGATGCAAACCTACTTAAACAAGACAACTAAGTGGAAAAAGATTCGATGGGCAAATTTTGCGAAGGAAGGATTAGAAAACTTCAAAGTTTGCGAGGCGATGCTCGTTAAAGCTCCAACAAGCTTCCACCCGGCTCAAGTGACAAGAGGCATTTGAAGACTAGCGCATATTAAGGAAAGTCTTTTTATTCAGTTGAAGAATCCGCAGGAATCAGCAAGGATTAGCACAACTCAGTCGACCTTACACCAAAGTCAAAGTCATTGGCGAGTTGAAGCAGCATGACTAATCAAAGTTCGACTACTCAACAACGACGACATAGTGCAGCTGGGAACCAAGAGGGTGCATCGTAGCAGGAGCAGAAGATTGAAGATTCAACAAAGGCGAGGAGTTGCAGCGTCAGCGAAGGCTTCGATGAGGACGTCGAACGAAGAAGTGGGGGAGAATGTCACGAACAAAGTTGTAAATAGGGTGTTTGATGTAATGCTTATGTATGTCCGTATCTTTTGGGTTTGTTCTTGCTTTGCCTGGTATGGAAAGGGTTGGCCGAAGGCTTAACAGCCCCATTTGAGTGAGTTTGGTGGCCGTTGTACGTTTGTACATAAAGTTTGTGTCATGTGGACACTTGTAATAGATTTCGATCTGTAGTGGACCAATTTTGTACCTTTGTTGTGCAATCGTTCTGTGCTTGTGAAGTCCATTGTTATAATTTGCATTGGCAAAGAAGTGTTTGCTAAAATGGTTGTTTGTGGATCCCGAGTGAAGCGCTTTCTCTACCTTTTCTTCTCTTTTGTAGGTCCTAAGGGATCATAGAAGGTTTCGGGGAGACTGACCTTTGCGGACGGACACGCAAGGGTGTCGCACAACTTAGGCAAAACCAACTAAGTTCGTGACAATCTGGTTATGCTAACATGTGATTTCAAGGCATGTTTAAAATTTAAATATTTCAATGAACAATTCTCTTTCTTTCACTTTCTTTTCCAAAGATCAGCATGTTTGTGTAGAATGAACTGGTCTCTGTTTTGGCAGTAGCATAATGCTGCCGGCTATTTTATACCATACCATATCTGTGATATGGACAGGATTGCACCAAAAGGTAACTTTATGCTAGTTTGATGGTCTATGGAGGTATGTGATTATCTAGTCAAACAGATTGGTATATGTTGGCATAGGTTTATGGCTGACACATGGGTACAGGCTTGTGAACTTTTATTGTATCTTTCTAACATGGACTGATCTGGTTACCTGTGTTCTCTCTCTGTGGAAATAGATTAACATTTATGGCTAAATCCTTAGAAATGTATGAAATTTGAAACAGTCATAAAGTTTGCACTTCGCAATTTGCACATTTTGAGCTGTACAATTGTAAAATATTAAAAATTTGTATTGGCCTTCTAAAGTATCAAGGATTACCTATTTGGTACATGATTCTCAGACATCCTACTCCACACCCTTTCACTTGATTGCTGAGTCTTCATACTTCTAGCTTATGTTATTTTATCTCCTGCAATGTTTGCATATTTCTCTTTTTTTTGTTGCATATTTCTCTTATTCTTGGTATAATCACTAGAATTTTATAAACCATGAACTTTGATGTTGCTTTTACGGTTGCATGAAAATTTTAATTGTTGTCTGATGATATTGTTATGATTGAGTAGAGATCAAATAGAATTGTTTAAACTTGAATTATGGTGATAAACCCAAGAGGCTAGATGTTTTAAATTAAGAAGGTTTAATACTAAATATAAGAGATATATTTTAGTAGAAATAAGAGACTAACTAAAGATATAGTTAGGATGATGAACATGAACAGTCAGTAAAACTTTTATTTTTAAGTATCTTGAATTTTTTAGTTGGGAGAGACCAATGAAGTTATTGTTCATAGAGTATAAGCTGGATGATAAAATGGACAGAGTTATCAAGAGTATTATTTGATAACTGGTAGCCCTTTGGATTAAATGAAAAATTTTATTAGGCTAGTCATGTTTTATAGATTTGTATATTGGGCATTTAAGAAATAATATGTATAAAAAGTTTGTATAACCAAGATGAAAATTTTGAGGTGAATGTGTAGAGTTACTAGCTCTGAGGGAGTATAAAGTGATGGAGATCATCTAAGATGGCATCAATATGTTGTAGATGCAATGATTAAATGATATAAAACAATTAGTATTAGTGTTGTGAGGAGGTAAAGGAAAATGCAAGAATACTTTATTAAAAGCTAAATGTTTGAATTTCTATTTAATCAAAGATATTGATTGTATAGAGCTCAATGGCATAAAATAATTCATATAGCTGGTCCCAAATAGTTAAGACTTCAGACATTATTGGTTGTCATTGTTGTATGACTTTTTTGTGCAAGTTTTGTGACTGCATAGTGTATTCTGTAATTTTGTCTCATGATGTTTTTATTTTTCATTTTTATTCTATCATGAAATATTTTTGATGGGTTGGTCAATTGTAATTATTAGATGCACAATCTTCCATCGTGTTTTATTAACAATTTTGCCTTCTTTGCATTATGGTTTCCAGTCAAAGAAGATTGTTGGTAACAATTTTGACAATGTTCCACTGCATGGGCTTGGGAAAGATTATTCCGCAACTTGGTGGAAAGCTCTTGCTGCTCAACTTATAGCTAATGGTATTATTAGTTGGACCTCAATAATATTTATTTCTTTCTTTGCCTAGAAATGTGGTGTCCTTTATCTCTCTTAATTTCTTGATATTGTTCTAGTCATTTGGCAATCAAGTAACTGAATTCTCTTGATTAGTAAGTTCTTATTTCTTGGTTTTTATGTTACCATATGCATGTCTATTGATCTTTGTCAGTTCATGTTTGATAATATTTTTCTTCGGCATGCTCAGGAGCATCATAACACCTTCAATGATCAGATTTAAAAATTAGTAATTTTGATCCTCAATATATTGAGGCTTGGATGATTTTGACTCAACTTCAAATATTTAATCAACATGTCCTATTTTATAGTTATTTCATGTTGGCAGTTGCTACTTTGATTTTTTTTTTGTTTTTTTTCTTGCAAAGGGTAAGTGGACACATGCATGTGATTACAAACTGTGGGTCAGGTCGTTTGTGAAGACCATATTACAATAAAGTAAATTTACTTTCAGATCATGATTATTTGCATCTAACCTTGCCCAGATACTTGGGAGAAAAGATTTTGTTTTTGGTTTACTTAATATATGTTGCTTGACTACCAAACAATATAATGTAACCCAAAATATTTTATGCATGGACATTGTAATTGCATGCTTTTCAAATTTACAAATGTTATATTAATTATGAGCAGAGTTCTAAGTAGTCCAGGGGGTCTGAGATGTATTCTTTGTGTAATGGATGGAGAGCAGCAACTATGAACCTAAACACCTTTGTAGCATCCAATGCAGAGTTTGTCAGTCTTGATAAAAGATAATGTTTAGAAGCAAGGGCGAACAACACACCAGGTTGGGTGTGAAATGAAGCAAATTTTGATGAGTAGGTATGATCATAAGTTACCTAGTCTGATTATCTTGGTCACTGAAAAGGTCCTTCTTAAGTAGAGACGGAAGGCATTAGGTAATTTGAGATTGGATTCTTAATATTTGTCACATGAACAACAAGAAGAAAGCAAGTTGATGTCATGATGACATTAGACAATAAAGTCAATCTGAAGGACTCTCTTTAAGGCGCCCTCTTGAAGATGCATGAGAAGTTGAGTAGTAGAAAGTTGTGGAACTATGTTGTTTGATTACAAATTTTTCACAAATGATGTCAATGCACCAAGAAAGTATTTTTAGCGATAGCAACAGAAGTAAATAAGGAGTTTCAAACAGCATAATTAGAATCAATGAATGGTCTGATATATTATGCAATAAACCCGAAGATTGCATTGGTTCAAAAAATGACATGATTGTTCATAGAAAGGTTGTAGAAGCGATTGATCTTGAAGTGGAGCTGCTGCATAGCAGTTTTATTGTACATAGAAACAGAGATCATCGTTTCACCCAGACCCGCATGAAATGTATGGTACTTACCAGTTTGAGAGTGAACTAGTATGCGGACCATCCAAAATGGGGGCAATCCACTCCAATTTACTAAGAAAATTAATTAATATTTTTTTCTCTTCGCCTAAATGTCAGCCCTCCACATGTTTCACCTCCTGTTGCCACCCGTCACCACCCATCGCCATCATCACCTGTTACTCATCGTGCGCCGCCAACAGGTATGCATCCTTCTCTTCATCCTCTCTCTTCCTCCACTACTGCCTCTCCTTCCTCTTTCTCCCTCGTCTTCTTACACTGTCCCCTTTCTTTCTTTCTCTTCCTTCTCTTATTCCTTCCTCCTTCCCCCTCTTCCTCTTTGAGTTATTGGTACGTATTGGTGTACCATGTCACCGGTCCAATTGGGTCACTGATATGGGTTTGGTACTCGAAACGATGATCCTTGCATAGAATATGGATTTTTATTTGGACCTGATTGGATAAATCAGTTAAAATATCTACTCATTGATAAAGTAATTCAATTTTTTTTTACTTTGCAGTAAAAGTGGTATAAGATTGTGTTTTCAAGCTTATAATGTCATGCACACAATTTGATATTGTCTTTTTTACCAGTCCTTGTTACATGTCCCTAAGCCTTGAAAATAGTTGAACATTGGATTTGATTATACATGGGAGAATTCAGTTGGTAGTTCATTATGTCAACATCATCATTATGTAGGGAAGATCTATTAAGGTTCACCTAATTGCTGGTGTCTTATGCAGGTTATCTGAAGGAGAATCTCGTTGATGTCTACAGAACTGTAAGGTATTTTCTTGTATGCTATTTCCAGTGTTCGCTTGGTATTTTCTTGTATGCTTTAATCTGATATATTGGATTCATGTGAGGGTCATAGTACTAAATGTTTTGATTCAATTTTGCAGCATTGGCCCTATGGGTTTGCAGTTTCTCTCATCTGCAAATACATTTCATCACAGACCACTAGTTTTAGCATTAACAAGTGAGATGGCTGATGAGGAAGAGCATGGAAATCAGAACAATAAATTGGGAGATCTTCAAAATCCAGCTGTTCTAGCATGTGAAGGGCTCTCTGAGGTCTTTTCTCCATCTTTTCAACTTTATGCCTTTGTACATAGTTTAAGCTTTTTTTTGGGCTTCCTTGTCATAGTAAAGAGAGAAAATATTCCTATAAGTTTAAGGAACTTAGACAAATGCTCTTGAGTCTATGCTTCTATGCTTGTAAAATCACAGTTTGCCATCCAGCTGTATCAAGTGTTGTTTGTTTGATGCTTTACTGTAAGGCCTCTGATCTCTGGCAGATTGCATTATTGAGTTGTTTTTGACCAAAAACAATTGTCTGTTATTAGTAGTAATAGATGAATTAATATTGCTCTTGTTGACTATACAGTTTGAGTTCTCAAATTGTAGTACTTCTGGTTTCCATTCAGCTTTAATGAGCTTCATGGCTTTTTGCTTTGATTGAACCATTATATTCTGTTTCTGGTTCTATATATGCCTTTGCCTTGGTTAACCTGCCACCTCAATTTCTAGCATGTTGTAGTCAATTGCTGAACTAATTGCTTTGTTCTTTCTGAGGATCCTCATTCTCATGGCAAGGTAGTCTCTTGCTTGAATTAAACAATGCCTAACAATGGTGTACCAAGTTCTTGTACGGAAATGCTGAGTTACTTAATAACATAACATAGTTACTAGTCTTCTGTTATGCAGTTAGCACAAAAAACAGGAATCTTAATTTAGCAATTTAATTCTTTAACGTCAGCCAGTAAGGGTTCTGCTCAAGTTATCCCTGGGCTTAAGATGTCTAGGCTTGAACTTGTGACATTCTTAAAGCTGCAAAAATTGATGGCACTTTGTCAGGGCTTTTATGAAGTGACCTTGTGGTAATGTTCCTCTATTACATGCTTGTGTAGTCTTTGGTTAACAACATATTATATCAGGGATTCTAGGCATGCCTTGACCGGGAATTTCCAAATGCTAGTATTGAATTTTCAATTAGCTTGATTTAGTCATGCAAAGAAGCCCTTGGCTTTCAAATTGTTGACTTGTATAGTTGTTGATATCCCTGATATTCTTATAGTAAATTATTTCACCTTTTGCTATTCTCCAGAAACCTTTGTGGTGCTGCCCACACTGATGACTCTTCTTTAGTGTATTTATGAATATTCTGAGCTAAATGAGGTCTAAATGAAAGAGACTTGGGCTAAGGTCAGACTTGAGTTCTAGGATTTAAATTTTCTTTTTGAACAAATAGGCTCCCTAGATGTTCTTAAATGATTTTGAAAAAAAAAATCCGAGAGATTTAATAGGGTACGAGGGTGAGGGAGAGAGGGAGTAAAAAAAAGGAAAAAAGTGAGGGAAAGGGTTTAAAGCTGCCAAAGAGACCCCAATGGATCCCTTTGGCTAGGGTCACTACCAAGGTATACTCACCACCTGGTGCAAATCCATTATCGGGCCAGTATCAGGTGATGAGGTCATTTTGTGGGAGTTACCTATACCAGACCTGAACCATCCGTTCGGGCTTGGTCCGCATCTTGACAGCCAACTGAAACTTACAGTACCAGTCTGGTTAGTTTTGCAAACCATTAGCAGAACACCTATGCAGGGAGACTTATGGAACCTGTCCATCTTATTTTTATTTCATTGGATGTAGTATTTGAGAGGTATATAGGGGAGATTGTGGTGGCTGCTTGCCTACTGTGAAATTCCATGCCATTGAATGAAACCTAATAGTGGTTGTGAGGTTATGGCTCAGACATTCACTGTGGTCAGAAATTTGCTTAAAAAGTTAACTTCAAGCAGAAACACAAGAATTAAGATTCTGCAATTTTTTGTTCGCATAAACAAAGCAGTTGTAAAGTTTAATATTAGTTCCAAAAAGAAGCTTAGCATCATAGCTTTCCCGGCTTATCCTTTTATTATTTCTAGTTCTACAAAATCTTTTTCAGGAGTTTGTGCATAAAATATATATTAAACTGTACTTATTGATCCAACCCTGGATCTTTTATGGAAATGTAATAAATGTTTATATGTTTTTGTTATGGACACATGAATTCTTATTTTCCTAAGAATTGGAATTGCAGACTAGCAGCCACCCTTTTTGTCAATAAGAATGCTCATCTTCAGCGACCATTTTGTTGGCTTAGCGTTGTTATGAGATGGTTCTGTTCCAAGAAATAAGTTCTTATTTCTTTTCAATAGTAATCATTAATTTAATGGTGTGCAAAACAATGAAATTGATTCCTATGCAAAATTTTGTTGAATGAAAACTTATGTGCTATAATTTGACCAAGGGTTATGCTGAATCAATATCCTGAATTTCTCTTGCGATACTTATTTCTTCTTTCATGTATATATGTCCAATAGGGCACTAACATTTCAATGTCTAATTTTGTATTCTCCTCATTACGGATATAGCTGTCTGGAAATGTTAAGATTATTACTCTCTCCTCAGGCTGAGTCAAAGCTGTTCTTTATGCTTTTGGATATCAGATTGGATCTTGCAAATCGTTATGGAACCGCTCCGTAAGTTATCCAGTTGATGATTATTGTAGTTTTACTTGTGTGATGTTATGGAAAGTCACTATAACATTTTCATCCTATACCATAGATATGCCATATGTGGTGACGAAACAATCAAAAGGTTGGCAAAAATGAGGCCATGTAACAAAGCAAGGTTGGCAAATATTGATGGTATAAACCAGGTATTCCAAGACCATCTGGAGTAGTATTTGCTATTTATAAGACTTGATTCTTGTGATCTTGTACCAATCTTTAGAATCTCCTTCAAGCTTTTGTACCAATCTCCTTCTACACAGTTTGCAACAGTCAGCAACACGTTGCAATCTATGCATCCAACTCTTGGAAATTTGATTTTCTTCTAGGATTTGGAAAAGCTCTGTTTGTTGCTTATGATGAATGTAACAAGCGTGCACATGAGCAAAAGAACCCTAGATATTGGAAGCCTAGAAGCATGAACCCAACATGTGACGCAATATCTCCCCTGATCCATGACATCTTCCTTTATTTTCATTAAATTTTAATGAATTAAACTGACATGAAGGTGTGCATAAATGGAACAGTAAAATGTGATATTATATTATATTGACAAACTTCTAGGTATAAGGGACATGTCCTCAGCACAAGTCAGCACACCCAGCAAGGCATAGTATGCTTCTTGCTGTGCCATATATGTGCAGATATGCATTTTCTGACATAATAGGAGTAGCTTATTGTTCTTGATAGTGTGCTATTTCTCTGAGGTGCCTAAACCTAGATTTCCTTTCTGTAGCATTTTGTAACCAGGTATGGTGATGAATTTCTTACTGGCATCAATAAATTGTCACAAGAACTGAACCTCCAAACAGATTACGAGGGAACTGCTCAAACTGCTAAAAACATAAAGGTAGGTGCAAGCATAGAGAAAAGGGCAGCTCCGGCCAAATTGGAAGCATGGAGATTGTGGCAGCATGATGGGCTTTCATTTCAGAAAATTGCTGTAAGTATATTTCTACTGTTTAACAATCTTAAATAAGTGTCCTTAATGAGCATAACTTTGGTGTTATATATTTCAGGAAATACCTCGAAACTCAGGTCCCATCAAAGAGCAGACAGTCATTACATATGTCCTGGATGCAGCTAGGGAGGGCTGTGAGCTTAATTGGGCTAGGTTTTGCAAGGAAACGGGACTGACTCTGGAGATTGTCTCACAAATTCGTTGTGCCATCACGAGTGTTGGATCAAGGTGTAAATTAAAGCCAATCAAGGAGGAACTACCTGAAAGTGTAAGGATTTTATCTTTGAGAACTGAATATACAGGTTTCTTCTTGGTTTTTGATAATAAGAGAACTGTGTTGATGAGCATAAACCATTTTCAAGTCATCAGTTCCAAATTAAGCAGACTAATTTTTTTACTTCAAATTTGATATGATTTTTCATTATAAAGTTGCATGTATTTTTCATTTTATCCTGATCAATGTCGTTCTCTTTAATGCAAGTCATATGACGAGCAATGCAGCAGAAGCCTTTTCCAAGCCCCTTGTACCCATTTAAAAGCGAACAGATATTTGGATTTATTGGTTGTTCAGAAAATGATCTTGATAGTATTAAAATGTTAAATGCTATCTTTTGTTCTCCACTTTCTAAATAGATTTAGTGGCCCGCTCATTATGCATGCAGGTGACTTACAATAACATCAAGACGTACCTGACAATGGGTGAACTTGGTTTGTCAGCAGAAGAAATTATAGGTTGCAACTCTGCGTATGGAGTTCCCAACAAGATAATGGAATCGCCGTTGCACGTCCCTTTTAAAAGTGTCATTAGGAACAGAGCAGCATCCAGTTGCCCCATGAAGCAATCAAGGAGTGATGATGCCCTCGACCTAGAATCTTCTGCAAGAAAGTTGCCAAAAACTTGTGAGAACACAGAGCATTGGACTGGTGATTTGGTGGCTACAGAGAATGCTGTCCTAGAGTGGGTCAGGGACCATGACGGGGTTAGTCCGTCGAAGCCTCTCCAAATTCAAAGCGAAACTTATTTAGATGTTCAAAAATAATTCTGTACTGATATAAGATTCCACATTTCTTGCAGGTTTCTCTGCTGGATATCTTAGAACACTTCAAAGGATCGAAGGAGGAATCTGTGCTTGACCTATTGAACTACCTCGAAGGCGAATTTGCAATATTCAAGAAAAATGATTTGTACAAAGTTATGTGAATGTTAAAATCATAAAATTTTGTATTTTTTTGGGCAATTGGAGTTTTGAGAGACCATCTGATGCTTTGTGCATGTAGCAAGATGGATATGAAAGGGATATCCATGCTCTCTATGTAGACAACGCAACTGATCTTGTAATTACAGAGTTGTTGCGGACCTTAGGAAGTAATTTTAATCGTTATGCATGCTGCAAAAGGTACTGAATGATCTTACACTGAACGGGATCATCAGTTTAAAAGCTCCTGAATGATTTGAGAATTTGCCTTCTTGTGGACGACAATCTCTCTCTCTCTCTCTCTCTCTCTCTCTCTCTCTCTCTCTCTCTCTCTCTCTCTCTCTCTCTCGCAGGCATGAAGGACTCTTCATGTGTCCAATGATTCAATAGTGGCGTGGAATTTCGATGGAAGGTCTGATCTTTTTCTGGTGGGTTACCACCCGCCGTTCGCCGAAAGAAAGCCTAAAAAAATAATTTAATTTGTCGTCAAAGCTTTCCAGAGTTTAGTCGCTTTATTCACACAACCGGTCACCAGATCCTGATAGGCCTAGCAGTGCCTGTACGGTCAGGTAAGCCTTCCTGACTCTGCTCCGCGGATAAAGATCCCCAAAAAAATTTAAACCCTGGAAAATTTGTCCAACTTCCGTGATCTTACAATGACCTGCGGTTGCAGACCAAGATGCAAATATGGTGCACGACGCGTTGGGGTGGGGCGTGTGGAGTGACTGTACTTCTACGTAAGGTTACCTGGTTCCACGAGGCAGTTAAAGAGTCCCCAAAAAAAAAAAAACCAGGAAATTCGCCGAATTTCCGTTACCTTACTATGAACCGCGGTGAGCAGACCCAAGATGCAGGTGATGTTCGAGGGCCCGCGGTGAGCAGAGCCAACCCGGTTACTGTACTTCCGGTAAGGTTACCTAGTTCTACTAGGCGGTTGAAGAACCCGAAAAAAAATGAAAACCCGGAAATTCGTCCAACTTTTGTTATCTTACTATGACCGACGATGAGCAGACCCATTATGCAGAAGGTAAACGAGGCCCACGGTCCCGGGAACACTTTTCACCCTCTCTTTGTTACTGCCAATTTACAATTACACGCTCTCTCTCTCTCTCTCTCTCTCTCTCTCTCTCTCTCTCTCTCTCTTTATCTATATATATATACATATATATACATATATGTATATGTATATATACATATATATACATATACATATATACATATATATATATATATACATATATAATCCCAAACAACTGGAATTAAGAAAAATGGATACTTGTATTGGCCAAATCGAGTACAATATAAAACTTGCCGTTGGTTCCTAAATGGCTAGAACATATACAACCTAATAAAGATGTCATTTACTCGGGGGTGTAATTCTACATCCACCCACCACAGAGTAAATTCTAAAATGACTAATATCCAAAAGGAACAAACCTTTTGGATATTAATACCAAAGTTGTGCAACATTCATTCATCTGATTTACCATTACCTTCCCCAACATCCATCCTAAAACAACAATGGCCTTCTTCAAAGGCGTATTGCATACGGATTTGCATAGATCCCATCTTAAACCGATCACGGCATTCCTCCGAAGCCTTTGGACAAACTCATCCGAGAATAAGCCTTTGGACAAACTCATCCAAGAATAGAAACATCGCCTGCGCAGATGAGAGACCAATACAGCGAAACATATATTTGTAAGAGTGGCATGAAAGAGTAGCAGACAGAATCTTCTCACAGCTACAAACAAAAAGGAGGCTGAGCAACAAGCTTACAGTGGTGATGGGCCAAAAGTGCATGCCATGAAATATCATGTTCTTATTCCTTGCAAGCATTGCACATGAGCTCTTGCATCAAGAAAACCATGGGAGCCACTTGCTTTTCAACCACAATCGTACTGAGAAATGACTTTATAAGACCACATAACAGCATGCACTAATGACAATTCAACACCACCCAAAAAGCCGCCGCCACCCCCTACGCTGCATGAGACCCAAACAAACATTTAACACCACCTAAACTGCCGCTGAGCTCACATAATAGGAATATCCCTAGAAAAGAAGAAACAAGCATCTGAGTTCCTACTCACACTCGTAAGTTCTCCCTAACATAGAACGGTACAGAACAACTGGAACAAGCATTAGAGTTCCTTGTTCAGGATCTTCTTTATTGGCCGGAATGTGAGCAGCCGTTCAAACCTAACTGTAGCAAAATTAAGCTATGACAAATATAAAGAGAACATCTACTCAAAAATTAAGCTATTGCAAATGCCTTTCCAACTAGCCCAGACAATTTTCAAAATCCTGCATTGATGACTAGAAGACATACTTCTCAGTGGACTCTCTATCATAGCTTCAGCTTTACGGCCCAGAACAAAAGGCTCCTTAAAAATGATAAAAAGAAGCCTCAACAAAGCAGGCACCATGTTGACTGTCAATCCGTGACAATTTCCATAGTACATTAATGCCATCTCCTTGTCGAGAAGTAGATGGATCTTAATCTTAAAAAAAAGACAAAACAAAATGGAACCAGCAGAGAATTCAAGACCATGTTGTCAAGACGAGGACATATACAACAAAAAAATAATTTTACAAAAATATGAACATCGGCACCAATGGAAAACAAGCAGCATATAAGCAGGTTACAAGGGAAAAAGAAAAGGTTGTCAAAGTTCCGAAAGGATGGCAGGAATGTAGTGAGAAAGCTCAGCTGTAAGGGACTGGAACCCGTTTACAAGCTGCGTATGGAAGTCCTGATCTTCGTCACCTATCAGCCTAAAGTGTACCCGGATTGCACGTTTGCAAACAGCCATAAATTCAAGCAACGCGGCAATGAGTTGCTGCAGTTCTTGTGACCGAAGCCTTGTAGCAGGTTCACCAGATAGAAAAGCTTTGCAAACACTTAAAACACCGCTGTTCACCTGTTCCAAAAGGTCCATAATACATCATCGAAAAGATTTGTCGTGTGAGATGAAACTAAATATCGACAAACCAAAAATCTATACAATCAAAGCATTCAGATTGAGACTAACATGACCTACTATAATCTATAGTGACCAGGAGACTTCAATCGATTCCTAACAAAACAAGTATTATCTGTAGCAAAATAACTCGTCGAAGGGAAAATGTTTTACCTGCACGGCGACACTGCCTTGGAGTATCCTCTGTAGACTTTGAAGCCTCGGGAGATGGTCACCTTCCGAGCTACGAGGCTCTTCTAGCTCGTTTCTTAATGCCGCTGTCCTGGTTTCTATCATTCCAATTGCATTTTCTACAGGAGAGAACTCCAAGGATTCAGACTTGACGACCAAAAGCCTATTCACCAAAGCAGGAAATGAGCCCTCTGTTTGGAGCACTGTTCGTCTCTTCCACTGATCCTCTAGGCCTCCTTGTGTTTTTCCATTTTTTGTAAATGGGGTATCAAACAAGAATCTGTCAAAAACTCGGGCACGTACGCTACCGGTAGACAGAGAAAAAATTCTCTCCCTTCTACTGCCAAGGTCTTCATCCTCCATAACAGGATCCACAGCTGTAATTTGTAGATAACAGACATCAGGCTGTAACTCTTCGGCATTGACTTGTCGAGAATCTGGTATGATATGCAAGGTATGACTGCCATCCATCCTGGACTCATATATGTGGCTTAGTTTTTCCATTATGTCACCTAGACGAACATCTCGTGGCTCCCGGTATACATACTCCTTTCTATCTAGCTTTCCAAATCGATTTCCATAAAATCCAACCCGGTAATAGGTAGCATCTATAAAGGGTATCGGACTCGACTCTTGCTCAAGAATCGAATCATAGATGCTTGCAAGGGATGTGTGGCATTTTGCGAGTTGGCCATATGCCCTTCTGCTTTTGTAGACTGGAATTATAAGTTCCAAAATATTGGCACAAAAATGATAAAGCTCAGCTTGCGAGAAAAGCTTATTTGCTAGCTGAAGGTATTTAACTGCAGAATCAACAGTGAGCTTTGATGCACCATATCCTTCCACCTCAGCAGCAGATGCCTCAGCGGTAACTGCACTGCTGACCATTGGGCAGATCTTACGCAATGAAGTGACATGTTCTCTGTTCCAAACTGCATCATTCCTTCCGACAAGGGCCTAAAAGCAGGGACAAGCCAGAGAGAACACAAAAATAATAACATGAAGCTGCATAAAGACAAATGAGGTCACACTTAAGAATCCTCACCTGCATAATGACACCAGCAACAGCTACTGCACATTGAGCTGCTTCTGCCCATGATTGCATCTCCTGATGAGCATCACACAGATGCAGTAACCACATAATGTGAAGATCAGGAACAGATGCATAAGCCATTGCAAGCTTATAATAACTCTCCGCAGCTGCATATCTATCTACAGTCATAATAGAAGCCTGAAACCAATGAGAACTACATGAAACCTCAAGATAGGAATTCAATAATCAGGAAGACAGGAACACAGTTTCAAAAAGCAATTCCAAGTTGTAATTAACGAATAGCAAAATATAAGCCCACTGTAAAGAGTAAGACTGGATAAAAATTTAATGCAATAAAAAATATTTATTGCCCTGACTATCATTAAAATTTTGAAGTTAAAGAACAAAACTACACTATGATACAAGTCAAAAGACATTGAAAAACCTTATTCTTTTCCCCTGTTCCCTCTGAAGTTACAAAAACTTTACAGTTTAACAAATGAATATTTGTTAACTTGAGTATCAAAATAATTCAAAAAAACATTAACGTACCCCACATGTTCAACATGGGCAAGAGATCCACATTAATTCTAGATGAAGCAGAATGTTAATTTCATAATAAGGTTCCATGTGAAAATAATACATATAAATTTTACCAGAAGTGCATGTTCAAGGCCTGCATCAAGTGCCTGAAGAAGACTGTCTGATAGATATTTGACCTCTGACCAAGACCAAATATTATCTGTTGAACATTCTGGAATTGCCTCGAGTGCATTGCCAGGAAGTCCACAATCATTTATTAGTTTTATGATCATACTTTGATCTGCCATTTCCTCCAGTGATTTTCTGAGTCGTCGAGCTTCGCCACTCTCTTCAAGAGAACCATTAGGCCTCATCTGACTTACTTGTACATCAGACATCAACTCTGACAAGGTGATTGTCAGCATGACCCTCAGCCGTGTTGTGTTTGTGAAATAGTAAAATGAGTTCTGCAGGCAGAAAGTAAATATTCATATTATACTTGATGCAAATTCTTCAGAAGATGTCATCTGAAAAAATCAACATCCTTACCCTAACAAGTATCTGTAGACCAAGGACAGCCCTTCTCCTGATGGAGTCATTGCGAAAAACTGCAAGCCGTAGGAGGTGAAATGCAACTTGCTTCAAGAAGCGATCATTGTCTCTTGCCATCAGTGTTGCACCATGAACACTGAATATATGGTTAAACACAGGAAAGAAAGCTTTCCAAAATGCCAATGGTTGATACCGAGAAAAGAGGCCCATCGATATAGATGTGATGCAATCTAGCTTTCCATAATCAGTGGCAATGCTTTGAGATGCTGCAGCAACTGAGAACTTGTCAATAATCTTCAGAACCTGAAGGCTGATTGCAGTACTCAAATTTTCTTCCCAAACTTCCTGCAATAAATTTTAAGGTGTAAAACTCATTCTGTGATTTTGGAATTGAGAGACATTAATTCAAGAACCTATGAGATGTACCAATTTTTGCCTCAGTATAGGATGTAGAGACTCTCTTAAAGCTCTGGTTGTAGCTCCCACTCTAGAAGATTGTGCTTGTGCAAGAGCTTCCCTTAAAGAATATGGTTGGTTAGGTGAGCTTAGCTGAGGACTGACTCGGTGCCACAAATATCCATTTTCAGGTGTCCCCTGAGGAAGCATTACATAGTCATAGAATTCAACGGTCAGAAAAGAAGGCATCATCATTGCTAGAAGATTCACCGAATCGTTCTTGACAGTTAAATAGCACACATTGCTCATATTTGTCAATGAGTTTTGTACAAGCCAATACTTTTTTTAAAAATTATGTGAAGTAATGTAATGTCCATAACTAAAATGAACTTTGTGAAGTAATACAAGACAACAACTAATTTTCATGAGCAGCAGTTATAAATGGAATGTTGCTAGATTCACTTGAGATCTTAAAAACTACATCAAAATTAAGCAGACTAATACATATCAATAAAGCATGTCCATACAACATTCTGAGATTCAGATATCAACAACGTCAGATTGATCAGAGGAGAAAGTAAAAGAGTAGGCATGAGAGTAAAACATAAGAAGTAGGCATTGCAGATGATGTCAATTTCGAGCAACTAATATACTGTCAGTTTGCTGAGCTACAAAGACTGGCCTCAAAAGCAGCCTGGGACAGACACCAACCTCAATGTCAGACATCAAGAAATCAGGAGAGAGAATTAGAAATGAAAACATATGTTAGCAGTGGAGTCAGACAGAGAGAACTGTTCCACCCTTTCATCTACCCGACTTCCCTCTACGAGAGAGCTAATACCCCAGAAGCCCATTCATTTCACCTTTCTTCCAATTTTTATCTCTCTTCTCTTCAGATGATAGCGTCCTTCATGCTTGTCAATTGGCCATCAGAGGCTGCCTAGCATCTTGTTTTTATTTTCTTTTGGCCCTGAATTAACGACGATGTCATCCAAGTTTGGTAGTCAAACACATGACACTCGGGCTTGCATGTCAGTCTCACTGACAGTCCGGGGCATTCAGTGGCATAAAATCAACCATACTCTTGAATCTGTCACCATTGATCTGTCAGTATAAAATACATTGTAAAGTAACCTACAATTAAACTTACAAAGAACTACATTGACATAATCTTGGGCCTATCACCATTAATCAAGGCTGGTTCAGAATAGTTACTTGTAGCCAAATTCTACTTCACAACAAGAAGTTGACAAAAATGATAACTAATTTGTATGACCACACCCTTTGATTATACAAATGACTAGTCTTTGACACACTAAAACTTTCTTTGTGCAGTAAAATAGTCAACAAAATATGTGAAGGTCTCTTTTAGATGAGCTTGAGGAGATTAGTCAAAATTAAAACAACATAGTGCATGAAATTAACGAATAGATACTTATCGCTCAAGCTAGATACCAAATTATAGAATATAAGGTGCATATTAACTGCGTAAAAGTGAGACATACTCTAACTTCTTGACGGGAAGCCTCAGAAAGATACGTATTAATTGCAGGGGAAAGACGATCAGAGTACTTTGGAGAAGCATGTCCTTCGTTGTCAGGGCTGCGTGAACTACATCCCAAAAGCAAGCTGTCTGCTGGCTTCTTATGCTACCAGATGAAACAATCAAAAGTGAAAAAAGTGGAATGATGCACATTACAACTAAACTCCCATCACCCACCCTCCAATCCAACTGTAGGAAATAGCTCAATGAAATAAATAACACTGGCAAAGAAGAAAAAGACATCAATATTTTTTTTAAAAATGAGCAAATGAGTGGAAAATTTACAAAATAGGGAGGCTCAAAAACTTTGATAATGTTGGAATATAATTCTAAAGAAGCAGCCAGGCTAATTGAAAGATGGACAAGCATGTATCACATTCAAACAGCTACCAGCTCTTCTGAACGAGGAAAACACAGTAATGTGGTATGTCTACAAATCGGGAGGGCTAAAAAAATAGCGAAAATTTTGCACTGCAGCTGAAACGAGAGCTACTAGATCTTCCCATGACAAACTTATGCATGAGAAGATGCAGTACGAACCTCAAAGTGCAAAAGACATTCTTCAAGCAGTTTGAAAAATAATCTGGTTCGAGCAATACTCTGTTGCCATGCTTTAACAAGTGATGGATCATCCAAATTCCTTACAATTTGCAAAATGACAATTAAGACCTCACGTTTTTCAACAGCATTTAAATTATAGAACACGGGCATCTCATCTAGTATCTGCAATATATAAAAAAAATGGTGTTATCACATTGGTGAACACAAATATGGCAAAGAAAAAGCCAGAGCCAGAGGATCATATTCTGCAGAAGCTTTTTCTTTTTATTTAGTAAAATTTTACCACAAAATATGAAACCATATACCTCAGCTATTAGAATTAAAATTCTTAACAGTACATGCATGTTACTACTAGAAAGATTTATTTGTACCATTCGCAAAGCCTAATTGAAAATAGAGAAAGTACAACTAAATACAGAAATTGCTGTATTGTGAACATGATTGACCAATCACAAGGTAATTACCAAGTAATCAAACTAAAATCATAGCTTCAAGATCACAAATGATTGAATAATCACTGCAAACACACGCACACATCAAATATCTTTGAACATTCACCTATGTAAAAAGCATGGTTTGCCTTACTGGTCCATACCAATGTACCGACCAGCTATCGATATGGTACATATTAAACTATACCAAGCCGTACCGAGCATACCAACACATGGTACATGAGGGCATACCAATGTACCATCTATACCAATCCCCTGTAGGGCTAGTACATACTATCCATTCCAAACGGTTCATTCTGGTACGACGAACCTTAGTAAAAAGAACATAAAAATAATAGGTTATAAGTTGGACTTAATTTTCTCGATTTCGATATAAAAAACTGCAGCTGGTTATCAGCATAGTCTATAATATCACAAAATTGTCACTTCGGCGACATCCAATAAAATTAGAACGAGATGGAGAAGATAATATCATAAAACTAAGTATTAAGAGAAACAGGCAAAATCTAGAAAAATTTTTAAAAGAACCGATCCACAACCTGCCACAAGGGTTTTTTAAATGAAAATTTTTCCAAGGATAGCAGTAGAGGTTGTTTTAGTTTTTTCATCAATAAAAGAGAAAAATAGACAAAAATCACCAAAGTGCTACAAGGGTTTTCATAGTAAAATTTCCCCTAAGGATGACAGTAATAAATTCAGAAGTTATATTTTGTAATTATTAACAAGGCCAAAAAAGGGAATCAGGGTCCCATATTTTGTGTTATGCATGTGATTAACTATTCTTCTGGAACAGGTTCATCATCACTTTCCTTCAGATAGAATACATACAAGCATTTATAATAAAGCACACTGACATAAGTCATGTAACATTACTCTACTGACTATTCAGCAGGTTTCATGCTTGTCAGTGGACTCTGCGATGAGTGTTTTCTCATTACACATGGCTATGTTAAAATCAAATTCAGAATATAGATAACTAGTGCCAGGTTTGTAACTTATAAAAGGTTCTCAACAAATATGGGCAACAAGAAAATTTTTCATTAGTACTAACACCATGGCTATGTCCATTATTTGGGCCAAAACTGCCTTGACAATCAATAGATTAGGCTTCCCCTGGAACAACAACATCAAGATTCACCTCTTCTCATTTAATAGGCTGAATAGCATGCACTACTCAGCAGATTCAGGTTTCTTGGGAGTTAAGTATCAGCTAGAGCACAGAACGGCTTCAATGATGCTGTGCTTGAGTAAAAACTAGGTACCCCCCTCAAGTAAATACAAGTTGGACCTGAAACACCTAAGCACAATTGGTTAGCAGATCTAAAAAACATGGCTTCATATATCAGTTGAACCAATACGTACTGACTGAAATTTACCGGTTCAACCCCAAACCAGTTCCAAACCATAGAGATTGGCATCAATCAGTATTTAATCTTTTTACTTATTTCTGGCATACAGGATAATAAAGGTCAGTATGATACTCATACACTAGTACCGTACTAGTCAACTGATTGCCGAAACCATGGAAGTTCATACTGCCCCTTGTTTACTGGTCCTAGCATGAACCAGGACGTGGACTGCTCCTTTTTGGGTCTCAGTCCCCTTCTTTTTCACAATATCCTGTGCATAGCTTTTTCTTAGTATCTTCTCACATGCTTCAGATGTGCAACTCCTCAGACACCACCTGCCTGCCACCTTCCATTGCTAGACTGATATATCTTTCTACAAGTCATCGTCCATCTCCTCTTTCCCAACCCAAAATCAGAAAATTGGTACTGCAGTACATGCCAACCGAGTCATACCAGTTTAGCCATGGACTGATACAGATCCAGTACTGGAAATTACGTTCCTTTGTCGAAATCATTATCACACTGGTATTCAAAATTTGCTACCTAAACTCCATAGATGCTCAGTTACATTCAAGTTATCGAAACATAATACATGAATTATTCTATTTATGAGTCAAAAGCAACCAAAAATTGCATATACTGAATCGACAATGAGTAATTTTTTAACAGAGCAAAAGACACAGTGTTTAAACTCTATTCAAGCATCTCAAACAACAACCCTGAAGAAAAGCAATGAAATAAAAATATGTCTCAAATAACACTATGCTTAACCATCAATGCAGTAACTAGTCCTGGACTAGGATACAAGTTTATCTAAAGAAAAAAAAACTACCCAAAATGAAGAATATGGAACAAGAAAGTTTGGCCATTTACCCTACCTGACCAATTAGTGGGAAATATAACTGAGCTATATACAACTTATCCTCACTTTTTTGGTAACGAGAATCAAACTCATGCTTGCACATTAGGACCACCAAGATGCGAGCTGCCTATGTTGACCAATACAAAAGTTTTAGAAGTTCAACATTGGAAGGAGAACCTGTTAAATCATCCAAACACACAATACACAACATCCTACCTTTGCCCGTTGTGATAAATCATCGTGATCCAAGGTGAGGAATATTTCCTGAATTAAAACGGATGAGAGATAATTTCTGTTCAACAAAGAATTATGTGAGAACCATCCACCAACAAAGGCAAAATGTAACCTCTAGAAAGGCCACCTTGAATAAATTGTTCACATTTGAGAAATTTTTGACCTTAGCATATATTTCATTAGTAAGTAAAACAGAGAGGTAAAAACAGCTAAGAAAGTTCAAAGGAGAAATGGGCATAAAATCATAGTAACTATATAAATTTCAAATGCAATAACCAATCATGGTTATAATCATGGTGTTTGAAAATCTATCAAGATCACAAAATGTCCCAAGTTTTTCAGAGATGGTTCATAATTCATTAGCATATAACTTCTTATTCTGGGTAGAATCTCACATTTAACACATTTTGATTTTCACAAGTTGGATAAAGTCTTGATACACATTACAACCAAGAATAAGAACATTTGACAATGGGACCAATGCATCTCTGTGTATCCATCAAAATATGAGTAATTTCACTTATACTGTGTGTGCATCTGTGCAAAACACATACACATCTTGAGAAGTAATTTAAGTTGCAAAAATCAAAAGGTATCGTGATAAAATCATAAAAACAAGAACCTATTCCAAAATGTTCATTTGGGATTTCTACAATTTTTTGCATTAGTGCCAAAAACAAATGCATAATTATTTTAATTTCCATAAAGATATTTGTAAAAGACACCCCCCAAGCATAAAAGACACCCCCCAAGCATTCTTCTGAATATGAAGCATAAAAGATGTTAGCAGTACTATACATGAATTAGGATTCAACATGTTAACTGCATTAACGACTATAATTACTAATTAGACAAAAACAGCTTCCAAATCTACCTATCTGAAGGATCTCTCCCAGGCATTTCCACAAAGAGATCATGATCACATATTATTTGCAAGAAGGTCAGTTTGCAATCATGCAAAACTGATTGGCAAACCCCAGCAAACTTGTCCATATACAATGAAACCTGGAAAAAGAAAAATCATCAGCCTAGATTCTAAAAGGCTTAGCTTGTCTATCTCAATATATGTCACAGCAAACAGATTATAGATACCAGGAACAAGTTATAGCATGTCCATTTCAAGGAGCTACTCATGTACAACTTTTGGCCTTTTAACAAAAAAAAGCCTATATTTAATAAAGTGAACCTTGCAACAAATTATGGAGATAAGATATGCATGAGAAAAATAAAGAAATAAACAAACATCATCTAGAATGTCCTACATAAAAGACTACAAGTCACCGGTAAATAATCAATTGCAGAAAGAAAGTGATTCAATGGTGTTTGAGCAAATGAAATTGTAAGGCGAGAAAAGATTTAGGCCCTAAAAGATAGATTGATTTAAGCAAAATAAATTTAGTGAGAATAAAAAGAAAACAAAAAAGTGAGAAGATGACTTTCCTTGCACTTTGTACAGGAATGCATTTCTTTAAATGTAATTATGTATTAAGCATTTCAAATTCCTATAATTTCCCTTTAATAGATATAATAGTGGATATATTTTCTAGTAATTAGGAGTCATGACTCCTCATGACAAAGAAAAAGAGAAAACATTTTCACCGCACTTAACTTTTTTCTATCATCTAAATCAATGAGAATAATCCAACATAACAGGACTCCTTTTATGGCAAGAGGCAGATGCTGAGTTTCCCTTCAATCATACACCATACTTGAGTTCATTTAGGACTCTTAGGGGTTATTTTCTTTGATAAAAACCATAGTGGCCTAAACTTCACTTTTGTGAAACACAAGTTGTGTTTATATGATAGGAAGTCAGATTTCCTGAATTAAAGTTCCAAACAGATTCAAAGTTTGTTATGGCACAAGAGAAAATGAGACTGTGTTTACACATTGCTTTCACTTTCTTGCAATTAAAAACCTTTCTGAACCTAGTCAAAACTGGATAATCATGTCTTTGAAGATGTGCAGTTTCATTAATATGTCTCTTTCACAGTAACATCGTTAGTAGATGCCAATTCAGGCATAAGACAACACTGAAAGGGCCACTTTCATCAACAAATGGAACTAAAACTGCACTAAACTTGGGCCATATCTAATAGATAACTGAGTTAAATATCATCTTGTGAAGCTCAGGTATAGCTTTTGGACATTTTAACAATATTTACAACAACAATATCTTTCTTTCTTTCTTTCCTTCTTTCTTTCTTTCTTTGTTTCTTTCTTTCTTTCTTTCTTTCTTTCTTTCTTTCCACCATCAAAATTTTGCTTGGGAGGCTTCTACTTCTGTCATAGTGAAGTAACCCCAGTTAAGAGATGAAATCCCTAAAAAACTTCTACATAACTTGAGACCTTTGGGCTGGCTTCCAGAGAACTCAATTGTTCCACAACACCTATGTTTCCCACTAATTTGCCATGGTAGCATGTATTTCCTTTTTCCTGTTTCTAATAATCTGTTTCTTTTATATTTGAACGCATTTTTTAATAACTTTCATTAGTATAATGGACTCCAATAAAATGTTCCCGACTTCTCGCACCATCAAGCTTGATTAATTTTCTTCATTCACAAACATAACTTTTTAGCAATATGTATACGAAACAGAAAAGGCCTTGCAACAGCCTGAAAAATGTCAATGATATCAAGTTATAAACTATATTCCAAGAAAAATGTCAATGATATCAACTATAGAATAAGAAATGCTTTAAAAAACAAATCATATCAAGGAACTGCAAAGTAGAAGATAACATACCAGTTCAAAAACTTGGCGTGGCTCAATGATTGACAACAGATCATAACAAAAGAAAGCCAGACTACTATTCAAGCGTTTAGCTAAGCTTAAACCCTTCTTGCACCGTTCATGAACCTCTGTTAGAAGGCAATCATAAAGCTGCATGATACATCGGAATACACCTTCCTTTAACTGCAATGGTGGAATGTCTTCACCTAGAGGCAAGGTATCATAAAGTAAAAATAAATAAAAGTGAATAACACTAAATTCAAAAGTGAACTGCTTGTCACATACATCTCCATCAACACTGATATTGAAACCTTTAATGTAATAAAGTGATAGGATTATATCTAACTTTGAAAGAAAAAATGTGAAAATATTGTTGCAGTCTCAAGAATATATATATAATTTGAGTTTGAAGAATTATTTAATGCTTCTCGGTGGAAAAAAAACAGTTTTCCAATTTTGGGCAAAAGTTGTAAGAAGACAGCCGAACAAGAATCACTAGATGCTTTTATTTTTCAAATGAATACCACCTATATCATTATCGTACCTGAAGGAAGACTGTGGTAAAAGAGACGATTTTGTTCTAATGCCATTGATTTTACAATCAACTCCAAGAAGAACCATGCCATTGCCAAGACATCATCATAAACAGGCCCAACTCTATATCCCTTGGCCTGTCAAACAATAAACAAAAGAATTCATAAATTAATAAAGATTAAATGAAGCATTATACTAATCTCACAAAAAGTGCATCCAAAGCATAATTACAATTGTAATATGAAGAGTGAACTCGAAGACTTTAAAAAATTCTACATGAATTTTAAGTTCCGCAAAGAACATAATTTTGGAGGTCATTCTAATTATTCTGTGATTGGTTGTTCATACTCATACAGTATATGCATTTAATTCATAAAAATATGAATTGCTGAGTGTCAAGCGTGAGTACCAGGCTCATCATTTCCCTGTAAAGAAGTTGCATAGACAAGGTCATTGGAACATGGATGAATTGTTATTATATAAATTTTCGAACAAACAATTGTCTGATAAAAACACCCTGAGGTATTACTATAGTGCCTATTACAATGTAACTTCCAACAATGTGTATAAACAGCACAATTCTATGCTGATTATTGAGTACAAACAAAACACAATTGCTAACATAAAATGCTATATATTATACAGACAACCAATACATGCCCCCTAGTCTTTCCAAACTGAATCAAAACCCTATTTCCTTTTTGCCCAGTTGGGCTTGGTCATTTAGACCAAATGTCAAACACCCCTAGTTATATGCATCAAATTTCCTATGACTTGTTATATTAGTAGAACTAAGCAAAATAGATACTCCCCTAACCACAATACTTCTCTCTTCTTTACAACCCTGTTAAACCAAATAGCAAACCGAACCAAAAGGTTTAATTTAGCAATAAATTGACCTGCCACCAAATTGATTATACTGGTACTTGGTGTTTGGTTCAACTGCCCAATCAGTTAGACTGACACAATCAACCACCATCAAAGAATGTGGAGATATGAGTGTAATATATATATATAATTACACACACACATTCATGTCTATAGAAGCAAAATCAACACGTGGATAAGCTTTACTACAAACAAAATCCATCTCCATCCTTTTATCTCATCTGATAGACTGATATGATTCCACATCATATTGATCAGGTAGATATCTTCCTCAATTATCTCAAATATCTTTTTTCCTTTTTTCGCAAATGGCTAAATGAATTGTTTCAGAAAACAAAATTTAGCACAATTACAAACCTCCAGAACCTACCAGCAATGAACAATAACACGGAGCAAGTTTATGATACTTCACAAGTCTGACTATTGCAAACCCATAGTGGAGAGGCCTGAGAATAGTACAATAACCAACCGTTCATTGGGTTTTTGTGTCTCCTTGACCACATGAGATAGAGAACGAAACTTAAAACAACTCTTTACTTGTATATAACTTGGAAATGCAAGATCTATTGCTGCTCACAGTTGTCAGTTTATACATATCATAAGATCCAGTTTTAATAATTCAAATCCTGTATAACTGCAAGAATTTAGTAACATAGTCCATTCAGAAGAAAAGATGAGTAAATCTTGACATTAAATTAAAATCGAGTAGTTTATGACTAATCCAAACAAAAAAGTTTATTCCAAGTTTAGAAATTCAGAAATAGATTCTGCCTTAAATTGTAGCTTTCATCTTACACATTGCTGGCTTACTCACCTTACCAATGAAGAAAATATAAATCATGGACCAAGGAATGGAGAACAACAAAAGATGAAAGACAGCATACTTCTTGAAGTTGCATCAAAAGTGAGAATTTCTCACTCCAAAGGAAAAAGCATATGAGATGTAGACAATATTTCCAAACTTCACTATAATGAAAGCACAGAAACATGCACAGGAATAACAAACATCACATAATTTAAGAGGAAGATGTAATATGAATTTATTTCATAGGCAAGTTAAAAGATTAAGTTTCTGTTGGCATTAGTTACAATGGGACTTAGAAACCAGAAGATAACTCATTTCCAAGAGACTGCGAAAGAATGACTCTAGCATGAACAGATTTGTTCCGTCCCAGGACATTGAAGCATATTTAGACATGAATACCCAAAGAAAACAAAGTAAGATCTCATAGTTACCTTACTACGTGCCAAGCTGCCCCACACTGTAGATAAACCAGGGTATACAGGTGCTTGCCTACCACCAAAGTCATCAAAAGCATAGTCAACATATTTAACTAGAAAACGATTTCTGTCAGCCCCATCAGATGACTCTTGTTGTACCCTGCATGGTGGTCATTAAATCAAAAGTAATACTTCAAATATGTGACTAAAAAAGAAATGAAAGTGGTATCTTGTATTCTATTTGCAAATGATTTAATTTATTATCAGTTAACAAATACTCCATTATTCAACTGATGAACCTAATACAGAATAGAAATTCAAGAAATTAAAACAATGAACAAAGTCTAGTGCAGCCAACAATCAATCACAAGTTGCAGTTCAGAAGCGCCTAGGAGGTTAATAAAAAAATTAGATGCATTTTCTACATACCAATGTGTATGAATAGACATATTCATCCATGTGGACATAACATGACATTATGAATCATACATGCATCATGTACATTTATGTATCCCAAGAGGCAAAAGAGAGATAGATATATCAAATATCATCTTGCTTTTCTGAGACTAGTTGACTTGAATTAGCAAGCATATTGAGTGGTGGAACATTTGGGAGTATCTATTTCAGGTTAAATTTATGGATGATTCATCCTCTTGTTTACCTTTTAACTTCTTTAATATCAGCAAATTCTTAATGAAATGAAAATGCTTGCACTTTGAATAATGAATTTTCTTTAGCATACATTGAAATAAAACCAAAAAATAACACTATAGAAAATATCAATGGAGATGCATACCTGGTCAAAATATTGACCATAGCCCGAAATGCTGCAACCTAGAAAATTAATAGTAAAGAAACAAGAAATTGCAATCAAATTAATTCCAGGGCTAAAACAAAAAATAAGAAAACTTGTACAAAAGGAAAATTGGCACTTAGCTACAACAAATTTTGAGGAACTAGATGACCAAAGTGAAATTTTCGTCTACAAAAGATGAACAGAACCTGCAGGGTTTCCCCGCCATCGCCAATAAGATGAAGGAGCAAGTTAAGTATTGGTTGGAGAAACTGCAGTAAGGCGGTAGACTCAACATTCTTCAAGCTGTTAATCGCCTGCATAAACAACATATAAATTGTGGCCTTAGGAGAGAAAATCCAATTAGATCCTTAGACTAATGATCAACAACAGCAATACATGTGACACTCATACACCTTTTTGGATGGAACTATTTAATAGTTCAAACAAAATGGAATTAGCAATCAATTGAGAAACACAAAAATCATATGTAACCATAGACACTAAAAGTTGTCCAGCTATTTAAGGCGAGTCCATATCTGTTGAAATTTCCTTCTAAGGCCAATTAATCTTGAAATCACCCTTTTAACTTCTCAGAGGGAGTGCAGAATTGTTTGTATGTAGCATGCACAAGAGGAGGTTATACTAAACAGCCAGGAGAAACTTAGTTGCAATGCCAACCAACCAATAATGAGAAATCCACATGGTTAGCTGGTTCAAGTTTGTGTTATATGGCAACAGTTATCAGATGATTGACATGATTAAAACCTTATTAATAAATGAGAAGGTCAAAACAGCTCTTAGCTTTCATTAATGATGCCCATCAAACTAACAATATTACGGAAGGTGACAGGAGAATTTCATCATTCCAACTAAATGATATTGAGGTGAATTTTACAACAAAAAAAGATCAAAACCTTATATGTTATCTAGAAAGACAGAGTTATAAAATTGCTCGTAGCCCAATAAAGTTCAGAGGAAAGTCAAAAATTAAGGACCCTCCATGATCTATCATGTAACTGAGTAATTCAAAGCTTCTCATAAGCTAACCCACTCAAACTTAAGAGTGTCATCATACTCCCAACCACAATTTCAGAATCTTGTCAGATTGATACTATTGAACGACATTTACTGGTGTGGTAAAACAACAATATTGGACCATATAACTCAATATCAGTCGTGCCTTTTTTTTTTTCAAGACTTTCAATGACATCGAGCAGTATATGTTGGTATGTAGTCCTGTATACCACTATCATACCCATCCTACAGGATATTATAGTCTTGTATACCAGTAATCATACCATCCTACAGGATATTAAAGTCTGTATCAAAACAAGATTTTAGACTTTGCTCCTAAGTCCCTATTAAAAGGGCCAATTTTTATTTTTCAGATAAGATAATACAGAATTACAAGATTTCCTTAAAAGTAAGGTTTCCTACCATAAAATCTTTTAGTATGATTGGATCTTGAGGAAAATGTGTTATAAATAGTAGTGAATTCTTGAGTCATAACATAATCTGATGACTTATGAATTGAATATTTGGGTTCGTTTGTGGCCGCCTGACAGTTCAGCTGTTCCTCTTTTCTCCCTTAAATCTCTCCAATCCATCCAGAATGTCCACTCTGCCATGTTCACAGCAAATGGACAAGCATTTACATAAACACAAAAAAATGCTGTACGAGCAATCTACAAATCATCACAATCATTTAAATAGTAATCAGGATTGAAAGACAAACAGAGATTAAGTGAACAATTACCGAACATCATCATCATGAAAGTTTCAAAGGTAGAAACTAAATAAAAAGCACAATAAGTACCTCAAGAAGCTCAGATCCCCAAGGTGGACTCGTCCGAAGATTATGCCGATCATACTCGAGGAAAAAGTCACGAATTCGTTCATTGACTGGAATCAAAGAGGAGCACAGCCTTAAACGTAATCTGAAGACATTTTTCCCATCCTCTAGAAAGTCCAGTCTCTCCTGAAAAGATAACCCAAAAGATAAAACCATAAGGATAAACTATGAATTTTCAATTTATAAAGGATCAACAAGCCATCTTTGAGAGAATCAGCACATTTAAAAAAAAAAAAAGTGTCTAGAAAGAAACATTTGCCTTGGAACTTCCCCATAATGAATGTACAAGTAAAATAGATACCTTGCTACTATCTTGGAGATAATGAGGAACTAGCTCTCTCAAAATAGGTAAAGATACATCAGACAACAGCCTGAAAAGGGCAAAATCAAACTACTTAAATGATGAAAAACATTCTCTCATCTCAAAGGAAACACAGACACATACAAGCAAACCCATAGTTAAAATTTGACAATATGGCACACTCATTCAAAATGGCAAAGAAAATGAAAACAATCCATAATATGCAATGTTTCAATCAACCCAAAACTGTTCACAACTTTCCAAGGGTAGAACACCATAAAAGCTGGCATAACGACTCCTGTATAATGTGAACATAAATAAACAAAATGAGTACAAATGAACAAGTTCGCAGATCTTGGCATCTGCCTATCATACCTAATGCTTCATAACTTGTTAAAAAAAAGTTTGATTACCAAGAGTTGCTCACTGCAATTCCATGCTGCAGGATCAGGCAATTCTGAGATTAACCTAACCCAGACATGCATGTAAAATATTTAATATCTATAAAAAAAACCATAAAATCAACTGCATTTCATTTTGAGAAGGAACCACATGTAAATTTATTCATTTAACAATGGTTTGCAGGATCAGGCAATTCTGGACTAGTAAGGTCGATCTGGATTGGAATAGGCTGATATCAAATGCAGATTACACCAATTTTTAAGGGGGACCCATCGGCTTTAATAAGAAATCAACCATAAAAGTAGCCGATCCAACCAACACTATTGATCACAATGCTTTCTAGCCAAACTCAGAAAGTCCAGGCAATTTTCAGATATTCCACAGAATTTTAATCCCATTATCTGATTTGATCAAACCACTTCTCATGATCCTAAATCTGAAGACCAATCCAAAGCACAACCTACTGAATGCCAGCTCTCATTGGATAAAATTAGTAATTTCTTGTCAGATTAACTAGCTCCAACCAAACAAGGGTGCATTGGAAAAAGGTCTGAGCCCATATGATACTCAATCAGACTTCTGATAGTTCAGCAATTGAAAGATCACATTTGTGGTTATTTGAGTAAAGTTTGAGCCATTTAAGGTTAGGATTTGAATAACTCCACTAAGCAAAGTTTTTTTTTACTTTTTTATAGTACTTTCAAAAAGACTTTTAGTTGTAATGAATTAAGTGCAGAGTCAGTGTAGCACAATCTCAAAGAGATATTTTAAGGCATCTTTTTAGTAGATTACTTATTAGGCATATTTGCCAAAAAAACCATTGTGTATCTAAAATCTAATATAGCCTGTCACCACAGGCCTCAAAGATTTCACCTTCTTTAGCTACATGGATTTCTTTTCCCAACCTTTAGTTTCATAAAGGATAACATGCTTGAAATATTTCATTGTCATGATGCAATTTCACACACTTTTCTCTGAGCCTTCTTTGGTTATCATCCATGATAAATTTCCTTCCACTTAACTCACTTTTCCTTGCTATGACATACAAAGTTTGTATGTCATATGTCTAGTCCACCTTACTGTCTCCATCGCAATCTTTTACCAAGCCCACACACATAGTGTTTGCATCAGTAGTTGGTAAGCCAAGGTGAACTTTGTTAAATATAATTTGGACAGTATCCTTTGCTATTGAGTCCATTGAATTTTCAGCTTCCCAAGTCATTTGGTCATTGGATCCTTAATTAAAACAATCAAATCTAACTTCAATATTTACAAAAAAATTATCTGTACGATAAAGGAATCAACCCCCCCAGCATGCATATCACAGTCAGCATCTATCATTATTTATCACAGATCTTTAAACGTTAGCACGTACATACCTTGCCATCAAAGAAGATACCTTCATTTCAATAAATCTTGTGATAGACATGCATATATTCAATGCCAGTTCAAACCAAATGCCTTCGTGTTCCATATCAATTCATTACAATGGTTCAATATTGTATTTCTTGGTCACAATGGGCTTATAATAAAATTGCAAATCACAACTTCAAACACCAAATAACGTCAGCTGCATCATAGCCAATATACAGGATTGGTTGTCTCACCCAAAATAATAGTTAAGAGCACAAGATACCAAGTAACTAAAAGTTCTCAAAACTAGATAGGGAAGTTTTTGCTCTTCAAATTAATTTTGATGCGAAAAGGACAAATGGGTGTACAGAAATCTAATCATACTAAGATTTATAATGAAATTCTGGCTATCAGGATACCTTGACGTGCATTTAATGACTAACAAATAATCAATGTGACAAAGGAAAAAACAAGGTGTTATCAGAAAATTTTGAAAGGTAAAGTTAGCCCTCCTCATGAACTATCAAAACCAGCAAAAAGATTTACCCTCAAGTCAAGTATCATTGTGTTACCAAATTTAGAGGAACAACTGGTGGATCCAATTCCACAAAAAGAACATGTAGGCATCAGTTGTACAACATTACCTCAGCCAACTATCACCTTTAAATTATATTGGCATACCACCCATAATGACATCGCAATATATAAATAATAATAGATGCAACACTTACTGAATGTGTGTGGACAATGGAAGTACAGCATATCCAATAATTACCTGCACATATAAGCAACTATCAAACAGAAGTATGTGTAGTTTGTTCCACGTGTCAAGAAGTTATGTAGAATCCATATAAAATCAACCAAATAGAATGATAAGCACATACAGGCTTGGGAGCTTCAAGTTTTGTTTGAAGATCAACATGAAAAAAAGTGAACAGAAGATGATGTTGGGTTGTCAAAAGAGCAGGGAGACAAATTTTTATCTCATCATGATAACAGGCCATCCTAGCACCAACTGCAATTTGTGTATGAGCACATTTTTGAAGAGTTGGACCTACGTCCTTGGGATACACAGCCTGATCAAGGAAAAACACCAGCAGCACATCATGCTTAAGCAATGTGAACTGAAATTGATATGACGAACCAAGTCAGTCTCATCAATACAAACCTCTAATGGCTGCTTTCGTATGTCAGCATCATCCTTTCTCATCTCGACTTTTATAAACAAATTTCTTTTGCGGCTCAAGCTAACAGTCAAGGGATACACATATAGACAATGGAAAAGTTGCGAGAATGGTTCATTTCTAGTCATCATCCGAAAATCAAAAGCTTGAAACTGCCACAAAACAAAATTTCGAAGTGATTTCATTAATGCAAGACATCAAAGTTAATAAAATTCAAGCTTAAATGGGCTAATTACTTAATTCTCTGGCCCTGAGATTAAAGTTAATTTACAAGCATCAAAAAGTTCCGAAATGGGCAACAGCTTCCTATTCAGAAAGAATGTTTCAAACAATTAGCCTTGGAAGGAAGTTAGGAGGAGGCAAAGAGTATAATAAATATAATTTGAAATATAGTTCATAAAAACAGTAAAAATATTTGCACTTTGTTTAATGTTCTAAAAGACCATGATGGCAGCAATAATTACTATGGCAGTTCAGCCAGCAGCATACACAATCTGACATGCATCAAAATTTTTGGAATTTTAAGTTTGTAGCAGGCAACTTAGCAAGCCGAGGGCTGCAAATGACATTATAAACATATTCCATGTAACAACCCACAAAAAACCATGCAAGTCAATCAAGTATAGGTCCCACTTTGTCATAAATAATTAGATTTCAACTAATAGGATATGGTTATCCAGCAGATAGATGTTCTTCTCAATCTGTGCTTGTATTTGTATGGGTTAGAAACAAAGCAATGATAGTAATGAGTAAACCACAGATGGATTCTAGGATCACTTCCTTGACAATAATAATCTAGGGCGTGGAATATTCCATTGTTTTTGGTGATATTTCTTCTATTTTGTTTCTTTCATCTATTATGATAACTGGCAATTACATTTTCCACAAATCCTATGTGAAAAACATCAATAATGATCATTATCAATTTGACTTTATTCAAATTCGTAAATTAAGGTACTGGGCTTTAATGGGCTCATGGCATCTGTTATAACCCTGCTATATACCTCATATCACCAATTGCACATCACAAGCAATTCCAACTTACTGCTCAAAAAATTAACATCTCATTATCTTCAAGAACTCAAGCAGTAAACTATTCAAGGAAATCAGTGTAGTTTTTTTTTTCAAAATTTGGCACCAATTGACATTTTTAATCCTTTAAAATAAATACTTCTCTTCCTTCCAAGAGCTGATGCCACTCAAAGAAACTCATGAGACCAACAAACTAGTCCCATGAAACTGCTGCACTTCTAGCTTAATGTCCTGCATGTTAACCCACATAATTTCTCTGGATGTAGAGGCATGTGTGGATACTCCTGTTGTCATCCACCAACAATTCCAATGCCTCATTCACAACAAATTATAGTGGCTTGCATTGAGGATTTAAATCTCAATCCAATACCAGTTTCAGTTATCGGTCAGACGGGTATGTTACCAATCTACCGAGCGGTACACTGACTCATGACACCTGAAATCACTATAAAATGCATATAAATAAAAAAATACTACCAGCCCTTGGTTGGTTCAGCAGATACTGATCCGTACGGACTAGTATAGCTAATATTTGATGCCTCTGTTTGCCTTCCCATTGATCCAGTTTCCAAAGCCATGCTGCCCTTGGATCTTAAAAATGGCAGGTTTCCAACCAGCTTAACCCCTTGACAGATTTGGTTGCTCATATTACTTCATTCATAGAGTTGCACAGAGACTTAAGTCCATGGAAAATGGCAAACCCAATACAAAACAAGACGATGGACTTCAAATTAGTACTCCAATATATATTATCCTGTGTTCCAGGCACATCGTACTAGACAAGAATAAACACGATGCTAGAAGTTCACTACATAAGTCCACTCTATTATTTTCTTATTCTGGACTCCCACAATCTCCACCAAAGCATATTCTTCAAAAGCTCTATAATGTAAAACTTTGGAGGATGACAAACAGATCGACAACCAGAACTTTTGATGATAATATTATTTTTCATAAAATTAATAAAACAACAGTAATTGAGTGAAATCTCCAATAATTCCAGATAAAGCTTCCTAAAACAAGTTCATCCAGCAAGTCAGTGGTAAAGCAGTACTATTGATCATAGAAGGATAAGTAGAACTTGACCACAAAAACTTACATCATCACCAGAAGAGTCAGGATGATCTTCTCCCACCGGTGTTAAAGCATTAACACGAATGTCTTTCCGGTCAATGCCAATGAACTTCGAATGACTATTCCTAGATCCATCCAGACCATTGACGTGATGCTTTCCAAAAGAAGTTTCAGCATCATTTGAGTCAATAATCATACTTCCTCCTTCAGAGATATTATCAGTATCAACAGAGTTTGTATGAAGCTTTTCAACCTCCAATCTCAATACACCTTTCACAGGCTTATGTACCTTTCTCTTAGGGTCCTGAGAAAAACAGAAAAGACAAAACAAGGGCTCACCTTGAATGAAACCAATAAAAAAACATTTAAAAACATCTGAAGCTACCAATTTTCATCCAACACCTCAGAAAATTGTATTTGTCAAGCAAGATATCAGCAAACAAGATCTTAAAGAGAGCACCCTTTTTTTTTTCTTTCAAAGCACTTAGAAAGATATGCTTCTACAGAATTCCTTGTGGGAAAATACACTTGAATGTTAAATTCTCTACAAAGCAAGAAAAGCGACAGGACAAGATACAGAAGTGAGAGAATAGGATATAAATCCATCCATGTAAAAATGTTGTTACATAAGCAAACCTAAAACACACACCCACTAGAAAGATTTCAGTGGCAAGTTGTCAAAAGAAAATAACAGAATTCATCATTACATGAGTTGGATTTTGCAAAAGGTACCACATCGCAAGTTGTCCAAGATATGTTGGATTTTGCAAAAGGTACCACATCGCATTTTGTAAAACCTAGTCTAATATAAGATATACAGTGATATTTGGAGCGCAGAAGCTGACAAATTCAATATGTATTTCAGGTAACCAATTCATCATTTGTTGACTGTCTCTTCTCGATAAGGAATGGAATTTCATCCGGTTCGGTATGATACGGCAAGTAAACCGGCATCCAGAACAGTCCAATTTTGGGCAGTTCAGCACAAAACAAGGCTTAATGCATTGTGAGCCCAGTAAACCTGGCAGTAAGGCCTGTGAACCGGGCTTACCACCCAATTCAAGCATGACAATGGGCCTGGATCAGGTAAGCCCAACTCATTTTTAAAATTTTAAAAATAAAAAAATAAAACTTAAGTCATCTCCTGTTCTCCCACGTGTCCGAGTCCACCCATGCCTCCCCACTTGCTGCCTATCCCTCGCCACCCATCGCCCACATTGCTCACGTACTCCTCCTCCACCACCTCCTCTTCTTCCTCCTATTTTCTTTCTTCTCTTCCTCCTTTCCTTCATTCTTCATGTTCCTCTTCTTCCTTATTCCTTAGCTTCCCCTCCCTGCCCCCAACAGTTCACTACCACATGGTATGCCGGCCGAACTGGACCCCAATAGGTCCGGCCATGGACTAGCACAAAGCTGGTAACCGAAATGGTGGACCTTGAGTTCTCATTATGTGGGGATTTACATAAATAAGCTCTTCAATTCATCATAACACAATAATCAATCACCAAAATTATTTATTCATATTGCACTAATATCACGAGTACTTGCATGCTCAGAAAGTTGATACACATTGAATCACAAAAAAGAAGAAAAAAACATGCTATTAAATACTTCAAGGTGCATATTGTGAAAGATATTCCAATTAAAACTATCAGAAAATAAAAAATAAAACTATCAGCAGATTTGTGCTGAGAAATCACCTGAAATAAATCCTCTGTATAGCTCTCTTTAACCTTATTTATGTTTGATATCTCCACAATAACTGAGCTCCCACTTGAATAGTGGGGCAATTTGCCATCCAAAGTCATTTTTGAAACATGCTCTGCAACACTATCTTGAGAGCTTGACCCAGATACACTGGGAGCAAGAGGGCTACTAGGAGAGGCAGCACCACCACCAGCAGCAACATTGTTGTTTTCAAACAGTGGAACAATGGTCCATGCAAACGATTGTCGGTAAGGCATGATACGAGACCAAACTTGGAGCTTCTGCTTTTCTCTTTCTGCCATGTGAACCTGGTACATCAAGTAACTTGCATTTAGGTATCAAAAACCCTTCATTTAACACTAAAGCACTACAAAGTCCTTGAGATTGACAGAATGATCAACATAAAGTAACTAAAAAGTAAAAATGAAGCTGGATATTGGGAAGATGGGTATTTGGTAGTTGATTCTTTAGCACTTATCGACATGATATTGTTTTGACTATGACAACATCTTTATAGATTACATTTTAATTCCTTAAAAATGTATAAAAAAAATCATATCATAAATCCATTTTAATCATGTTTAACAAAAATTGTGAACTATAGCAACGCGGTCTATGAGACAAAATAGTAACATATTATAGACCTTGACTTACAGGTTCCTTGCGAGAATAAACAGATGCTGTAACCCCTCCTTCCTCTGTAGCAGGTTTCTCAAGTTGGATGAGAAGGCAAACAGATGCTGATGGAGCATCTAAGGAGAAAACAGCCCGACGTATCAAAGAAGCATTAACCTACAAAAGAGAGAGTGGGAAAGAAATCAACTTTCTGCACAGAGAAAAGGAAGCAGGGTCAAGATCGACATAGAAGAAGGTAGAAACAATTCTTGTTTTCATAGAAGAAGGTAGCATGTAACTTGACTGAGAATAATAACCAGACAAAGCACATCTTACATCCTGCCCTTCGGTAGGTAAAACACAAAAGTGGAAGTCCTCCGACAACTTTTCTCTCCTATCTCTGTTATATAAGCAAATTGTTCCATAGAAAGGCTCTACAAAAAGAATGGCAAAATGATCACCATACAGTACTCAATTATTGAAGATGGCCTTTACTGAGTATATATGTATAATTGCATATAATGGATTGTCCAATAATGTGCAGAATGATACTCACCAACCAATCCAGCTTGAAATGACAATGACAACACCTTCACAGTTATCTTCAATCCACTAAAGTCAACAACACAGATTTAGCAAAACAAGGGCCAAAATGAGAAGCTTAATAATGCAGATTTAATAATAATTTCTAGAAGGCCTTATATATCGACCATAAGTTACAGGTTTTGGAACAATGTAAACCTGCTATGTGTTGGAAGAGTTTCAGGAGTTCTTTGACCAAAAATCAGTGACCTTTCATTTTCCCAGTCAAAAGCTGGCTCATATGCTGGCAGTGGAGACTCACCAAAATGCTGGAGTACAAACAATGACCATAAAGAATAGAGATGCTTAACAAATAACCATATTCCACAAAATGCATAAAAGAAATCAACAACAAGCATAAAGGCACACTTTTGACCAGCACTTCAGGTAAATATAATATCATGTACAGAGAAGATTGATCTGAACTTTCACTCAGCAAAATTATAATATGCAGAAAGTCAAAAGTTCAAACAATATTTGAAAAAATATGTTCAAATTCAAAGACCATGTTGACCTGAATACACCTTATTACACAATTTGTGAAAGAGAACTTCCACCCTCATTACTTCTAATTTACTACCAACTAGTTAACCAGTGAGAAAGAATATTATGTTTTGTAATTCTCGAAGGTATATTTGCATACAGAAATGCACTGAAAGGAAACAGAAATAACAAGATAATAGTTCATTCACAGGTTATGCTTTCTTTCTTAAGAATGCAAATCCTTATCAAGGATCATTTAGTCCAGAATCCTCTTTCTCCATGAACAGGAACTTTCAATGTAGCAGTGACAGTTTGCAACACCAAAAACTCATAAGGACCACTCAACAATTCCTACCATAAAAATTACATCATAGTAGGATACAAGTTTCCAGGGATTTCCTCTGTATTGTAAGTACTAACCAATAGACCTGACCCCAAAACCCCCCGCGCCAAAACCCACTAACAAAGAAGAAAAAAGAATATATATATATATATATATATATCATTCTGTAGATATATCTCAAATGAAGGTCATTTCACAATCAATTTCTCAAAGATTGTAATATCTTAAGCTACCAAAAAGAGAAAATAAAAAAAAAGAATGGTTGAGACTCTTTCAGTCTTCAGGTATCAACAACAAGGTTACGTTAATTATCCCGTGATCATTAGATGACTGCACGTGTAGGTTGCAGAAATACATGCTAACAAACTACCAGAATATTGTGCAAGGTGCATTCTACATATATAACCAGGTGTGACTAAAAGTTAAAACAAGCACAGACACCATGGAATAAGCTTGCATGAATCAGCAAAATGATTAGAACCATGCACATGATCACCATAAGAATCACAGAAAGTGCAGCAAGCGCTACTCTAGTGTGGAATGGAGTGGTTACCTAAGGAATAGATCATCCCCTACATCAAACAAATTAGATGGAAACAAAGCATTGAAGGAATGAACATGATATCTTTGTCTATTTTCTAATGTTGTTCATGGGAACACTAAAAGCTACTTCAGTTAACCTTTCCAGCTTGTTCACGGAATCAACTAAGGTGAATGACTAAGCTTTCAACAGCTTTTACTCTTAAACTACAATGTGAATCCCCACTCTAAATGATGAAAGAAAGCTTCAAAATAATTCAAAAATACAGGTTGCCATATGATATTAACTGCAAAGAAATTTGATTAAAATACAATATTCTGAAGCCATATTCCTGGAGAGCATGCCTTACATGCAACCACATGATTCTCAACCCTAATCAATGGGGCTTGCAGCTAAAATGGGTAGGAAGCCAGTTCACCTTATGGCTAGAAAGACGATAGACTGTTAGAAAAAGACCAGTTACTTTGACCAACATCATTCAAAACAAACTTAATGTGTGGCTGAGCTAGATCTCACCAGAGACAAAGAACATAAATATAACTATACTACATGTCAGTAAACTCCTTAAGGCATCATATAACTTTGTTGAATCTTACATTAATATATACCTCTACCAATTTCAATATAGAGCAAGCCAGTCTCCTATAAGTGCACAAGATATTTTCCAACTTGAATGCCCCAAAGAGCAAAGAATGAGTTAGGATATCACTTGGAAGCAATCTGCAGTAGAGTTCAATGACAGGAAAAGGTCCATACAGCCAGACCCAATTAATTGAAAAAGTATGGTTTTATGTCGTCCATTGCTCTCCAAAGCAATCAAATAAGCAACACCTGAATCAATATTTAGGAAGCGGTTTTGAGACATCTGCAAAGACCAGTCTAACTAATCGTACCCAGATTTTTAATTTTGACATTTTCCTTTCTGCTGAAAGCTTAGTTGAAGGAAAGAAAGCAGCTCAGCAAAGTTACAAGAGATCTTTGTGAAAAGATAATAGAGAAGTCCTCACCTGTATGCTTAGCTCTAAGATTGTCTTGAAGATACAAACCATCAAATCTAGAAGTTTCACATGCATTGCGACAAAAACTTGTCTATAGTAATGCCCTGGGTTTCGACAACTTGAAAATTCTATTTATAGTAGACCAATAGTGAAATAAGCATGAACAGGAAGAACCTGCGCTTCGGCAACAAGATTGTAAAACAAAAAACATTTTTTTTCCTTGACTAAATAGGAACATTATCTAGTAAAGCATAGATCTAGAGCAAAATTTACAGAAGGTACCATGTCTTGGGTTTTGGAGGATGACTTATATAAGCCAGTTTCAGGTAGTTGCCTGCCTGATGTACTGGGAACATCATCATCTGTAGCATCTTCAGTCTTAGAAAGCCTTGCACTAGCAAGGCGTATTTCTGTAGCAAGGATTATAAAAATTTTAAAATGAAAAATGAAAAGCAAATTTATTTAGTTAAAGGATGTACCAGTTTCTATATCTGTATCAGGCCCTTCAAAGATCTGACTTTGAAAAGATGGTGTTCCAATGCCTTCATAATGTCCATACTTGTTTTCATCCGCCACCCAATCAGCCTTATAGCACTGTACCAACTCATTCAAATGTGGCCACTGGTCCATGTTTTCATTTATCTGACAGCAAAAAATAGCATGTTCTTCCTCACATGACAACAGAACTTTGTGCCTTATATAAAGCAGTAACAACAAACAATAAAAGCACATAGTAAATTAGAAAATTCATCACCAAATTGCACGATTCATAACAAAAAAGCTTCTTGATATCATAGCACATGCCCAGCACTCATCATTACTTGGTTAAACATCAGTATGCTTGAGTCAGTTGCATGGCTCTCTTGCAAATAAACTTTTAAGAAATTGTACTAACACCACAGGTTGCTTTATAAGAACAGATTTTTAACGGCAAGTATTGTAACATCTAGTATCTATTAGTAAAGGAAAACAAATCTTGAACACAGGTGATAGAAAATGTTGATTATCATTCTCGCTCCCAATTTCATATGCACGATCAAACAGTTAAACTTTGTATGACCAGCTCAGGTCTCAATGCATGCTTTAGCAAGTTAGTGAATAGTTATCTTATGGATATTATCGTTCAAGAATGCGTCCATGAGACTGCATATGCAATCACAAAACTGCCCCTCATAAGGCTATACAGCCTCAATATGCCGGCTCATTGCATATGTGAAATCTACCTTGATGGCAATGTCATTTCAACCATCACTAATATCTTGGTACCTCATAGAGGTCTATGATAATCTGACAATCATTGCTCATATCATTACTCAATTTTGATAACTTCTCACCCAGTCAATTTCTTAAACAAGAAGAGATGTTACCATCCAATTTTTTTATTTGATCTTAGCATTATTTATGAATATTTTAGACCTTATTGTATTTTTTGTTTAATACTTAATTATATATTATTATGAATATCTTAATAGAATTCATACTTATGTCCACTGCATAAGAGCTATGTGGCAGTAGTATGGAAAAAATTATATCCAAAGACACTGAATCAATCTGTTTCTCACTTGGATCTGGTATGATAAAAAGAATTCTAGCAAGCAATGTGAGCAATTAATCAATGAAAAGATTAGACAAACCAAAGGTTCCAGCTCTGGATTAGCAGCAAACAGTGGGCGTGGTATCCTTTTAAAACGATGGCCATTGCTTGATGTATAATCTTCCATCACCTAGATAAGCATTGTTGAGAATGTCACAAACATACATCAAAACAAGTTAATGATTTAGCAAAACATAATATAAATTTATATTAAAAAAACATAAAAATTCTGCCCCATTTAACATGTTCTTCATAGAATAAATTCAAGAACTATACAACTACCAGTCTACCAGGCTCCAATTAAGAACAAGCTTTTGGTACAAAGTGTTTTTAAATAGGATTTAGTCGAGCTCCACTCTTCGTCAAAAGATTGCAACATCAAGCGTAATAGAGATCCAGACTTGTGGTCAATGTTTTGCGAAAAGCAGATTTTATAATTTTTTAATAGAGAGTACCGGCGACCGTAGAATGAACACAAAGAAATGTCAGATGAGATATAATTTTAATTTGAAATTACAGATTCCTCGAATCTCACCCCAGTTTGTTTCTTTGATAAATTCAGCAAGGGGAAACAAACTGGTCACTTGTTTAAGTAGATTTTTTTTTCTTTTCAACAGAGGAGAGTTTTCAAAAGCAACCATTTTTTATCAGCTGTCTAGCTAACTAAGTGTGCAGTCCACATTTCCAATCACTAAGTGCTGTATTAAAGAAATCAAAACTTGCTTTATCAAAGCAAATGTTGTTTTCCATCAATTTCTTCAAGATGCATGTCTAATTCAAAATTGAAAACTCTTCAAGTAACAAGCATATGCATTATGACTTATATCACATATAAGGTTGACACAGATAAATGATGAATATACAATTATAAAATAATACATAAATTCAGGTACCAAAGAGGGGATATGTGTTCAAGAAGAAATTAGGTCATAACCAGCCATCCATGTATTTGAGAATAGTGTATCATCTTGGAAATGATCCAAATACCATGTACTAATTTATGAGAATAAGCCCAAGATTTTTGTAGTAATATTATCATACAATTAGTTAAAAAATAACCATATTAACGCAAATAATATTGAATATTTTCAAGAAGAATAAGAAGTGGGAAATGTAGCAAGACATGGCTGCTACAGAGGTTGGGAGGAGACACATCTGCAACCTCTTTGTATGATGCAGATCAGCAAGCTAATATCATCATCTTACCACCTCCACGGCCACACATTCAATCTTTTGCAACATTTCCTAGCATTGATCTGTGCAGTCAAGGTGTTTCCATATTGGCAATCCTGCTAAACTAGCTCTCATATAGATCTTTGGAGTAACAAGATCAAACTTACCACCATTTCCCAATATCAAGATCGACTAATTCACCAGCTTACCAAATATCTAGAACCCATACATCAAAACAAAATTATACTTTGTTGCTCGTTTATACTTCTTTTGGCATACACTTTTATTCTTCAACTATCATATTCTCACAGAGAATGGAGATGACAAAAAACCTGCACAGCACTAGTGGTTGAAGGGGAAAATTAGTTAATGCAGAACTTTTTGGCGGTCTCTTTGAAATTCAATGACAAAGATATCCTAACACAGCTCTGATCCAATCTCCAGATACAGCATTCATGAACTGCATAACCACAATAAAGACTCGTAAGTAGGTTCTTTCCCTTAATTTTTTGTATTTTGAAAATCTTTAATGCCTCTTTACATACTCAGACATGCAACCATATGACAAAAGATTTATTTGTTATATCCATGCATAACACCTGTGCATCTTTTATCTAGATGCTGCAAACATGTGATGATGATCATTTTTGCTCAAGTCACCACACCATATTTGTGATGCTTCAATCATATGATAGCCAAAGACACTTGAAAAATACTAAGGGTCTGTGTGACCAGCTCTAAGAAGCAAACTAGTTAATATATTCACACAGAAATGCCAACAATGTGCAAGAATAGATCTCTTAAAATAATTCTTGATGCTTAACCTCTCCCTCCTGCCCCTCTTTCTACAAATAGGATCTCTAAGTCTAACACAAACCATTCTATTAAAGACCAAACCTTCCAAAAATCAGAGTGCCACCAGATTTTTATTGAATAAAGTATATCACAGTGACTACCCCTCTCTCACTACCTATCCTTGTTTCTACAAATGTAATCTTTCATTCAATCCGAAATACTCTGAGAAAGATTAAACCTTACTGGGACCGCAATACCAGCAGTGTAGTACCGTATAAAGTATGTACCGTATAAAGTATATTCTTAGCACAAAGACTTTCTCACTCTCCCTATCCCTCTTTCTACGAACATGATCTTTCAGTCTAACCCAAACCAGTCGGCGAAAGACCAAACCTCCCGAGGCCAAGAACACCGACAGAGTTGTAACCTTTGAAATATATTCTCGACAAAACCCTCTCTCCCCCCGTATCTTTCTATGTACAAACATCATCTTTCGGTCTAACCCAAACCACTCGAGAGAAAGATCAAACCTTCCGAGAACCAAAATAGTCCCACATACAGTCTACATTGCCTAGTGTTACAAGAACAGGTTCAACTAAGGGAAGAGCAAGAGAAAGAAAAGAAAAGGGAGAGCAATCTTAGAAGAAAAACACCAAGGAAGTGGAAAAGAACCCACTAAACCAAACAAAGATCGAGTCATTCAAGAAGTTGGCAACTCCACCCAGCAGGAGCCAAGCCTCGGAGCCCAGGAAACAGCGGGACACATACCACGGCAAGCGAGATCGCGCTAGGGCATCCAAGAACCGCAGATCCGGGCGCAGGAACTCCACCGCGGAGGTTCCCCAAACCCTAGGAACCCGAATCGACCCCCCGGACAGCAATGCCAGAGGAGGAGGGAGACGGCGAGGGGGAGGGGTTGGGTTTGGTACCGGGGAGGAAGAGAGGCAGGTGTACCGTGGGAGAGAAAGAAAATATAAGGAAGGTGGATGGATTGGGAACCCTATTTTCGCATCGCTTTCCAATTCGTCCACACCCGAAGCTTTTTGTGCGCACTGTTGCGAACGACACCAATTACAATAATAATTGCCTACGAGTAGCAGCAGCGCGCAGTACGGTGCGGTGTGTGCAATGATACTAATAATATATCCGTTTGCTTGGTAATAAAAATACTTGAGTCCAAAGAAAGAGAGCTCGGCCGCGGGCGGGGGAGTCGTTTTGCTTTTGTTTTGGCCCCCCCCCCCCCACACACGCAGAGTCTTGCGGTTAAATCCCTTCGTAATCCAGCAAGCGGGTGTAAAGTCGGGAGCTTTTTGGCGTGGATGAGTTGGGTGTGTGGGCGCCGTAGGTGGGGTGGGGCCCGCGACGGGGGCATGTGAGCGGTGGGGGCCAGCTGCGCCATTTTCCCCAGAAATGAAAAATGAGGCCGCAGATAAATATTTTTTAAAAAAAATTTATTAGCTGATAAAAATATTAATTGAATAAAGTTATGAATAAGTTTGTGATCGATAAAGATTTTTTTTTATTGGTATATTTCTCCTTCTTTTTTCTTCGACAAAGCTACATCGAAAAACTAATTTATCTCTAATAAATCCTGAAAACTGGAGATGGAATTTTGAGAGAGAATTTACAGAAGGGTTTTGTAGCTGGGTTTTGAATTAATTAGAAAAAAAATAATTACAATTTTACGTGTTTTATTTTTTTTTTTTATTTGTGTTTGTTTGACCCTTAGATTACACTCCCAAGTCAATTTTGGTCAAAATTGCTGACCTTTACACTACCCTGAGAAATCCGTCGATGGTCAAACTTGTACAGGAGTATACATACGACATGTTGGTAGGTATATACACACACCATTTCGAATCCTACATTGCTGTGGTCCTCTTTTTCTTCTCCTCTTTTTACTTCTTTGCTCTCTCTCTCTCTCTCTCTCTCTCTCTCTCTCTCTCTGTGTGGAAACCTACCCGTGAACCAGACATGTGAGCAGGCACTGTCTTCACGTACCCAGCGCAGACTTATCTTTTCCTCCTCTGCCTCCATTGTGGGCCAAAGCTCTGATGGGAATCATCGCCTTTGGGAGCACCATGGATGAAACCCCTCGGATCCATGCATTGTTTGCAAGCCAAACGGAGGAACCATGTCTTCCTTGACGTGATATTTGACAGCCATTGCGAGTATGTGTGTGTGCGTGAAGAAGAAGAAGACATTGACCACCTCCATCACAAGGCTTCGGTTTGGGAGGGAGGGAGGATGGAGTTGATACTGACATGTTGTAGCCACAACAGACCAATCTTTGGCAGCTTTGAAGGATGTCCAAAGCCATTGACTGCAGCTGAAGTACCTGTTTCTGTTCATGTTGCAGTTAGCATTAGCATTGAGGATTGGGTTCGAGCTTGCCGATGCATAGCTTCAGGCCAGAAGCATTTGCAGCACCAAATCTATTAAGCCTGGGAAGAACTATTTTGCCAGGACAAGCAAGTAGCGGTGCAAAAAGCCTTTGATGGAGCCCTCTGTTCATCTGTTCTCGAGTTATCAAGTTCGTGCTATTCGATTCTCGATAAGTGAATCTAATACAACTAATATAAGAAATGTATTAAGAACAAAACCATTATTGTTTGGAGAAGAAAAAAGATCCCCTTTTTCCACTCATTAATTGCTTAAAAACTTCATCTAGGATAATGAACATGGATCCCCTGGCAAAGGATGGAGCCAAGACTGATCATTATTATGTAGGGCAATGGATTTGCCACTAAAATAGTAATCATGCATTTTTGTCAGTGAAAAGGAAGAACAAGTAGTTCATCTTGGTTGAACTCTCAATAGAAAAAACAGGGGAAACAAGCAGTCGGGTTACATACTGCAACACTTCTGAACAATTCAACAATCAAGGGATATCTTCTTCTTTCATGATGTCCAGTGTATGTGTTTGCAGCTGAATTGGATGCAGTGTCTATAATTTCAGAGCAAAACCCCTCTTGATCTTGTCAGGTTAAATGGATCACTCATGCAGAGAGAGAGAGAAAAAAAAACACCAATTGGATTGGAATAGCTATGCAAAATTAGACTGATTCAATGCAGCATTGTGTGGCTGATCATATGCTCCTCGATCTCAAAGAGAAGGATATCTATCACTGGATTCGTTAGGATTGATGTCTTTGCAGCAAAGGGCCTTTTGGAGAAGAACCACATGTGGATAAGGAAGAAAAAGTTTCATGGCCCATTCGAAACCTCTATTCTGCATGGCAAAAGAGGCTTTAAAGGTTGGAATCTTTCTTAATCCTACGACTGAGACCAACTCATTTGTTTCAAATTTTCTAAGCTATTTGTCTAAGCAAAATTTACTTGTCGGCCTCCATCGAGCATCAACAGTCGTAAGTCAGATTAAGCCACACTAACAAACATACTAACCATTGAGCCGTCACTGCAGCTCCATAGCGTGATTGACCAAGAAACAAGGAGCTTCCATCTTCTTTGAGGGATCACAGGCACATGGCAATGGAGATATTTGACGGGCACTACTGCTCGCTCTCATACTTTCTTGTGCACTTTGTTCAGCTGTGGTCAAAAGAAGCAGCCACTACAGAGCTTGCTTTGTGCCAGTGGCCAAATTCTTTCCTTCCACCTGGCACCCAACCCTCACTCCATCAAATCAGTATGTGCTTGGCAGCAGATCAGCCTATTCCGATGCTTTGTCACAGAGGGGGAATGCCTTTTGAGATGTTGAATGATGCGCACAGTTCAGAATCACAATTTGCATCTCCCTGGGAAGAAAACAAAAGAGAAGCTCTTTTCGGTGTACCTAACGAGTCAATGTACTGCAAAGCAAACCTAAGAAGAAGAAGAAGAAGAAGAAGTAATAGTAGGAGAAGAAACTAGCCGGTAACGTGGGTTGGGCAGCGGTCAATTGGATCGGTGGCAAGAAAAAAGAGCCAAAGAAATCTCTTTTCATTCGCTGCATGTGCTGCTGCATGAGGTCTCTGTGCATGGCTGGCACCAGCTGAAACCTGAAACCGATCTCCGATCATGCACGTAAAGGCAAAGGAAAAAGGGAGGAGGAAGAGTGTGTGCTTCGACTTCACACGGTGGTCTGTCTCTCCCTTCTTCGAGCTTCTGACATGGAAAGGGAAATGGCATGGCGACCGTCTGCAAGTGCATGTGTTCTAATCCTCGCTTTATTCTGACTTCGACCTCTATCTATCTTTTCTTCAAGTACTCTTCGTTCCTGTTCTTCTTTTCCGGTTGATCTTGACCGGGATTTGATCACTGTGGCTTCAGCTTACGCCGAGGCGAGGATGTCACAGTCCACTCCATGCTGCGAATGGAGATGAGCATAATGTTCGCCCTCATCCTGTCTGCAATCAGACGTTTACGTGCACCATGGAGAACAGCGTCGAGGCTCCATTCGTGAGGTCCAGGTAAGCGCAGAAGCCCCAAAGTCATCAGAGGATAAGGATCAACCATCGGAATCCAATACTGATGCAACACAACTCCAGTAGAAGCTGTGGGGGAAGAAAACCTTTTTGGTGCACAGGAAGAAGCACTGTGGACCTCAGATTTATATGATTCACCATTGCTTTGATAGTTTGTCACACTTTCTCTCTCATAAATCCTTTTTTGTTAATATTCTAATTCATATAAATACTTTATAGAGCATCGAACCATTCATTGGATGGATTCACTTTAATGCATGAATTCCTACATTTTTGTTAATGACAATGATAGAGTAATGGTCTGTACAATATTTAGGTTATTTGATTTTTTTTCACTTCTATTTAAATAAAATAAAATTTTCATGATACGTTAATAATAAATACAACGAATAAGATTATATTCTTAAGTTAAATCAAATTGAAGTCCAGATTATTTAGATGATTTTTTTCTAGAAAAGATCATCATTTTTGTTTTTCTCGGATCATCAATGTCCCCTAATTCAAAAGATATCCAAATTATTTTTCAAAAAGTTGATTGTGCTTTTTTTTTTGCCTTTGCTTATTATAATATTTTAGTCATAATAATAAAAACATTATAAGGAGATTATAAATAATTCAGATAAAAACAAAACATGATAGAAACCATTTGATGTATTTTGGTAAGATCCAAATAGATATTTATAATAGTTTAACAATAACATCAAGAAATTAAAAATCGACTTGTTATAGTATTTTAGCCACCCCAATAAAACAACGATAAAACCTACTTAAAAATCGTATCAATGACTCAAATACATTCTTAACATTAATCAAATTAACTATAAGCCTAAAAATACGGTATCACAATAGTCTACGAGTAATGACAACAAATGATTCACACTATGATGTCATTTACAGTATTTTTCAATAGGTTTATGATTTTTTAATGCTTAAATAAAAACACCATAAACATTATTGAAAAACAATACAAAATGAGTTGCATGAAAATACTGAAACTATTCAAAACTGGTGAAGAAGATAAGTGAAAAAATTTGACGAAAATAATTAGTAAGGGGATATTTCGAGTTTTTTTTTTAATTATGAGTACTATATGGGAAAAAAAGAAAGGGAAGCAATGTTTACTAAAAACTCAAAATGGAAATGGCCCATATTTTTTTTTACATCAATTTGATATAAACTCTATAAAAACTTCTATTATTCCTCTATCACATGATGATTAGGATATTTATAGCATAATAATTCCTCAATTTCTATAATTTCTTTTCATTCTCCTAGTGGGGAGGGCACCAAGAAACACTATCGCACCATCAATGGCAGTCTTCTCTCTCTCTCTCTCTCTCTCTCTCTCTCTCTCTCTGATAGCAACGCCAACGTAGGGTTGCACGTAGCTTGTCATGGCATCAATCCAATTCAATGACATGCACCACCGATGCGATCGTATTCCACGCTTCAGTATCGGCGAGAAGTGGGGCCGCCGAGAATATAAATCTTGGCCTAACAAGACTGCTTTTTTTAAGGGCTCGAGAGATATCTCAACTTTGTGCAATGATGTTATATAGGCTGGTCATTGGTACTTTTTCTCGGTAAATAATCCTAACTTTTATTGATTAAGTCAGAGAATTAATTTGGAGATGTTCATATTTCATATTAGTTATGGCAGATGGTTAGAAGGATATTGACATGTTCTTAAAATAAAACATCAAAAGAAATAGTTTTTAGCAAATCAGTGGTTACGAAAATGATGTTATATAAAATAATTTTCTAACGTATATTTCGAAATTGAACTCACGAAATAAATATTAAGCTTCTTACTAGCTTTCGACGTCTAAAACAAACAAAAAAACATGCTAATTTGATTATTTGAAACATTTTACTGAATAAAATCTCTGTACAGTCGATTGTAAAAAAAAAACAGACCATGAATACGAGATAAATTATATGGGATAAGAAAATTCTTAGCTTTCAAATGAATTTTTCTCTTCCATGTTTTGGATCATTAATATGAATTATTTTCTCATGCGACGAGAAAGTATAATCATGTCATGAGCTAATTTGTTAAGCAAAATAAAAACAATTAGAATACAAATTATTTTTCATCCTCTTAAGTACACTGAAATCTGATTAGTAAAACACAGTAGGTGTGCCGATAAATTCCATGACAATTTCTTAACCATATAATTTTTGCATGCCTAATTTTCTATTTGAATTTTTTCCCGAATTCTAATGTAAGAATAGTTGGATTCGATTTAATTAGTAAATATGCATGCTCGATAAATTCCAAATTGTTGCCATTGCCATCTCGTAACATAATATAACAAGCAACGTAGCATAGTCTTAATTTTTATTGGAATGTGAACTCATATTTGGTTAGCTACTTGAAGTATCTAAATTGGTTTGACTCCACTGCTTATTATTTCATTCGAATCCTTCTTAAATCCAACCGAAAGGTGAAAAGTCAAAATCTAATTCTCGAGTCGAGTTATCGATTCAAAGTCAATCGAAATTCTATTTTATGTCTATCTTTGATTATTGTTAGGAAATCTCCTGAGATATCGAACTTTATAAAATGCATAACGAGCTTGTGACATATGTCGAGGAGTACATCAAAAGTGCATTTTATTGTTTGCTACATTTAGGATACTTATTTATGTCGAGAACGATTACACACTCTTTTTGTCCTAGTAAAATTGTATTATATAAAACTTAAAGAATATATGATAATTGTGATATAGTTGGTAAGTGATGATGGATTGTTCATCAATCATATCATATATATTGAGAAGGCTTTTATGCAACCTGTCTTAAATGTAAACCAAAAAAAGCAAGTAAATAAAATAAATTATTGAAATATGGAAAATGTATTTGGAATACTTATTAGCCCGATAATACCCCCGCCACGCTCGAGAAATCCCCGAATCGTCCTAAACACCATCCCCCCACTAAAGGACAAAAATGGACCACAATAAAGCCGGGCTTTTACCCCCACCAAACTTGAGCTGAGACGACGCGACGCGGAGCGCCATGTCCCACCCGGCGTCGCTTCCACCGGGCTTCCGCTTCCACCCCACCGACGAGGAGCTCATCCTTCACTACCTCATCAACCGAGTCTCCTCCTCCCCCTGCCCCGTTCCCGTCGTCGCCGAGGTCGACATCTACAAGCATGACCCATGGGACCTCCCCGGTTTGCATCTCGCAACCTCACAAAAAAAAGCCCACCGACGCCGCGGCGACAAACTGTTCGACGTTTTGTGGTTGTGCAGCCAAAGCGACGTACGGCGATCGAGAGTGGTACTTCTTCAGCCCGAGGGATCGCAAGTACCCGAACGGGCGCCGACCCAACCGCGCGGCCGCGTCGGGGTACTGGAAGGCGACGGGCACCGACAAGGCGATCCACACCGGCAGCGGGAGGAACCAGAGCATCGGGGTTAAGAAGGCTTTGGTGTTCTACAAGGGGCGGCCTCCCAGGGGACTGAAGACCAACTGGATCATGCACGAGTACCGGCTGGCCGAAGCAGCTCGCAGCAGTTGCTCCAAGCCATTGAAGTCGAGCCACTCCTCCATGCGGGTATGACCGAAGACTGCTTCGCCTGAGAAGAAGAGCGATGCCCAATTCCTCTGCTTTTTCTGATGTCTTCTTGTTGCCGTTCCAAAAGTACAGTTGGATGACTGGGTGCTGTGCCGAATCTACAAGAAGAACAGCCATCCGCAGCCCGTGCCACCGCTGGAGAACTTCGAGCGACAACGCTCGCTCAGGCTGCAGGAATCTTCGTCTGCGTCTGATACCCTCGAAGACGACTCCACACTCTCGCACCTGTTCGACGCGATGACCCGACCGGAGAACGCTTCTTTCATGTCTCAACCAAGCTTAACTCGGTTCTCAACTGGTAGCAGCAGCAGAATCAATGGCGACACCAACACGGCTCATCGACAACAAACCCAAACGGCGCCGTTCGTCCCGGTGCCCGAGAGCTCCATGAAGCGCATGATGGACTGTTATTTAGACAGCGGCAGACACTTCTCCGGACAGTTCGATGGCAACTTCCTCGAGCAACACTTCTTCAATCAGCAACTGCTGAACGCTCACTTGGGATTGCGTTGAGTGAGCTCCATTGGAGCAGAGACGAGGTGCCTTCAAACCAGTGAAACAGCAGAAGCCTTCGAGAGGGAGAGACGAGGGAGGGAGGATACCGTAGAATAAACCAGAAACCATTCACGTTTCTGTGAGCAATAAACTAATCTGGAACAGCTTCTCATTATGATTACCATCAAGAATGTTATGGTTGGCTCTTCCTGTCATTGCATCGACTTCCATCACAAGCTGGGTTTGAATCTTCCAGCTGACCTGTGCATGATAGAGAATGCTCAGATACATATACTGAACTCGGAGATCAGCTCAAATTTGTGCAGCAATTGACAAGAAGAACTTTGGAGGATCAAAAAGCCTTTCCTCGGTTTAACAAGGGAAATATAAGCTAATAAACACCTCGATTAGTTCATTTGCTTATGCTTGAGATCAAGTTGGTATCGATATGCATAAATGCCAAATATCTTGATACATGAAATCTTGACTCCAGTTTAAATTTGGCCTCGAGAAACATTCATCCCTCCACTGTAGAACACAAGTCGAGATCATTTTTCGCCACGGAATGTTCGTAGGGCAGTTAAATAAACTAGAGAATATACCACACGATCATCTTTGTGCAGGCTCACCAGTCATTCCTTCCAGCCTATCGCTGGTAATCTCCACAAAATGGCCAATCATTTCATCGAACTGCTTCTGATCAGCTCCGGCAATAGGCATGCGAAAGCAGTTCAGAATCATGGATCGGATTAGAGGTCAAACCATGGAACTAGCAAGGGTTTGAGTTCTCCATCTGCCTCAGAAATCCTCAAGAAATGACCCCTGTTGTTGCTCCCCAGATCAAAGAAAAACCTCTTCTGATCTGTCCTGATCGATCGTCTTAGACATCCCCATGCCTCCAATATCATCGTGTGTGGGCGCATCAACAAGTCCGTGAACATTCAACTGTGCCAGAGGCTGATTGGGCACTGTTGCCTGATATGAATCCAGCTCCAACATCATCTGAAGGCCCTGGCAGACATTCTGGAGGTTCTATATGTTGCTGTTAGTGGTGCAACACTTTATCAAACTTTTACCTAATCTGGTATCCCGAACGGTCATGAGGTCTCTTCATGTATCTCTTGTTAAACATTCTGAAATGCTGTCGATCCTTCTTCGTCAGAACTTCCTGAGGGAACAATGATTGCGCTCCGATTTCTGTTGACAGAGGCCTCTGAGGTCTACAAAGGAAACAGTTTCATCAGCTCCATACGACAATGTATGAATTCACTAAGCTCGATGAAAACTACCGTTGTCATTTATGATCGGGCAACAACATCTTGACTGATACAGAGATGATGAATGATATATGGTTACCATGAAAAATTCCAACAGTATCTGTTTGTTCCCAAAGCAAATTGCCCAAGGGACAGAAGTAAGAACTACTAATGACATCTACACCTAATAACACAGGATGATTTCACATGCAACATCTGGTGCTGTCTCCCTCTTGTTAACCTCAAATCCATTATCTAGCTTTATATACAGTGGATCCTCCACGCTGATAAATATATCTGTAAAATTGAACTCCTTGCATAAGTTATAACACAATAATTGTTTCTAAGGCAGTAGTTATTTAGGACATATTTATCAGCATGGAGGATCCTGTCAAATCTTATTTAGGATATTCTGTCAAATCTTTACCTTGAACTTATAGTTATAACAAAATTATTGGGAGTAGAAAAAACTTCATCTTCATGACTCAGAATATCCTAAATAAGTTCAAGGTAGCATGAAGTTTTTGCTGCTCTTGGCCCATTTTGGAACATAAGACCATCGATATGATTAAGTCCAATGTAATGATTCTCAGCCAATCAGAACTCAACACGTAGAGCCCAACATGTCTAGAAAACGACAAACAAGCCAACAAGGCCTGTTGCATCAGTGATCCCTAACCACTCTGGGTTATAAATAGGCCTCTCGAGCTGTGGTCTAAGCACTGTAACTCGGTGATATTTACCTCCAACCTCTCACTTTAGACGTTTGCTAACTTGAGACCTCAGTGGCATGCTCCCGACACAAGATTTTGTGGATGATCACTAGGACTGCCCAAACGTCAGGCTAATCCAAGTTGCGATTTCCACATTGGATCCTCACTTCGAAATTTGTGCTACAAGCTAGTTCTCAAGTGCATCAAGATTTTGAAAACGAGATATCTCATATCAATTCTGCCATATTGGACTGGTGACCAAATTCTAAACTGATAACGTGCAAATTATACACCAAAAAAAAAAAATCTATAAACTATATGATCTATATATATCCTGTCAACTTTTAAGGCCTGCATTTCTATGGTCATTTGATTTAAAATGTTCAATAATTTGCCATTTTGAGTCCTATCAATTAAAGACCACCGATCCATTATATGATTATCTGTGGTGTTATATTCAGTATATTAGCTTTAACTGAGTGTTAATGGCTTACTTAAGACTTGGTTACTGAATAGATCTGTCAGCAGTTGGGTATGAGATATGGTTTGCCTATTTTTACTGTTAATAAGGTATTTTACAATCAAAATTGATTCAGGTTTCTTGATTTAAGCACCAGTGGAAGAAAAAAACAGATTAATCCAGTGCATCAGCCACTTTGTGGCCTCACAAAGGAGACCAATCTCCTATGAAGAGGAACACAATAATTAAAGCAGATCGAGACTATCAGTTTGCCTTTTGGAGAACGACCATGAATTGACTTGTAATGTTGTCCCAAATCCTTAATTTTCCTTCAGTAAATAAATTCATGAGAACAGCTGCAATTCCCTTCTTTGAAAGAAGTTATGTTGGACCGATAGGTTATAATTACAATGTAACAACAGCAGGCTAAAAAGTAATTTCCAAATATATTAGCAATCAGAACAAGATTCAGATAAGCTTGAGGTTCAATTATACGAAACATACATACAGCAGCAGATTAGGCATTTAGGTCATCACCTCATCAATTATATTTATTTTTCCTGTCAAATTCTTAAACCCCCAAATACCATGCCTAGTATGTCATCTGATGTCTATAGTTGCCTTTCTACGATAGTGTGGAGATTATCTTGGGGCAGCTCTTTCAACAATCATGACAAGCTGTACAGAATTAGGTGATATCAGATTAGGGTCAGCTTCAAAGTAGAATACTATCTGTTTATCTATTGTTTTCTTTTCTTTCTAAAAATTCACACCCATTCTTTTGCCTATTTTTGTTCCTCGCAACCTAAATTTTCTAGCCCTTACTATCATCAACTACAAAGTACCAAACTTGAATTATACAACTGAGTCGAGGAATAACCGATCAACAACACTGTTGAAGATTTTAGTGCTAAAAGGAATCTAGCAGCTTGTAACACATCTCTCAAGCACAGGAATTGCCCTGCATCATACAATGCCGGCGAAGGAACTAAGATAAAGATGCTTCAAAACCTCAATCTGGTGGGCATCATTATTTGCAACAGTCAACAATTGATGCATAACAGTCTCAAGAAAAACAACCCTGTTTTCAGGCAAGCTATACAGCATGGACATGGCAAATCTATATAGGTATATGTTCATATGATGTTGTGATTTTTATACTTCAAAAAAATATAGACAACCAATGATCGATATGAATAGAACTTACAAGAAGTGAGACAACCATTACCAAATATATGAACATTCATAGAAGTACTTGAATTATATATACACACGAAGTAATTTGAAAAAGAAATCAATCAAGAAAAAAATGATTAATAATTCAGACAGATTGGAAAAAGAAACTTTGTAATAGCGATGAATGCACTCAAAAGGCGACACCTTTTACTCTTACCGGTGTCAAGATAGAACGCCTTTCCACAGAAACAGCGAAAGCATCAGCCAAAAGGTTCAAAGATCCAACCTTTACACGACAAGAAAGGGAGACTGCAAGAAAGGATTGGGTAATCCGGGAAACCGACCTTGGAATCAAGCTTGAGCACCTCGAACAACTCGAGGAACCGGACTCTGCCGTCGACGGGGACGACGATGGTCGACCCTGGGATTCTCCTTCGGATCGAAGCAGAACAGCTTGCGCTCCAACTGCAGCGTCTTCAAGACCAACTCCACCTCGCTCCCGCGGCCAGCACCCCAAACCCCTCCGCGCCCCCGCGCCCACCTCCCACCTCTCACTAGAACCAAGGCGTTAGATTGTAAGGGAAGAACCCTAGTGTCGAAAGCAACAAATCGTTACATGAAGGAAAAGGAGGAGGAATCGAGGACTGGATGAAGGTGGGTTGAGGATTCGGAGCGCGAAGGGTTTGGCCCCTGCACAAGTCTCTCGCACACACGCCTGGTTTCACTCACACACACCATGTGGCACGTGAATGACACGTGACCTTCTCCTTTACCCGCGTCGATGCAGCACACATCGCCGAGCCGCGTGCGGGTGTGCTTCCCATTCTGAGCGTAGAGACGCATCCAGTCACGAGGCCCCCCATCGCCATTGCCTTCGACCATAAAGCTGCGGCCATGGCTTCTTTCCAATTCGCCATCCACCAAACCCTAATCTCCATCGGGTGTTCGATCTTACCTCCAGGAATTCGGATTCGAGAACTATGTTTTTGACATTTCGGGCGGGTCGCATCAAGGTCATGATTCAGGGCCGCGAGGGTAAGCATGTGAATCTAGTGGTAACCACAGCAAATTGAGGGTGGCATAAACAGAAACGATTCCCTCCCGGTGCGCTGAATGGGAGGCTCATCGATGAGAAGAAGCAGTCTTGCTCCAAAGGGAAAATGCTGAAGGATCTAAATTGTTGCTTAGAAGTGGATATACGCATTGTTTTTCCTACATATTATCTGTTTCGTGCCCAAGGTTCATCAACACATCCATTTTCCTTCATCTTACCACCATGGCATTCAAGATGAAGGTTGATATCAGCATCGATATTATTCCATTGCTTGTTTACTTCTGCTTTTAGGGTTTCATTGGAAAAGCTAACCTGCTGACTTTGGAGCCAACGATCCATGAGAAAAGCTCGATTGCAGACCGTCATGTGGGACTGGGAACAACATTGACTTAATCCAAGGCAACTCCTCAGGTTGGCTCTTATTGTTCTTCTGAGAATGAGTTTTATTAAATCTTGTCAATATGATCTTTCACTTTGTCTAATGAAGTTACAATCTGTTCTTTTCACTCTAATAAGAGATATTCATTGCTTGTTTCTTGATCCCTGGAAAAAGTTGCTACTGGTCCAACCAGTAGCACCAATCAAGAACCTTTGTCAGGTTACCACCAAAGAATTATTCTTCGGAGTAAATGATACTGTAGCTATTAATCATGACAAACAAGTAAAGTCATTAGTTAAGAGTGTTAGTAGATAAGATTTTTAGTAATGTTTCTGTGACATCAACAACTGTTATAGCTGAAAGTTGATACTGTTCATACAACCAAAAAAAAAACCCCAGCTTAGTGAGGATTGTTAAAGGCAGAGAATTTTCATTCGAGAAATCTTTAGGAGGGTGTTGATGCAGTTTGAAACGTATGAAAATTCTTAAGAGAAAAAAAAAAAAAAGAGCAGCTTTGGGGTTAGTAAGGATAGTACAGAAGCTCATTGTTCAATGAAATATATTATATTTGTTAGTAAGAAAGACTTAACTGTTGTCTTTGATGTTGCTTTTTGTTGTTAATGTGCACTATGACTAGGCTTAGCCGACCAAAAGTAACTCTTATTATTCTTAAAGAACAATGGAGTAGTCATCAATGTCCTTTAGCCTTCTTGAGGGTACCACATAGAGGATCAAATGTTAGGGGGCAGTGCCACAGTTTTCTTTGGAACTTGGATGCTCTTAAACCTACCACATAGTCAACAATGCTTGTGCTTCCCTGGCTCTGTCACTTGTACTGTTAATTAATATATTAAATGGCTTCTTCCAAGTTCCATCCAAGTCAAAAGTTGCTGCACATTTAATTAATATATTGAGTGCTCTGAGAAAGGAATACTGACCTTTTTGAACTTTCTGGCTTTGTGCAGTAGTTCATAGTTGCTGATGATGCTGTTGTGAGCACAAACTTTTTCACGAGTGCATATGATCTTTGTGCTTTTAATCTTTTTTAATGGAAAGGTAGCTACTTTGATTTATGAAAGAAATAAAATAAGGAATTATTTCGATTTAAACTTGCATTGGCTTGTTCTGTTTCCAGAAAGAAAATATGGAGTGGTATTGGAAAAAAAATAAACAAATAGTGATCTTGAGAGTAATCATGTACTAGACTGTACCAGTGACGATCTTGGAACACAAAGGAGATTGGCACAACAGCCTATGGAAGGTCATTTTTTAGTACAAAGAAGAGCTATTTGTCTCATACACAAATGCATTGTTTCCTGGTGATAAGGCCAAGATACATAAAATTAAAGGATTGGAGTGCACCTTTTGCTTTCAGAAGTCCAAGAAGAAAATGTTTAAATATGTGCAAACTGTACACAAGACATAAAAATGAGCATAAACATCACCAGTGTGTGATGCAACCTGTTATTTATTCTATTGGAATCACAAACAGCTGGTTTAGAGTCAGTGGCTGAAGCTTCACATCAGAATGATAAGTTTCATTTTTGTTCTTGGACTGTTCTGAGTTATTACAGTTGGTTTAGAATCAGTGGCCGAAGCTTCACATCGGAATGATAAGTTTCGTTTTTGTTCTTGGACTGTTCTAAGTTATTACAGTTGGTTTAGAATCAGTGGCTGAAGCTTCCCGTTGGAATGATAAGTTTCATTTTTGTTCTTGGACTGTTCTAAGTTATTACAATTGGTTTAGACTTTGGATTAAGTGGCTGAAGCTTCACATCAGAATCATGCACCTACCTTTCTCCCGATGAGTTTTCGTTTTGTTCTTGGACTGTTCTAAGTTATTGCAGTTGCTGACTCAAGAAAATCCACAGGTTTGCAGTCTCTCTTTCTGTATGTTCCATAGAACAGTTTCCTGTGCTCATCAAACTTGAGTCGCTCACCACTCGGGTGGCGAAGGCCAGAAGCTGTTTCCACCCCCCCTCTCCCCCTTGAATCAAGGCCAAAAGTTGGAGCTTCTTTGGATGGTTTGAGCTTGCCCTAAAAGAAGAGCCATTGAGCAAGCTTTTTCGCAGCAGAAGTTAGCACTGCCTTCTCAACTGCTTGCAGACTCCCACGTGCCTGCCGTCAGTGGCCATTGTTCTTTCTCCTCTCCTTTGATTCCATAATTGACATCAGATCCACCTCAAAAGGATCACCAAATCTCACCAGTATTAATACTTGGCCATAGTTATGAATCCTATGGGTTCTGGTTTGCCTGTCCCATCTGTCACCTGCTCCTACCTCCCATAAATGGTGTCTCTTCAGTTTAGTTTGATGGCACCTTCAATCCTCTGATGGCCTCCTTAGAGTGGGGTCAGACTAGTAATGATCATGGATGGCCAGCAACTGCACTTATTATTGTATTCCACTTTTTTTTAAAAAATGTATGTTTCACAATGTTGAATTCTAGAAGAAAACACAGTTCTTACTGTTCAAACCACTGTATAATATTCTTCTTCTAACTTGGTTCTGTATGCAGAAGACCAGCTTGATAGTTGAAGGCGGTTTGCATGTAATCTGAGGCTGACAAGAGAAGACAAAACATAACGTGCACTTTTTGCATTGGGGTGAACATGTGAGCTTGGCTGCTTGTTACTGCTTCCCTGCTATGGGTTGGCTTGAGTCTGAACCATCCTGTCACCACCCTGTCAAACACTGTAAACTGTCTCTTCTCCCTCTCGCATTTCTTTCTTCCTAAAGATCAAACCACTTCATTGGGAGTTGACTGTTCACCACCATGATTGCAGGCTTGGGGAGGCAGCAGTCTTGCGTACCCTGTGATCACCAAATGGGCCTCAGAGTTGGAAAAGAAGACAACACTAGAGGTCTTCTCCCCTGCCTACCCAGGCTTCTCTCTTGCCATTTATGGGTGGTGAAGCCATGGCCCCACCCTAGAATTCTGGGCCAGAAGAGCTTGGAACCTGTTGCTGTGAAGGGGGGTCGTTACTCACTGAAAGGAAAGCCTGTGACGCAGGACATTAGGTGAAGTCATGTCAAAACAAGTCACAGTGGCTTGGACAGTTCTCAGGGAAGCAGTCTGTGTTCCACTGGCGACCATTGTGGTCTCCCTTTTAACCTTTGGAAACTGCAGCTTCGACCGGAGAAGAGGGCGTTGTGGTCAAGGTGGAAGCTCAGCAGTGCAAAATTAATGCTCTGGCCTCCAAAACCAGTCTCTTTCGATGGCTTGGAGAGTTAGGTTTTTGTCTGGGAGCATCTAAAAACTCGTGTCATTGTTAAGAAAAAAATATATATCTTTGTTGTTGTTCTTTAACTCCAAAGATATGCAAACTATATTGTTTATCCTGCATGAGATTGACTTACTTGAGGTTGGAATGTTTGATGACTATTTCATCAGGAAGAACTTGTATTTTATCATATTTTTTAGTACTTATTCTCCATATCAATAGAAAATCTATCATATGGAAATGGGAACCAAAAGAATCCTGTCAATTGCTGCTATAAGTTTAAGATGCAAACAAAAGACTGACCACCAGAAAGGAATTAACATCATCTTCGGAGACTACAACTCCAAAAGAAACAGCCAAAACCAAGCTTAAAAACAAATCACATTCTAAGGTCTGCAGTCATTCTCATTGGCAATTGGATTCAAGAAAGAATCGCCAGGTGCAACCTCTGAATTATTTTGCCTGAAGGTGTCCTATTCATTATCTTGCAGCAAAGAAAATGATGTTTCCTATTAAATCTACTTTTTTCCCCCTCTGCATCAAAACCAAACCCAGCAACTCCCTGATTGAACGAAGACGGACGCGGTGACGTCGTCTGGAATCAACGAGAACGCTCTGGCTGTTCCTTAATTTTAGTGTGAAGTGTCGGAACTGCATTGGGTTGATTCAATGACATTTATTGCGGCCAAATGGTGTCAAGTTGCAGTCATCAAGAAAAATCCTGGGAAATGAGGCTTGGAATGGTCATGCACAAACATCCATGCCACCATCTTCAATCATCCATCCTGCTTCAATCATTCAGATTATGTTACCGCAGCTCATCTGCTCCGAGGATCGACCGCTTGATTCCGCGAGAAATCTGATAACGCGGCGGCTACCTCTCCAGAATCATCTCCACGTTGAGCTGCCAGAAATTTCTCCAGCAAACCAGAGAGGATCCTTTGACTGCGTCCGAAGACTGTTCCAACCTCTAAGCAGGCGGAAGAAGAAGATGTCTTGTATCAGTGCGGGTAGAATGAGAAAAGTCTTGAATTTATGTATGTTGATTAGGTTAGCAGCAACTACGAAAGCAATCATGAGATTTCCCGGAGCACAAACTCGAGTTCTGAACCACCACATGCACTATGAAACCGAGTGGCCATGCGAACCATATTATATGTGAGATTTGGACAATGAACATGGAATCTTACTAGGATTAAAGGTCTCAGCAGAACTAGTTTCACAAAATTTCCAATCTTTCATTGGACTCTCCTCCCCTGTCACCCTCTTCCTATGTTGCACCAACACCTAGGAAATCTATGAAGGGTATCCTAATCTTCTCCCTTCCATGATCAGGTTCAGCCTGGGGCCAAGCATTGCTCCTGTGGTAGACCACTGTGCCACTCGCTGAGGCCTCAGTGGTCGAACAAGAGTAAGCAGCTTGATCAACCCCAGGAACCAACTCCATGGGGGCAACTCCAGAGAAAAAGCCATGACCAGCATCACCAAACCTGTCGTGGCATCCATTCCTTGCAGGGTGGACCTTCCCTTCCTTAACTGCATGTAGAGTCAGTGTCATCATATACCTAAAGAGAAACGCAAGAAACAACTTTTTACAAGAGAAAGGACTCGATACCATTGGAGACATCACAGGGATGCGTTGGCTGTTGGGTTGGGCAGGATCTGTAGAGGAAGTTGGGGAAAGCCCTGCCGGTGAAGGAAGTGAGCGAGAGTTCTGTACAGGTGGAAGCAGATTCATCTCTGGTGCTCGTGGTGGTGGACTCACCACTGCAAGCGTGGATGATGGTGTTCGCCTCCATCCTCCTGGGCACGATGGCCTGAGCTGGGGGAGGGCCAAGGGAGGGAAGGGCGGAGGCCTTCCTCTTCCTATAAGCATTGGACTGCTCCCTGTGCTTCCTGGCCATGATGACATGCCAATGATTCTTGACTGCATTGTCTGTCCTGCCCGGGAAGAGCCTAGCAATCAGTGCCCATTTGTTGCCGTAAAGCCGATGCGCAGCCAAAAGCCTCTCCTCTTCTTCCTCACTGAAGGCACTCCTGTTGATCCTTGGGTCCAACTGGTTGAACCACCTCAGCCTGCAGCTCTTCCCTGTGTTGTAATCCAAAAGCAAGATGAGGAGGCAGAGGAAGATCATCAAAAACACATCTAGATACTGCACGAATCAGCAAAATGTTCACTCTGGATCAGTACCAGATCTTCCTTCTAGCTTCTCAGCAATCAGGTTCCAGTTCTGGGGGCCATACTGAGACACGAGCTCCTTGAGCTTCGCGTCCTCGGCAGGCCTCCAGTGACCCCTAACACAAAGCTTGTGCTGCTGGCCATTCTCATGGTTGGTGTCATCACCACCTTCAGCTTCCTCACCTTGGCTGTTGTTCTGCTCACCTTCGTGATAGTCTTTCCCCCCTGCCAAACTCTGAAACCCCCAAGCTTGTTCACCACCCACACGCTCCATGGCCCCCGGAGATGGAGGTGGTGGTGGAGCAAACAATCCCATGTCACCTATGGATTTGGGTTCATCAGAAGCCATTTCTGGTTTTCTTCTTCAACCGAAAAGAAAAAGAGGAACAAAAAAAAAAAAAACCAGAGTGCAATGAGCTGGGATCAGATCCTTCAGAACAGCAAGCGAGGGTTGTTGATGCATACTGCAAACATGCAACTGAGAGAGAAACTTAAAGATGGAAAACAAAGCAAGAGTCAGCTTGCCTTTGGTAGAAGAAAACCACAGACCTCTCTCTTTCTCGTCCACTGTCTTCTTTCTCTTTCTATGCTTCCCTTACTCTGAGACTGATAGCACTGAGGGTGTGGGCATTGGGGGTTGCAAGCACAGGGTTCAAAAGAGAGCCACTCGTGTGGGTTGGGAGTCCGAGTCTCTCACCATTCTCCTTTATATCAGAGCTGCCCACTGTCTCTCCAGGCCTGGGCAAAAGCACCAGAACTCTCTTGTCCATTAGCACCCACCACTCCGACCTCAGCTGCTTTGTCAACCCCCAGAAGAAAAAGAAAATACAGAAGATTGAAAAAACCCACATAAAAGAAGAGAAAAAGAAGTAATTGTTTCACACAAGTAGAGGCAACAGTACAATTGCTAGTTGGGCCATTTCATTTTGTGTTACCTCCTCCATCTTTTATTTACTGGGCCATGTACTCCCTTCCTAACTCTTGTCCTTCTCCACCGCCTCATCACAACCCTTCTTTCTTCCTTTATGTTCACTCTTCTCCAAAGTTGATGTATTCTGCTTTGGGAATTATGGTCATCGATTTTGTGTTACAAGCATGCAGTAATCAACCACACTTTGACACTCATCTTTTTTGTGCTGCAACTGAGAACAAAACTTTCATGTATTATATTCCAATTAGCTTGCTTTGCTTTAAATTCCACTTTGTTGTTTGAAAACTGCTGGTTTGACAGAGTAGGACCAGTTGAACGTAATCATACTCCCACCATCTGCCTTTTCTGAGTCAATATTAGCTGCTTAAAAGAAAGGGTTAAATGCAAGAATGTTCACTGGTTAGATCAAATCAGTCTTGAAGCTGTCATCTTCATTTTGTTGCTTGCGATATCTCCTTTCCTCCGCAGATAACACAGAGCCACTGTGACATCCATGACATCACTGTGAACCTTACAAATCATGGGCAATCTTCCTTGTTGGAATGACAAATATGATTAATGAAGGTTACCAAACACGCACACCGAAGGTGTGCATGAACTGGCCTGTCGAGTGTCACCCCCGGTGTTGCAGTCGAAGAAATCTCATCAAGGAGAACACTCGGATGTTCTAACTCTCATGTCCCCACAGAATAAAAGAGCTTGATCATCCGACTCTTCAAAAGAACACACAACCTTGACACACTTGGTTTTCCTTCCATCAGAACTTATATTTCTGTGATTCATGTGCCACCTTAGACCTTGTCATTTTAGGTACCAGCAAGTAGGCACTGATCTCCCTGCTGCCATGAGAAGGGCCATGATGGACAGCCACTCGTGATGGCCCTCCACAAGGGCAGCTGCAGGTGGGCAGGGAGACAGCAGAGGGAGCTGCTTCCCCACCCACCCCTTTTCATCTCTTCCCGAAACCATTTCTTTTTTTTTTCCTGGCATTTTCCTCTCAATATATTTTCTTTTTTTATCCGTTTTAATCAGATAATATATGGCAAGAATATCTAACAAAATTGTTTTCCTCTCTACTCTGTTCTCCTTTTACAGCCTGCAGAGTGGCGGGAAGAAAACGGCCGTTACTGCTGGCGTTAAATTGAACGTACACGACGCATGTGTAACGGAGCCGTTTCGGAACCCCCTTCCGTTACGCATTGATGCCTCGCCCTTCTGTTCGTTTCCCGGAGCGTTTCTTTGTCCTTTCCGGTTCGGTATGGGGAGCCGCACGCTTCCGAAACCGACTCACGCTTTTGTTGCGTCCCACTGTGACGTGGACGCGACAGAGAGGTGGTAACACGTGCGTGGGGGCCGTTGGTGCATCTACCAGGCCACGTGTACGATGTGGGGAGCTTGCGATGTTGGAAGTTCTCTCTGTGAAGAAAACGTAAAATAATAATAATAATAATAATTGTTATAGGAATAATAAGAATGAGCGATTTCTCCATAAATTTTTTCCTCACAAAGTGCCATATTTTTTGAAATTTTATCATAGCATCCTATTTTCAAATAATTTAAAAATATCTCTTGATTTACATATAAATAACTTTTTTCGATGTTAAAAAAAACTGAAAGATCTGGAGAGGATCAATATAAATAAATTTAAAAGTGGAGAATTTTTTTAAAAAATAATTTAATAATAATAGGATTTCTATTCTTTGGATGATACAAAAAAAATAAAAAATCCACCATTTAAAAATCCGTGTTTTAAGGATATATATACATATATATGTATATATATACATACATATATATATATATATATATATATATATATATATATATATATACATATATATATACATATATATATATATATATATATATATATATATATATATATATATATATATTGCAGGAAAGTTGAGGGAGAGCAGACCATGGCTTTTGCTAGGCTGGGCTGGGAAGGTCCTGTAGCCGTATCTGCTATATGACATTCGCATGTTAGCCCATGAGCTTATAGTGAACCCTTTATGAAGGAAATTAATTACATGAAGCTCGCAATTAGGCTGGGTGGCTTTCTAAATGTGAAGTCTTCGTAGCATTTGTTCTTGACATGATGCATATTATTGGACCGTCGTCACTAAGAAGAGCCAACAACACTCAATCTACACACTGAACATATATTGGAAGCTTGTATCAAAAGCAGCATATATCCACCATGAACTGTGCCCCTCAGCCGACCAAATCTTTGCCGACATCACAAGTTAGCAGTCTAGGGAATCAGTGGGTGCAAAGGAATGCACTACACCATGGCCACCCACTCCATGCTAGTTTATCCACTCCATTCCACACGTTTATGGCCCAAAACCCTAGACAAGACCTTGTGAAGTACAGCAATCACCTTCCAAGCAGCAGCAGCAGCACAGAGAGAGAGAGAGAGAGAGAGAGAGAGAGAGAGAGAGAGAGAAGCTGCTGAGAGGCACCGACCAAGAACGCATGGCACATGCAACAGGAAGAAGGGTTGGCTTTAGAGAACGAAGAACTCCCCACTGCACCAAACTCTGTCGTCGTCGTTTGGTCCCATCCTTACTTGGATTACTGTGCTGCTTGTACACGAGCTGCGTACGAAGCAGAATAAACTTGCGTCCCTATCAGCCATAGCATTGAGTTAATTATCAGGGACTTGTACTTGCCCTCTGCCTCACAATATCATCATAAATTCGAGATGCATGAAGCTATCCAGGTATTGCTTCCCCAACGAATCACTTGCATATGGTGTTCAGAGAAGTGGATTACATCGATGAAGCTGCAGCGTGCATGCATTCCATCAGTGCAGGCGGATGCAGCAGTTGATTTGCCGCATAGAACTTGGGTGATCCATGCGCAGACCATTTCAGTAGCTCAACTGATAGCGGCTTTTCCGGCTCACAAAGGACCCCGAATTGTCTGCATAATTATGATGTTTCATGTCCTTTACGGAGTCGTTCAATGTATGCAGTCGACCAGAAAAGAAGATCAGAAAAAAAGGTTCTTTGCATCCAGTCCTCAACATCAGAACATGATAGTACGAAACTAGTTTTTTTTTTTTTTTTGGCCTTTCTTTTAGCATTACAAGTATACTTTTTATTAGGTGCATGATCATAGATCATAGATCTGATCTGAAGATCTAATTAAGCAGATGGAAACAACAGAAAACCTTAAAAGACACAGAACAACATATTCTAAGATCGACTTAGAAACGAAGAATGAGGCTGCACCAAAAATGTGTGGCACATGGAGGGCCCATCTGGGAATCTTTGGGATGGGAAACTGACGCAGCTGCAGCATCAAACATTGACATGCAACATCTTCGTTTGTGGAGAGCAGTTTGATCACATCCTCATCATTGATGGTGCAGAATATATATATATATATAGTTCGAGTGCTTGAAAGAAAGGCGCAACCTGACAAATGAAACCCCACACTTCACTCTTTTGACTAATGTCACCAACCAAAGGTAGGTTTCCTTTCCATTTGCTAGATGAATCATCACCTCCTGTCTCAAGCCCTAGTTTCTGGGGTGCTGTTAGTGCTAAAGGAAGTGCATGGAAGACAGAATTATTCCCAGAGATGAGTCTCTGCACCAAACAAGGGGTTAGGCAGGTTTCACTATGTGATCCAAAGAGTTAGCGCATGTCATCAAGGATCAGATTATTCCACCGGGCGGTTTGTCCTTTTGCTGCCTTATAATTAGATCCAGAAACGACGTGCCGGTAAAGAACTTCGAGGAAATATTCCATGGTAATCAGGGCAAGACTGTCAGAAATGCTGTGGTTCCATTGGACTTGTGATGACAAGAAGAAGATAGACTCCGTTTCAAGTAATGTGAAGGTAGAAGGCCATCTGCATGCATGGAGTTGCATGGTGTCTAGCTATCGCAGCCAAGGATGTGAAATGGTGGTCCTTCGGTGGCCGTGGAAGGGAGAGGGGGGGACAATGGTGAGAAAGCCAAGCAACACCAACAGGCCTCCGCAGTCTCCGCTGTCATATCCGTTTCTGCTGTGATAAGAGGGCAAAGTGAACCGAACTTTGGGCCAACCCTTTGCCTCCTTCCTCCTCTGCATCTGCTGCCATCTCTGGGTTTCTGTGCCCGTCCACGCGACGTCAGCCCTAATAAATTAGCGCTGTGGTTCTTTGACCATTCCTGGGAGCGTCCCACATCCCCATGCATCACATGCTCCTCTACAGTGCCGAGACAAACCCTTCCTTGCCACGCTTTGGACCTTCCACATGAGAAACCTAGGAAGAAGCTCACACGGTGTTTTGGAACCGCGAAGCATACTGTCAATAGGTGCCCTCCCTGATGAAGGTCAATCTGTTCGATGCATGAATTGTTAGGAGGAGCATGCAATCACAGCAGATTAATCGCATGAATCTAAAGACATGGATGATGTCTTTTTAGCCATCTTAGCCTGCTCTAATTAGATCAAGAGAATTCTCCATCTATAAGTAACTCAGCACACGCTTGTGCTGTGGAAGCATTGTGTGGTTAGCGATCTGTGCACATAGCACTGTTGATCTCTCTCTTCCTCTCTCTCTCTCTCTCTCTCTCTCTCTCTCTCTCTCTCTCTCTCTCTCTCATCCTTCTCTTGCACTCCGATTGACTTCGGTCTCCCACCATCACCTACCTCACCATCGCCATGGATGAGCAGAGGAACAGCCCAAACCGCAGCTCCACCGCCGCGGAGCCCGTCCGCTCCCGCTGGACCCCGAAGCCGGAGCAGATCCTGATACTGGAGTCCATCTTCAACAGCGGCATGGTTAACCCTCCCAAGGAGGAGACGGTGAGGATCCGCATGCTGCTCGAGAGGTTCGGCTCCGTCGGCGACGCCAACGTCTTCTACTGGTTCCAGAACCGGAGATCGAGGTCCCGCCGCCGCCAGCGGCAGCTGCAAACTTCGGGTCTTGCAGCAGACCCGCGAGCTGCGCGCCAAGTCGGTGGTGCAGTTCTGCACGAACCAGCCTCCTCCAGCTCGTCGAGCACATCGTCCAATAACTCTTCCGGAGGAGGCAGCTTCTTTCCCTGCTCTTTTTCTGCCTCTTCTTCCTTCTCTAGCTTGGTGGTGGATGACAGAGGTGGTGATGATCTCTTCTCGATCTCACGCCAGATGGGCTTCATGGGCAGTGGCCAGATTCCTTGTGTGTGCCCTTCCCTAGACCATCAACCTGGTTAGTGCATGGCTATGTGTTCGCCCTTTTGCACAAGCTTTCCATCGAACATTGATGGTATTTAGTTCAATTAGATTAGACCAATGCTCGCTTGGATTGAATTCATCAAACTGGAATTCCTTTTTATCATTACAGCATCAAAACAAGAACATCCTTTTGATCAGTCTAATAGATCACAAGTAAATTAGGATTACAATCCTTGTACTCACTTTGTCAACTAAAAGGAAGCTTTACATCTTCTTTGAGCAAGAAAAGAAGAAGATTGTCAAGTAATTTACTGCATTGGTTTTGGCTTTTCCTGTTATGTTGATGAAAGGAAAGCCTTTTCTTCACCTGCTACATATGCTAGATCACTGGAAAGCATACATGATGAGCATAAACTATGGCATATTAATCAATTGCTCCTTCATAAACACTGCCCTTCTACTCACTGAATTATGATTCTGAGAGGAAAATTGCGGAGATAACATGCATTAAGTTCATTGTTAGCTGCATGAATGCAGGGACTATTACTGTTTTCATCAATGGCATCCCTTCAGAGGTTCCAAGGGGTCCTATAGATTTGAGGGCTACATTTGGCCAAAACGTGATGCTCGTCCATTCCTCCGGTGAGCTTCTTCCGATCAATGAATATGGAATTCTACTGCAGAGCTTGCAGATGGGTGAAAGTTATTTCTTGGTGAGCAGCTCTATTTAATTCATGTCAATGTCATTTAGTTCACTTCAGCTGATGCTCAGAATCATTGGTTTCGATCTAAACACCATTAGATGTATGCATACAGAAATTTATCTTGGTTCGATGCTTCTATGTTATTTCTCATTTGGAATTATATTGCGAGACATTAAAACAATTTGTTTTCTTATCCTAGTCGATGCAAAGTCTAGAAATCTGAAACACATGATTTTTAATGAGCATGCTCGAATGAGTTGACTGGAACCTAAAGCCTTTGTGTGTGTGTGTGTGTGTCTCTCTCTCTCTCCCTCTCTCTCATATGTTTGTGTGTGTTTTGATGTAAACCTAACGTTTGATGAAAAGGTTCATATGATTCTTGTCACTTGACAGGTATCTGCATCTACTTAGTGTAAGACAGATGGCATCGGCAGAATGAAATGTCTTCAATGATTTCACTGATCAGAACTTAGGATGGTTCATTGATTCGGTCTCAGAAGAAGCGAGCTCACCTCTTCTTTACACTTCAATGAGCTGCCACAACATCATGTTTCTTATTCCACTGCGGCTAAAGCTTCTGTAGCTTTTCTACTGTTATGGTGTTGAAGAGTCTTTTCTTCAAATAGATTGAAGAAAGAGGGTGTTGAAGAGTCTCAACTTGTTTGCACTTGCTGGTGTTTGGTTTTTGGAGTACAGGAAACAAACATATTGTATTTGTGTGTTTGTTTTTCCAATTGCATTTGTGGAGTGCAGCAGAAACAGTACATCTTGGAACTATAAATTCCTTGATTATTCTGAATCTTACAAGATGGAGATGACTGAATACATCTCTGAAGACATAATGATTTCTCCCACAAAAGCTATAATGGACAAGATGAAGCTTGCCATTCATGCCAAAAATTGGAACTCTTACTTTTTCTTTTGTAATATGTCAACCAAGGAATACTTTTTCTATGGTTGGGCAAGGTATATATCATGATCATTTTGTAAGTAGGAAGACAACAAGCATTGTATAAACAATTTTTGCTAATTTCTAAAAAAATGCAATTTTCTCAACCCGATCGCCAATTCGGCCAACAAAAAAAAGAAAAGAAAAATAAAAATGCAATTGTCAAAATATTTTTCTCTGCTGAAATCCTTGTTATTATAAATTTGATGTCATCCTTTTTCTTATTTAATGAAGTGATTTTTTGGTGCAACCAAATGATTGCTTCCTCCTTTCTTCTTTTATGACCAACTCTTCTGCTAGATCTTACAAAGTACAACCAAAGTTCATGTTTCTTTTATATCTCCTTACATCTGATTGTGATACTACTGCATACTTATTTCATGTTACACAAAACATGTTTCTCACATTCTGTATGACCATGAAGTCCTCAGCTTTCCAAACCATCAAAGCAGGCATTGCAACTGCACTCTGTGGCTTAGAGAGTCAGTGGATTTTGGCCTTAGATTTGTACTCAAACTACTTCAAATCTTACCCTATGAGGGAAGACTGGAGTGATTTTGTAATTCATCCAAGCAACTATGATTACACAACTTTGTGTATCATATATCTCTATGAAACTGCCATGAAGTATGGTTGGTCAATTCGTACTAAAGTTACATGACTGATGTATCATAAATACAACAATCATGTCAACCATATAATGTCAGCATTTCTTTTGACCCAATCTAATCTGCAGACAAGGAAATAATGGCAGCAGCTGTGTGCACAAACTAGTGTTTTCATCCTGGTAATACAAACAAAAAACATCAAAGCAATGCTGTTGGAGGACCAAGAGACATTGTGTCCACTGAAGTGATAGATTCACTGTAGAACTCTGCATGGAGACACAACAAAACAGAGCCTCAGTTTGTACTGAAAGGTTAGGAGTTCATCATGGAGGTTACATCAGAAGTGTGGGCAGATTCTAGATGAAGATTATGAGGCCAGAGTTAATGAACAAGATCTGACAAGAACTTAGTGTTATTGTGTCTCCCAAACACATGAGCCTACCTTCATGTGTTATGCTACCTCAACATGCAAGAATGGGAGCACAATGAGGCATCTGGACAAGATGCACTCAGCACTTTTCCTCTCATTGTTGGAGTAGAAGGAACAGCAGTGTAGTAATGAAGGGTCAGTTTCATCAACCTCATTTCCTGGTCTATTAATGATTGCAGTAATAGAACAAATAGCTCATCTTCTTTGCTCTTTTGGGAGGAAAAGCACAACTGCAGATGCTGGTAAAGATGATTTGTTCGTCCAATTAATATTTGAGCTCACATAACAGTGAAGGATCTATGCAGACTATTTCAGATAGCTGGAAGCAACAAGACAAGATTAATTATCTAAATCCAAAGCTAGTCTATGGTCCATGCAGGGCATAATACAATCATGCCTAATTAAGATGTCTTCTTTCATGTGGCTCCATTTCCAACTCAAGAAAGATGTCTGTTCAAAACATGTGTTAAATTCGTCACCCCTACTTCCAAAGATTTGTCTTCCCTTCCATCACGGGGATCTGACCTGATTTCACCTGGAATCTTGAACATATTGTAAAGAGTAGTATTTGCTGGTAAACAAAGCTTTGAGGTCACACTGTAAGTTTGCATTCCTAACAAAAGAGTTATTAGATAAGAGAAGAAAAAGCTTTAGATTTGCTTATTTGAACTCTATATAAACCTCTCAATAGCTTCAATCATCTGCTGAACTATTCAGTTTTCAGTCCTCTGTGTTGTTCTGAACTCGGCCATCTTGTTTTCATCTTGACACAGTTAGGCAGTGTGCGCGTGCGATGGAGAGAGACAGAGTAACTACAAGCCTTGCTCGGAGGCCAAGCAGGGGCTACGCCACCTTCGCCGACCTAGGCCGCCGCATTGGCCGTTGCGAGCTGAGCATCTTCGACGCCGACCGCTGCTCTAAAGAAGAGCACGACGCCATCAGGCGGACCATAATTCTCAACGGACCTGCCCAAAGGTGCCGCCTTTCTGCCCAACGGGGCGGCTTTTCGCTCTCCTTGGTCGACGGTCATGCGAGGCACGGCCCGACCTGTTCGTTCTACACGATGCCGACCGCCTCGTCGAAGGCCAGCTGGAACAGCCATTTGGGCCTTGCCCTTCACGGGTCCGTCGCCGTCACCGCGAGTGCCTTCCGCTTCAAGTGGCCCTCCTCCGTCGCCCGCCGCCTATTCGGTCGCAGCTGCCCGTGCTCGGGGATGAAGTCCGTCGACGTCGAAGAGAAGTGCTCCCAGCACAGAAGCCCGATTCGCTCCGGTTTGGATTTAAGGACGTCGCTGTCCTCTAAAAATCTCAGCTTTAGTACAGGGGAAGTGGCGCTCAGTAGCATCCCGGAGGGCGCGACGCGGGAAGAGATCAACGACGAGTTTGGCTTCGAGGAGACGATAAACGTGACGATAACAACTCCAGGGAGTCCACCCCAAAATCCGGACCTTTTCTCGCTAGAGACGCCATTTTCGGCGGAAATTGGCTGCCGGATGGCTAATTCCAGCAACCTATTCTGCGATTCCGATGGCTTCTCTTTCTCCATCTTGAATCCGTCCTTTTTCAACCTCGCCGAAGAGCCACCCCGAACGCCCCTGGAAGTCTTCCGGCCATCAAAGGAGACGGCAGTTTTCCCGTTCTCTGACCATGCGCCGATCCCGAAGCCACCGCTGGATGACGATGCCGCAAGCGACGCAAGCTCGGACCTTTTCGAGATCGAGAGCTTCTCCACCCAGACGACGTACCGCCACCGCGACTCCCGCGACCGCCTCCTCGAGGCCCCGCCGCCGACCGGGGTGAGCGTCACCACCGCGGAGGGGCTCGACTGCGCCAGCCTCGCCAACTTCCCCAGCGCCGCCTCTGCCTGCGGGGAGCTCCGCTTCGCGGCGGCCGCGGGCGGCCGGTGGAGAGGCAGCGGGCTTCTGAGGTGCCGAAGCGAGAAGGCGGTGAGCGTTGGGCCAAACCCGGTCCGAGTGTCGTCCCCGGTCGGGTCCGACCCGCATCGTCGGGCGAACGCGCTAAGCCGGTCTGTTCTGGTTCCGAAGCCCAACGGAATCCGGCGCGTGTTGTTTTCTGCTTCAGAAAACAAATAAATCGTTGCACGAATTCTGCTGCCAAAACATTTTGGATTCTTGCAATAATAAGCACAATACATCAAGCCAATTGAACAGTCAATTTTCTCAAGAACGAGAATACTAAACATAACATTTTGCTGCGTAAAACTCGGTGATGCAGCCAAACGAGAACTGCTTTCGAGTCGTGTTGTTGTCTGTTCCTCTTCTTCCTCACCTCCAATGATCATGAAATATGCAGCATCGATAAATTATGATGATGGCGATCATGATGCAGACAGAATCAACTTGAGCCTCGTGAAACACTTTTGATTTCTTTTGATCATTAGAGGACACAAGGGATATGTTTTGTTTATGGAATCTCTCCTACATGTGAAATGGCCTGCATGTTGGTGATGTTGTCCTTGTTACAATTTAGAGCTAAAGATTGTACCACCTTTGACCAAGCTCTCCATCTTTGTTTTGGAGTGGATTCTTGCGAATCATTTTGTTTTCTACAGAGGCATTCATAGGACATAATCCAAAGCTGCACAATCTTTATTTCTTATATACTTTTAATATTGATCTGATGATAATATATTGGATTTATTTATCAAAGATTGAAGATCCAAAATCTCAATTCACATATTTTCATACCTTAAGCATTAGTTTAGTAACCATATACCAAGCTCACTTACCAAATATCAAATTTCATTTTTGCTATTTACCCTTAAAAAAAATCTGTTTCTTACATATAAATATGTTAATGCAGGTACATATAATTTTTTTTCCATGAAAACAGTAACATAGCTATCATCTTTTATCTTAAGGAAATATTTTTATCCATTTTATCTCATATAGAAAGTATAATGATTTAAAGGAAAAGCTATCTAATCTTCATTGGTTGTTTCTCACAGAAAACAAATGAGACAAATTGATTGCAGCTACCCCTAAAACATGTATATTTAGATTCATCCTGACTTTGCCACATATATCATAAATGCAAGTTCACTACATGTGTGTTCTTTTGTCATCAATAAATATTTGTAATTTAGGATATGACTGCTCTGCAATATATGAAGCTATTATACACTGCTTCAAGAGTAAATGTTGTATGATGAACTTACCATTGTTTTTTGGTCTTCAGAGACAATGAGGCCCACAATTGCTCTTGGATTGATGCTATGCTTAGAACAGTTCTTCTCCAGGCAGACCAAAATATTTGACCTGGCCTTGTGTTAAGCTAGTTTTCTGATCATATTCACAACACATAATTACCTGGAAAATTAGTCTGATATCTAATATATTGTCTTATATCAGTGGGTAACTGAGACCTTAGGCTAATAACAAGAATGGCTCTTCCATAGTTATCAAGAGAACCAACTCTGCATCTTCTCTGCAAAGTGAAGAACATCTTTCCTGCAGATGGAGAAGGAATGATCTCTGAGTCTTGTATGCATAAAAGTGTGGATTTGGGATTGCAATTGAATTCTGAATATACTGAACATTTTAACTCTGAGAGTTACCAAGGATTTCAAATGACACTCATTTAGCAGTTGCGTTAGTTTTGTATGCACTTTCTTATTGAGGCCATACTATTGGCAGTGAAACAAGGGAACTCAGCTCTCCTGTTAGGAAGACTTAACTGATCATTATGACTATAGAAATGTCAAGGTAGATGTAGGAACTCATCCTGTCAAATGAAGAGGAGCCATTTTTAGCTTGCAATACAGTACACATCTAGTTGTGGCTGTGAGATGATCCTCGATGATCCTTGATAGCAGTTGATCCCCCACACAGAATAATACCTAGTCAAACGCAGTCTCTAACTCAGTACTGTTGGTTGTCTAATTATACTCTTTGAATTAGTTAAAAACTGCTGTTTATGGAGCAAATTAGTGCTCATTACTGACCAAGTCTACATTGTGGCAGTGATTCATGAAAACCCAATCTGAGACAAGATACTTAGCAACAACAACATCCCATATCTGAAGGCACTAATCCTTGCAAGGTGCAGAGCCAAAAGAGTTGTTCTGTAATTGTATGAGCCCTCAGCTTTTACATGAGCTGATGCACCTAAAGCTGCAACAAGCTGCTGCTTTTTCATTCCTGTGTAAACAGTAAAAGATGCAGTTCTAAGAGGCTACAATCCTACTTGTTCTACTACTGAAAAAATGACAAAGTATCTTGCTATTTTGTGTAAGGTGGGGTTGACAGTCCCTCCTTAATTGGAAACATTGGTGGAGAATTTGATACCTGTTCTTATTCTATGTCAGCTTGATGGGCTAATTGAAAATGGCAGAGATTATAGCCCTGGAGTGCCACCTTGAAACCTTCAGTCCTTGATTTCAAGCTGAAGACCGAATGTTTCATGGTGGAGCTCCTGGTCGTACACAGTGAAGGCCACTGAGATCCATAGTGACATTGGGAACAATTTAAATCAGAAACCAAAAAAAAAAAAAGATAATTAAAGCAAAAATAAGAACAGGTTTAACTCTTATAAAGGAATCACTTAGTATCCTCACCTTCCACTAAGGCAAGGCCTGAAGAGAGTCAATCTATATTTAGAGATATTTCCATGATTTGAATCATATTTCCTGCGCTAGAGAGTCACTGTCATACCAAGGCTTATCTTACTGTTTCACTACTATGATGTTGACAAAACTAACAAAGATTAACTGGTGCAAGAAGTATACATCATCTTATGTTTTCTTCTTTAATGTTCCTCTTATTAAGCTGGAAGCACCATTCATGCATGCAGCTGGAGCACCAAGTGCAAGGAAATGACCTTTCCTGCAAATGATTGTGTCCAAAAAAAAAATGAAGCAAGACAGCCCATGTTCACTTGAGATACAAGCAGATTAAGAAGGTGTGTGTTCTACAAGAATGCTCATTAGCCTTGAGGGATCCAATTACAGAGCTAACCCTAAACCCACATATTATTGCTTAGAGATTGGATTAACTTTCTAGTACTGAACTTTGGCATAGATAAGCTCACATCTTTTAACTGGATCCAGGTTGTTGATGCTGAAATTTCTCTGATGCAGTGTAAACCAAGAACTGATGCATGCTACAGCAGCACAGTGAATTCAGAAAGCAGAAACCGATACAGTTGTGGAGAAGGTGGGCCGAGGGTTCAGGGAAGAAACCAGCGGCTGTAATGAGTGACAGCTGAAGGTGAAGGAAAGCTTCCTCTCACATCAAGAACAAGTGGGACTCGGATGGGCTCTCACTTCCTACATAGAGGCTTGCGTGAAGAATCTGTCTTCCCCTGTAAAGGCTTAGACTAATCTGTGGTATCTCTTTGGACCAGTCTCACATTTTGATCAGGTTATGGCCAAAGTTCTTTTACTAGATAACAAAAGCTTGACATGACCTCCATGGAAGTGGAGTGTGCATGTTGTTATCAGGCTCAACCTAGGAGTCAATTCTCATATATGCTCATCTACATCTAACAGATCAATTCAAACTTTACCACTGACTACAGGCAACAAAAGTCTACTCCCTAGTTGGTATAGAATATGTGCAGCACTGCAGAAACATGATGTTTCCATTGATGTCAAACTAGTACAGAGCTCATTTTTTATAGGCAAGCAAGATTTCTTGCACAGGTTTGTTCCTTCCAACTATAGTCTTCCATGTTAATGAGGTCAGGGTTAAAGTTGCTGACTTACTGTTTGGCACCTTGACTCAGTCAAGATGATCTTTAAGATGATCACGAACCACAAGTAGACACCAAAATCATGTTCTTGCTCTATCAAGGACAAGTGGAGTGAAAAGTTTTCAAGCTCATTCCTCCCCAGTGTTGTAGCAATGTTGTGCCTCTCATGGTGATCTCAACCTGTGCATTGCCCCTTCCATAGCATCACCCATGAGTCATGATCTTTCTGGCTTTTTGGGTCTGGTTGGGCATGTGAAGAATCAAAAGTGGAGAAATAGTTTGGGATGGGATGAGTCACCAACCAAGGGAGGAAGGTGAGACACCTGTGTCCAAGAAAGGGAGTAACACCAACTGGTAGGTTTCAAAAGGCACTTTTTCCTTTGATCTGCCAAACTTTTCTTTACCAACAGCATTTGCAGAACAGGAGGAACTGCAGCAGCAAGCACTTGAAGTTGTGCTTTAGAAGGTCTCAGATTCATGTCAAAAATTGTGCTTCAGAAGGTTTTGGGCTCTACTCCGTCAACTAATTTCTGCTGGATTAAGCAAAATATGGAACTCTCATGAGGCAATTGTAATCAGAGCAAAGCAGATATAAAAAGATGCACAAATAAGATGAAGCTCAATGATCTCATATAATAACTACTAGATCTTTCTAGGTTCAATGGAATATGATGATTAAATGTTGTAATGAAGGATGCAATGGAACAAGGGTTGTTCAGACAAATATAACTTCTGATACATGCATTCTAGCATAAGAATCATCTGAAACGAACACTAAAAGGCAATAAAGTTGCACAAAATCATATTTTAATTACCACAACACAGAGTTTAAACATAATGCCTATCAAGAATCCAACATGAGGATGGATTAAACTACCCAGTTCATCATTCTACTATACATACTTTCTAGGCTAAGGATGCTCCACCCAGAGCATCTGATAAGAAGTGGCTAACCTATGAAGCACCCACTGAACTACTAATTCTTTCAAGGTTTATAAAGAAGAAACTGGAATAAATTGCAAGGAGAAGATCACCCGAACAATAGGTTTCTATAAAATCTACTCCAATGCATATTGCATGATATCATTACTACGGCTTCACGATTCCTTGGCAAGATAATCTGGATCAGATGATGACTGCTCATTTCAGTAGAACCAGCTGGAACCATCGCGCTTCTTCTGCAGCATGCCCCTCTGTGATGCAGCATTAGAGTAATCCACAGTGGGTATGTTTAAGCCAGACGTGAACCTGAAGCCACCACTTGATTCATTGGGTTGATTGCTGAATTGTTGCCCGAATGGCATCATGTCCTCACGGACGAACAACTGTGGTTGCTGAACCAAGCTGCCCACTTCCTCGAAGAGACTACCACGCATTCCTGTCTCCTGCCCAAAGAAGGTGTCTTCAATCTGAATTCTGCTCTGGAAAGAATTTGAACCTTCCAACACGGAAGCACTTCCTAGAGTCAAGCTCTTGTCACCACCAATGTTGCTGTCATAGAAACCCATCAACTCATTGATCGACTTTTGCCCATCAGAAGGAATACCCAAATCAGAGACATTAATAGGATTGAGGCTTGAACTAAGTGAAGTTGGAGTCGGTTGAGCGGTTGACGACATAGAGAGAACCGGGGGCTTGTTCTCATTCACCGGGAAGTTCTCAGCCGACAGCGCACCAATAGATTGAGGAAATGTACTCTGATACTTACAGAGGTACTGGTGACTGTTTCTGGCATTCCTATCTGTAAATCCTTGGCAAAAATCATGATGTGGACACTTTGCATTATCGCAGGTGTAAATTCGCTGGTTCAACAACAGTTCTGGCTCCGCAGCAGTTCTCTTTTGAATGAAGGCACAATCAGTCTCATCCTTCATTGGCACGGACAGAACAAATTTTTCATTCCCAACAGTTGCACTCAGGCTAAATGTGCTACCATCAGCAGGAGGATTGTGAAGAATCACATCCTCGCTCTTGTCTTCATCAACACCTTCTACATCATAATCACCACAGCTGGTGTTGAAGGACATGGCTCCTGTGAGGCCACTCCCAGAGGATGGGGGGAGGCAGGTATCAGGGTGCAGCTTCATATACACGTCCTCTTCCTGCTTCACAACAGCAAGCCACGTTGCAATCTCCTTGGCAGTCATCTTGTCTTGAAGGCATTTGGACTGCCTAACCAGCCGACGAATCTTTTCGATATCAGGAGACATATGCTTGATGACTGCAGTCAGGACACTAACTTTCCAAGCCTTTTTCAGATCATGGGGTTTTTTGTAGGGTGGCGGACCTTGATCGTTTGGAATGCCCAATTGAGGCCACCACTCCTCCCTCCCGTTAGGCCACCATGGTGGTGCAACTCCCTTCTCCAGGGGGAACCTCCGCTGCGGCGGGTCACAGTGCTGCATAAGAGCTGACAAGAGAGATCCCAATGTGGTGTCCTGAAGCTCCTGCAAGGAATGAGGACTCACAGTACCAGAGACCACTTCATTGTTAGATCCAGGGACGGTGTTATCGGCCTGGTACTTGGTGATAGCAGCAGGTCCGTTCCTGTCAAACCTGACCTTTTCTTTCCACCAACCTCTAAGGTTATCAGAGGCACCACTAACCGGCTTGCCCTTCTCTGGAATAATACCATAAACAAATCCCTGAGCCTTGCAGACCTCCATCATTTTCAGCATGTATTTAAGGATGCCATCCTGTGCACGAGACATCTTCTTTCGGCGGGCTTGCTCTTGTGACTGCCACTGCTTTGCTGCATCACCTTGCTCCTTGCTTTTGTTCTGTTGTTGCTCCTTTAAACGCTTCAAGCGCATCCGGTCCCTCCACATACGTCGTTCGAGTTCTTCTATGTCAATATCTTCGTCACTCTCTTCATCACCAACCTCCGCAAATTTTTCGGGAGGAGGATCTACCAGATCGCCCTCTCCCATTATGCACTCACCCACTGAAGGCTGATGGAGGCTACCATAACAAAGATTCTTTTCATCATTCGAGGGGAAATGTTGCACATAATTTGGACCTCCAGGGTACACCATGCCTTCCATTAATAGCCCCCCCATCATTACTAGCAGCACACGCAATCAAATTAATATCCTCGGTGTCAAATGACAGATGCAATATTCACTGCAAGAGCATGAGAAAAAAAGTTCATATAGTGGCATGTCTAAACAGCAAAAAATAACTTCAAACATATCATTGATCTTCAATTATGCCATGCTGTTGGAAGATATTATTATTTACCAAACATATGATGGAAGTAATACCATGAGAAAATGATGAACTTTCTCAACTTACGAACAGAGTCCATTCTCAATTGTGACATTTAAGACACATTTATTAGAGTCATTTCAGAGAATTTCCAATGAGATATTTGACAACCAATATAAATGAGCATGCTCCATGAGTGTAAATAAGAAGAAATACATTTATGAATGGCATTAATATGCACTTTGTCTATGATAACAAGCAACAAAAGCTGTACAACTCAAGTTGGATGCACCTCACTCGGCATACAAAGGATACAGACAGAGCAAGAAAATACTTTTCAGACCGATGTTGCAGACAACCAGCAAGCTTTACCGCTGCAATCTGGAGATCTTAAGCTAAGAATTTTCTCACATGAAGACACAAATTCGAATAGGACACAATTCTTGCAAACAAATTAGCATCAGATCTTAACCCAACTGAAGATCTAATCCAACAAATTCTTCATGTGAAAGTTGACAACTTTATCTAAGATCAATCGAAAGCCTTTTGCAATTCAGCAAGTCGAAGCTCTTGAATTAATGAAACTAGATATTATAGCGATCAGATGAATCCTTGACAAAAACAACACAGTTTGAGAAACATTATGGTCATCCAAGGGAGTGACAAGCAAACCAAGTTCCTTCTTTGCTGCATAAACAGCATGTATGTTCCAAAACTATGAAAAGATAGGGCAATTTTTCTCCACATATAAGCAAACAGAACAACCAAGACCGACATGAGTTCTAGTCTTCTTGCTAATACCAAACAAGAAAAAGAATTGTTTCCAAAACAGCATAACTCGAAGAAACGAAAAGCTAAGCTGTCTGTTTCTCTTGTTCATACAAATTCAACAAGCATTTACTTTGTATAAGAAAAAACCCTGATATGTGCTCTCAAAAATAGAACAAAATCACTCAAACACAACATCCAAATTTAGAAACAAAATAGATGAGCACTTTATTACTTACCGTATAACATGGAAAAAAGGAACAAGAAGAAAGGAAGCAGGTATGTCAAGAACGGAGGCAGCGAGAGACACCGAAGAGGTCCACAATGGAAAACCAAGTAAACAACCTCCAAATCGGTATCAAACAAAAGAAGGAATTGAAAGTATCCGCAGTCCACACACAGAAAACAAAAGGTTCAAAGTTGGAACTCCATCCTTATATCGATTCTTTTGGCCGACATAACTAATCTAATCAAACCTGCCAAAATAGACCGCAGATCCCGTCATCGACTTCATGAGCCGAGTGAATCTTATTAGATGTTGTCTCCAAGAATGATGACGAATTGCACGTCATAGACAACAGGAAACATCCAAGATACCGATAGGAGAAGCATAGACTACTCAGAGATAGATCATCATCAAACTTCTCTTAATAAAAAAAAAAGAAAAATCAAAGCCGAAAGAATAGGAGGAGAAGGAAAAAAGAAGAAATAACCTCTTCCACTGGCGGCGAATGAAGCACTAAATGGCCGAAAAATCAACTTTTTTCTTTCTAAAGGATCGAAAAATAGGAAAATGATCGATCTTGAAGTATTTTGATACATTTCACCACTGCTGAAGAATTACGTACAGCAATCGAGACAGAGCAGACAAGAAAAAAAAGAGAAATGATTGTTATGAAGAATAAAAGGGGAAGAAAATGCTTGGAATTAACGATCATGGCTAGCTACACAGCCTTTCTTCTTTGAATACCACGAGAAACCTTGTGTGCCACCGTAAGAACAAGCAATTGTAAGAGAGATTAAAGCAGGACTCTCAACCAATCTCCAAAACCGAGAAAAGAAGAAGACCTGACAGCCATGTAGCGGAAACCAAACAGAAGCAGAAATCAATCAAAAAAAAGGAGGCGCCTTTAACAAGCTAAGAGGACGCAAAATCTAACCTTTTAGCTCCGATCCCCGTTTATGGTCTCCCTCACGCCAATAATATCCAACCTCTGCGCATCTCTGACTCCGAGCAAATTTTAGATGGACTACAGAGGTTAGAGATTCAGAATTCCTGCAGAAGAAGGAAGGAAGGGAGGAACGAAGGAGCGAAGCTGGTGCTCCTCTTCTCTTTTCACCTCACCTGCCTTCTCCCTCTCTTACTTTCGCCTCTCGCTTTCTCGCCTGTGGAAGGTGGCTTGTCGGGGTGGCATGTGAGATCATACAGCTCGTTGATAACGAGCGAGCGAGCGAGAGAGAGAGAGAGAGAGAGAGAGAGAGGGGTAAATAAGGTGAGGTTGACTGGGGATGGAAACGAGATGCACGGTAGGAGAGAGAGAAAAAAAAATGATGGAAGAAAACAGAGGGTGGGGTTATTGCTTCTGTTCCTCCTGTTCTTGTTGTGATGCCTGCTTGCCTTCCTGGAGGTTTCCCCTGATTCATTGAATGCCATGGCTCTTGCGGTTTCTGTTGATTCCCCATCGGGAATCAAAATGAGATTGGCAGTAATGGCAGGCACCACAAAATCGTCTAACTTCACCCATATTGGTATGCATTTAGACACAAGCATCCAGAAGTAGGAAATGGAATCTACATCCATGGTGAAACCTGTGAAAAAGTCAAAGGTCTCAGTGAAAACCAAGCTCTTTTGTTTCAAAACAAAGGCTGATATGATTATAATGTTGATTGCAGATGCATTTTTTTAATCTTAGGCTGTGGTGCAGTTACTATAAAGAGTTTTTCTTCATGGACAAACATTATTTTCTTCACTGTCTTTTGGCTCTCAGCATTTGAAATGAATGCATGGACCATGATGCAGATGGTTTTACCACAGATAAATTACTGTCTTCATCTTTCTCATAACACCCAAATGGTTCTTCAGATTTGCATTTCTTTGCCTCAAACAGATGAGAAGAAAATAGTCTTGTCCTGATGTCTGCTGATTCACAGTATAACACAAGAAGAAACAAAAGGAGAACATGTACAAGCTTAGTTAGTCCTTTGTGGGGGGTTTGATGCCATTCCCACCTGTCTCTGTTGATATATTGGATACATGATCTAATAGTCAGCTGTACAGTTCATTAAACACAAATCTTGGGAGGTTATGTAGTGGTAAAAAGGGAAAAAAGAAAAGCTGACCAGATTTTGACTTGTGTGTCCTGCCAGCCTCATGATCAATACTTGGCAAGAATGGAAGCCATGTGCATCAGGACTCTCAACAGCAACAGGTAACTTCTAGACATTGACACCAGATTAAAAGTATTGCACCAGTGAAGAGCTGTTGTCTCCCATGCCATCATATTGTAAGCCATGAACACAGACTGCTTCACCATGGAAGATCAAGGCAAGACTTTGAGAAGTCGTTTTGGTCCCAACTGGGACAAGAGGGAGGCTTTAGTGCCCTTAAATGAGCTGAGAATTGGCCTGCAGATTTGACTGTTGGTCCCAGTGGCTTGTAGTGTTTGTACTGCTGCCATAAGGAAGATTAAAGGCAGAGAGTACACTTTTGGTGGGGAGTAGTAGATTGCCCAACATCATTATGAGGTTCATCAACTTGGGAATCATATGACCCTTCTTTTGTTTCTGTTCTTGAGCAGGTAGATGTGACACACTGTTACTGCAAAAACAAGTAGAGATTTAGGTGTCGGCAGGAGCTAAAACTGGTAACATTGTACATGTTTCTTATTTTTACATCATCAGAAGATAAATGATAAATTAAACATAAAGACCAGGATAGCAAAGAAAAGATCACTAGAACAGATGCTCTGCATTTGTCACGTTGCAGTGACATTAATGGAGTGGCCCTTTCTCCAATTCTGCTCCCTTCCTATTTACTGCTCTCTGATGCAGCATTAAGAGAGTGACATAAATAAAAAGGTTGAGGTTAAATTGAACAGGCTGGTCCTATATAATTCTCTCTGCAACTACTGAGTATGGAGTGCCATCTTTCTGTTCTGAGCAGTGCAAACTTTTTCATCGCAAACCAGCTTCTTTCTTTGTCATGTTCTTCTTGTCAAAGCTGGTAAGAAATGATGTCAATGCTGTATAATTATGCTTGATCATGTTCCGATTAAGCATTGTATTTCCGATCTACTTGAACCTATAAGATATAAACAGCAAAGTACTCTATTGTTGTCCTTTAACATTTTTCTCTTATAATAAAAAAATGGATGGCAAGGTATCTTCCGCTCCATGAAATCGTCAACCATCATGCATTTCTCCACTGATAAATACATTTAAAATGATACAGAAACTTCATGTATTCATCAGCTAACAAAAAGCATTAGAATAAGAATGAAACTTCCATGAGATCCTGGAGTGATACTGACATGAGCAAAGAAATTAGTGTTTCTAAATAAGATTCTTTACCTATTTTATTCAGAGTGAGACTGAGATTAAACAAAATTAGTGTTCAATAGTGATCTCTTTTTTCTTAGGTGAACTTACAATAGAAAAGGATCCTTAGTTAATTTACAGTGCATCTACAATATAACAGATTACTCAAGTTCAGCTGATTTCTGGATGATACATGGCATGACTGAGAAACAATATATTCTGATATTTAGACATACCTTCCCAACAAAAAATCTGCATGCATCATCAATTGCATTTATGTACACAAACAATGAAGTTGGAAGTTCAAACTGTAGCAGCTTCACATGTTGTTCTGTCTTATCTGTTAAATTGCAAACCACTGCAGACTCTGAAGATCCAGACACACCATCTTATCCTGACAGACACGAAATGAAACAGAGGAACAAGATTTCGGGTAACCAAGGTTTTGCTTTCCTAATCGCATGATTTCCTATGGTTAAACCTTACAAAATGATGACCAGAACAATAAGATCATTTAGAAATACCTTCAGAATGCAATCCACATGCATTTATCAGCTGCTAATGTTTACATATAATGAACTAAGATGTTTCAAGTTACAATCATATAATGCAATAGTATTTATCTGCAGACCACTGGATGTACTGCTACCCAACATAATCTCACAACTCAGAAAAGAATACAGAGAAAGTGATGAACATAGCATACAACATGCCTTAAAACTGATAAGAATCGCTTTCCAAAATGCAGATTGTGTTGTTCTTGCCTACATCAAGTTTCAACTTGCTATTAAAATATTTGACAAATATTGCACCTGATCAATCATTTCAACAATCATCTAGACATTCAAAAAATTTTGTGAAAGAAAATGCAACATAATTTTATTCTGAGTTCTTTGTTGTGTAACATCTGTCAGCTGCCTGTTGGATGGATCTGTCCACATAGCAGACATGACAAATAAATTCAAGGGACCAACCATGTGCAACTATAAAAAAAGAGAGAAACCTTCATTCAGTGCTGTACATGTGCAACTAAAGAAGAATAATTCCTGTAGTGCTGCACCCAATTCATGGCAATGCACAAATAATTAACTAATTTGGGTGCATTTGTGACAAGTCATTGTTTTATTAATGTCTAAACAAAGAGCAAGCTTCATGGGATGAGTTCTATTCTTGAGATTAGAGACATTTTAAACAGATTTGTTTAATCCCTGTATATCAAGGTTATCACAGTAAAAAGATTCCCTAAAATGGTTACGGTTAAAAGTTAAAATCTGATATCATTCTTAGATCCTAAATCTAGAAAATCCCTCCCATTAACCACTTGAATTTGGTTTTAAGGTTTACGGGAAAACCACAAAGCCAGTTGTTGGTTCAGCCAGATGACATTCACTTTATTTAAAGTTAGCCTTATAATGAATTTAAGGTGACCTTTCTTTCTTAGAGAATAAGATGCCCTATCCAACGTAGGTGAAGGATCATCTATGCAAGAACATCACCATAGCTTTCTCTACACTCGGTCATTTGACACAACTTTAGAGTTAATCCAGAGAACTTGTTGTCTAGGAAAAACCTCCAAAATGACATATCAATAAAATACTCTGTAGAATCTTGACGAGTGATCCTTGCTGATTTTAACAACCGGGCTTTGAAGTGATGATCTGGGAACATTTTCTAATCTGCAACTTGAGCATTCTGTTAGTATTCATGGTAGCACTTGAAAGGAGGTACTAACTTCTTTTGGTTGACAACAATTTGTTAATCTGATAATAAGGACAGCTAAAAAGAATTGGTGTGTATGCATCAGAGTCTTTTTTTGTTGCAACAACACAACTGTTCTGTAATTTAATCCTATGAAAAAAATGAGTTTTTTATTCACCATTAGGCAATTTGTTTGGCGCAAATGTAGAATTCTTGTGAATTCCTTATTTAGATTATGATGGAGAAAGTGAGGTGGATTCAGGTGCTCTACAAATCGACGCAAGATGGTTATATTGTTAAAAAGACTGAAACAACATGTTAGGTCAAGCATGAGCTGAAACAACAACAACAGAACATGGAAGAAAGATTGATTTCATTCATTTTTGAAATCAATAACCAATGTTTTCACTTTTTTTTCTTGGGATAGTGGGGAGTAATAGCTTGTATTGATGGCTCTTGCTTAAAATTTTTCAATGGCATTTGTACTTAAATGAGCATACTGTGTTGAATTAATCATCTGCGGCATATGTTTCCTATAAATATTGGATCTATTTCCTTGAGAATCTCGAGGAACTCTTAAATGCAAGTGAGCACATGCCATAGACTTGTTCCATGCTCTGGAAAATTTGCTAAGAGTAGACTGCAAGTCATAAATTCAATTCTATCAAAGCAGCAACATGTTATAATTACTGTCTGATTCTATATGATGGTCTTGCATGTTTAACTGAACATGTGTGCAGAAAGCTAGACAATCTTGCATGTTAGCAAGGAACAATTTTCTCCAAGAGACTCATAACAATTGTGAGCTCTTTGATGCTGCCTGCCACCGGAAGAAACAAAGTGTAGTGCATGTGTGCACCCAAATTATAGTTCATTTCTTTGGCTCACTGCCCCAGAAAACTCACCTTACACCATACTCAAACTAAATGGCACATGCCATGGTACCCGAACAAGATGCAACACCTAGAGATACTGGAGAAACAAAGACATGTGAGAGATAGAGAGTTAAAACTAAACAGGAGATGGATAAAGATTTCAATGGGCTGTGAAATACCGGGTATCCAGGAATTTCTCATTAGATCTCTCAAGATTTGGCTGTGTCCCTGTTCCTTTGGCCAAATGCATTGTCTGAAAGCTTTTCTATGGCTTCAGCAAGCAGACAAAGCCATGTTTGCGTCCACGTTCACCTCCATTATGTTGTGACCTTTACCCAGAGAATACCAAAAGTATGTAATGATGGATGGATGGAAACACTTCCATTCTAAATTGCAGAATCACAAGGTGATATCTTGCTTTCCGACTTATTAAGTGATTGGCCATTGGCATTAGTCAGGAATGCTTTTTGGGTACTGGTATCAAAGAAGAGAAGGTACTCCACACAACTCACACATCTCAAAGGAATTTGATACTAGCATTAGTGCATTCCACCTTGTGGAACATGGACCTAACTTTAGATTCAAATGTCTCTGAAATTTGTCATCCATAAATTGTCTATACCTATTGGTGATTTGGTACAAGTGGCTCAGAGTAGAAGATATGATGGAAATATATGGATTATGCATGGGACCTAAAACAAGCCATTTCATGAAGAACAGTCTTAAATTAATGGATCTTTATTACAAATGTGTCGAACAAGGCAACAGTGAAGACTAATATTGCCCCTAGTCAGCTAGGAATTTCTTGAGGAAACTAATAAGCCAAGAATTAGGAGACTTAATTTCTCTTCAGCACTTTTATATTTATTTTTGGGATCTGTTCAAGGCACCCTATTTGATGGAATTTAGTTTACTACAAGTCCTTTTTGTTTGTCAGAGAATCTTAGAAGGACATGTATGTATGGTTGCATGCAGTAATAAAAGCTACTAATTAAAGACGGATCGCATGCAGTAATAAAAGCTACTAATTAAAGACGGATCGCATGCAGTTCATGTGCGAAACATTCACATGCGTGCGCATCAAGTGGTTACTGAAAAGCCTGTAGGTTTAGGTGACATACTGTTCTCCCTCGTCTTCTGCTCCCCGATCTCCGCCGCCTCATCTGTGACCGGGCAAGCATCATGGAGGGCAGCAACGAGCAGCGCGAGATGCAGAGGTTGGTGCTTCGACACGTCTCGGGGCCTCACCGCCTCAAAAACTCACTCCACCCTCGTGTCCTGGTGCAGGGTCGCGGTGATCACCGGAGCCAACAAGGGGATCGGCCTCGAGATCGCCCGGCAGCTGGCGCTCCATGGCGTCACCGTGGTGCTCACGGCGAGGGACGAGAAGAGAGGCACCGGCGCGGCGGAGTCGCTCCGCGGGAGCCACCAAATCCCCAACGTCGTGTTTCACCAGCTCGATGTTCGAGACGAATCGAGCGTCGGAGCGTTGGCCGAGTTCGTCCGAACCCAGTTCGGGAAGCTCGACATCTTGGTAGAAGCGAAACCCTAACAACGCGCCACTTGCACGCTTGAATCCGTCTCACTCGGCACTGCAACTGCAGGTGAACAATGCAGGGGCGTCAGGGATTTCGGTTGATGTCGAAGGGCTGAAATCTCTCGGCATTGATCCAGAGTCCTGGGTAAGTCCCTTCGAATTTTACGGAGGACGAGGAAGGGGAAGAAGAAACCTAAAGAGATGCCTTCTCTGCCATTGCAGCTCTCCGGGAAAGCTGCCAACCTCGTCCAGGGAGTACTGCGCCAGACCCACGATGGCGCAGTGACGTGCTTCGACACCAACTACTACGGCTGTAAGCGAGTGACGGAGGCGCTCCTTCCTCTGCTGGAGCTCTCAACCTCGGGCGCCAGGATCGTTAACGTCTCCTCTCTTAGATCCGAGCTCAGGGTAAAAGCCTCCTTCCTCGCACCCCTGTTCTCACAAACTGACTTCGCCGTGTACGGCAGAGGATGCCGAGCGAGAGCATCAGAGAGCAGCTGAGCGACATCGACAACCTGACGGAGGAGAACATAGAAGGACTGCTGCGGAGGTTCCTGGAGGACCTCAAGGAAGGGAGACTGGAAGCGAATGGGTGGCCGATGATGTTGCCGTCCTACAGCGTGTCGAAGACGGTGCTCAATGCCTACACGCGGGTTCTGGCGAGGAGGCACCCCAGCATGCTCATCAACTGCGTCCACCCGGGCTACGTGAAGACGGACATCAACTGGAACACCGGGGTCATCACCACCGAGGAGGGAGCCAAAGGGCCGGTGATGCTGGCTCTGCTGCCCGCCGACGGCGCGACCGGGTGCTACTTTGATCAGACCACGAAAGCCGAGTTCTGATGGGCTCTCTGCTTCTTGTGTTTTGCTGGAACCAAAAACACGATTTGCTTGATGAATAAAGTCAGTAGTTTGTGTCCTTGCGCATGCATGCAGATAACGTGTATGCTTCTTGGTCACGTTCACACATTATGGCAATGGATGCATCAATTCTACCAAATAAAAGAGAACAGCTGCAGCATTCATCTTGATACAAATTGTAATATGACCTGTTCCATCAATGATGAACAAAAGAATCATATTATGGTCTCAAGATGTCACATTATCCGGTGGCTGCTGGGAGATCCATTCCGCAAATGTGTTGTCAACCAACTCAAGAGGAGGAGGAGAAACGAAAAGAGAACCACTTCTTTCTAACAGATGTTCCCAGCCATGGATGGACGAGTCAGCAAATCCTCTTTCTAACAGGCGGAAGAACCCTAAAAAGGAGGAGCCGGCACATCTGGTAACCAGGTGGCAAAAGCAGCAGCAATTCATCTCCTGATAAATGTTACGAGCAGTTCTACTCTCCTACCGTCATGCCAAACCCAAATTTGTAGTCCTTCTTCGAATGATCAATCTGCAATCATAACATGAATTAGTTTAGTGGCGCTCCACACAGCAAAATTTCTCGTTTAAGTGGGTATTTTCTAAGACAAAGATTGGGGAACACAAATACAGAAGGCCATATGCATAGAACTAGCATTGATTTAAGCTTCTCTGAAGCATCACGTTCATATACCCTACGCACCTCGGCGGAAAGAAGTAAATTAACACCCATGTTAAGCCGTTCCTCCAAAAATGCCGCCACAACACCATTGGAATCGAGTTTTCCCCTCAACCGACACTGCAAGAGAGTTGGGCATCATCAAGTATTCGGTATCAATGGGCATATTTCACCAGGAAGCAAAGGGAAAAAACCAAACTTTCAAGTAAATATCCAATAAATTGATTGGTATTAGGAAGTTACCTGACGAAGGATGTAATCGTAACCAAAACTTGATGTAACATCTCTTGTCATGTGATTGTACATGAATTCAGATGCAAGAGAAACCTGCAAGATACAGCTATGGCAAGGCTTGTAAGATGAGTATATCACGTAAGTTTTTCTTATAATTATTAGAAATCTAACCTTCTCGGATACTTTCTGAACGTAGCTCAGCGCAACAATTCCAGTGCTTGCAACTTGCCCGGTTGTAACCTGCACAAAACATTCATAAAAACCTACAATGAACTCCTTAACAAGTCCTCAACAATATAAGCTTCTAGTCATGATTCTGATCCCACAAAAATTCATTGGAGTAAAGAAAAATAAAACAAAAACTAGTACACGATAAAAAAACAGCCTTCATAGAAATCTAAAATGTTTCCTTTGCATTACTTAAAGATAGAATTATGACTTGTGCCTACATTGAAACTAGAAAGCAAGTAATTGACAACCAAATTGCATGCAGACCTCCTCTGTTGGACTTACTTCAACAAATTTACCAAATTTTAACTACTGGTGGGTTCTCCAGACAGCAAAACCAAATAAATACCAGAGCATGTAAGATCATCCAACAGGAAGAAACAAAGAGAGAAGTGAAGGGAAGGGAGCAGCAGATTACCATCTTATCTGTGTTATAACGAGCAGCGAAACCAATACCAGACTTCCTTTGATGCCCAAGCCAAAAGACTTCACTGCCGAGGGATAGATGTGGTGAGACACTCTGTAGAATGAACGGTAAATAATTTGGTCAGTGTTCCATATAAGTATAATATAAAGAGAAACAATGAATACAAAAGCCCACTTCACTGCTGCATTTTCGTCAAAATGAAGCCTTAAGACCAAAAGACCATGTTCAAGATTCAAAACCTTAATGACCAAGCATTGCTTTCTGCATCTCTCATGCATAGTATCTCAGATTCTAAGGGTGTGTATGCAAATGTATAACAAAGTCTATATCAAAATAGTCCTAGTTTCTTGGATTTTTTTCTCCCATCCAACTTGCTTCAATAAACAAACTATGCTGACTCTCCTAATATTTTATATACAAGCTTTTTTCACTTGTATTCATTTAGAAAAATAACTATCCTAGCTTAACTGCAACCGTATTTCCATGTGGATGCAGTCCAATGTGGCCAGGGATATCCTTGTTTACTATTGCATCTTACCGAAGCATTTAATTGGTAAAGATGCAATACAAGCATCAAGAGATGTTCCTTCCTGTATGAATGGTACAATCCCTCGGCCACCCAAAATGAAGAAGCAATTAGAATCTCATGTCTATATTTGTTTGACAAAATAGATTTGGAAACAATATCTCAAAACTCATATCATGCTAGAAGGGGAGTGGCATTCTGTTAGTTTTTATTTTGTCGATTCAGCATCCATTATGACGATGTACAGGAATCTGGCAAAAAGATTTTCAAAGAAATGTCCAGTTGAATTCAATAGTTATTCACATAATGGTTGAGTGATGTCAATTCTCTGTTGCCAGCCTTTGTAGAGTTTGATGGATCAGCAAATTCTGTAGCATGTGGTTTCAAGCAGAACACCTAATGTGACTTATTATTCCTCCTATTCATTTAGAGCACTAAAGTTTGGAAAAACCTTACATTATTTGCCAGCCATGTTACAGAATATACAATTGCCAAGTATAAACCAAAGAACAAAGATATGACAAAGCTACAAAAAGTAATCTAAATCATGACCATGCACATATAATGTAAACTTATAAAATGACAACTGATGAAAAAACCATATGATGTAAGTGGACTACCTATATTTGATCGAGTGAACCCATGAGCATAAGAGACTTCACCAGATTTTTGTTACCATAGATAAAAGGTCAATATGCATGAGCAGAAAGCAAGAGAATATTCAAATTGGTGCATAACATGCAGAGGCAGAAAAGCATAGCCACACTTTTATAAGTAAAACCAGTGTGCAAACATATAATTAAAAGAACTTATAGTGGTTAAAGGAACCTAACAAAGTTTAGGTGCTGAAGCCACAGAGAAGTGCAGCACACTAAACATGAAGGATACATCAAGTAGTCAAAGTTATTCATATATGTTGCAGGTTAGAGTAGAATAGACCCTTGGGTGACAAGCAGCTCCACTGAACAGGAGTTCAATTAAATTTTCCTATTTTACTTAGCATGACGGAACTATTGTAGATCAAAATGGGATGCCCTATAAGCTAGGCAATAGGCCATGCCGAAACCAAAAAATATGCTGCAACCTTCACCAAGCTTACCTGAATATAATTGGCACCATAGAAGGCATTGTTGCCTATTTGAAATTGAGACCTGAAATCCCGTCCCTACATATATGAAAATAAAACTTATAGATGATAGAAAATATATATATAACTGCAAAATGTTGAAAAAGAGACTTTTCATCAGATGAAACAAAAAAAAAGGTGCTAAAAGCAATACTAAAAGTAAACTAACCTTATAATCGAAGTTAAACATTCCTTGAGAGAAATGTGGTTCATTTGTCAGCTGGCAAAAAACAAGAAGTTACTCCTTACTAGTCAATCAAACCAACAATATATTCCTTCTTCAAACAATACAGGACTATCAAGAATTTTAGTAACAAACCTGAGCATTTATCTTTAAAGTAAGGTTATCAGTCAGATCACATTTGACTCGTGCATTCAGCCTTCCATCAGTCAGTATTCTTCCGATAAGCATCAGCTATAGTTGATTTTAAATCATCCATAAGAGTTACATGTAAATCTAAGAATTGTATTATTCCCAAAACACAGCACAAGAATGCCAACCTTAGGATCCAGAAAGTTTGCACCAAATTCATAGTGTGCAGTAGGAACTTTAATAATGTCAGAAGACTGTGAAGGAACCTCCATTGATCCCATGAAAACACTGATCAAAAGTTGTCAGCTCAAAATTAATAAGGCAACAACAAATTAATGGTAGAGCAATCAACAATCACCTGTGGCTGAGAGCAAATGTCTGATTTATCCCCTTTGTAAAGTCAAAACGCAATCCTTCAAAGAGCTCTGGCTTCAAGGACACTGAAGACCACATTCAAAAGTATGTCAGAACTCATGCAAAAAATATTCTTTTTTTTTTCTGTTACAATCGGAGTATCAGTTTTATTAGTTCAATTTTACTCGGTCACTCCTTACCTGGAATCTTCAAAGGCCCCTTTACCCCCTCATGAAAAAGTTTATGCATCTAAAGACAGCTCAGTAAGGTCTACTTGTATCTACATATAAGTTCTAAATGGAAAAAGGGTTAGTATCACACAAAATTCTGAATCAAACCTTTTGGTCAAGAATGGTAGAAAAGGAGCTTTGTGTCAACCACTCGTCAAATTACCTTCTCACTTTAAGGTGAGAACCAAACCAGCCATCAAATCCACAAATTTCCAATCCCATTATGGCCCCTCACTTTCGGCTTGCAAAAATAGTTAGCTCGCAAAAGAGATCATGTTATCTTATATAGTTGAACCACAACTGACATATGAATCAATACACCAAAATCTCGAATAAATATAGTACATTGGACAGAAAGCATTTTTTATTAGCTAGGAAAAGAGATCTGTTTAAGGAAGAGCCAAGATCAAAAGTTCACACATCAGCACACGTGAACAAAGATGTGTGTAAAAGCACTTCACTGCCTAGAATCGATGAACTTCTTCACTAATTAGCCTTGTCTACAAGAAAAATACCAAATTGGAAAAAAAAAATAAACTTCAATTTCAATATAAGTCTCTATATGGTTACATATTTAATTTGCAATGTTATGATCTGGCAAACCACATTGTGAGGGCCTCACCTTAATCCATTCAATTGGATTTCTTCATTTTTATCGTCATAAGTTATTTTCCTGTTATCATAAGTTAGAATTTGAAAACATAAATTGATGATTCATAGGATGTTGAAGGCTCAGTCCTTGGAACAAGCAAAATAAAACCCAAAACCTGATAACAAGAACAACCATTTATCATGGCTACAAGATCCCTCAAAATACAAAGGCTGGCCAAAATAAACTATCCTGAATCAAGCTCATCCTTAATTACAGAATCCAATTTCCACAACAATCAGCCACTGACAAGTGTAAGCTCAGACGAGTCTGAGTACAAAACCTACCTACCCTAGTGCCCAGAAAGCACACGGACAAGAATATACGATACAGAACCTGTTCAACCGAAACCTAGGATTCATTAAATCATCCCAATTAGCCCATACCTAAAATCGATGCCTCTGCTACGCAACACAGAATACTCGTGAGAAAGAAACAGCGTTTCAAACTACTGTGAAGTAGAATCTAGCCAATGGGGCTTGTTTTCTTGGATTCCCTTTCACAGACAAGAGTTCAAACATGGCACTCCTCAGGTATACTAAGATTTCCAGCAAATTTAACAAGCTCCCAACCGGGTTCTATCATCGTATCACGCTCTGTAATCAACTAAGCAGACCAATGAATTCAAAATGAGACACGGCTACAAAGAGCACGAGATCGAATAGGACTCACTCAACGCCTCGCGTTGGATCTCCTCGAACGGAACGGGGCAGGGAAGATTCAACCAGTCGACCTTCTCCGAGACGCCCTTGCCATCGCCCTGCACCTCAGTATTCGGGGGGAGCGCCGCCGCAAGACCGACGGGGATCGGCGGAGGAGGAGCCGCGGCCGGCGATGGCGGCGGGGCGCCAGCGTGACTAACGGAAGATCCCATTTCGCCAGAGGGTTTCCAAAGCCGAGAGAGAGAGGAGAGGGTTTAGGGTTAAAGTAGGAGAACGAGGCGGCGCTTAACACCGATGGTAGTATTACGCTACGTGTACAAGGTACGTGGGTTATCAAACGCTTCATCGTCTTGACGACGATCCTTCACTTTTCCCGTCTCCTCATCCAACGGCGAAGAAGGCTAGCGCCTGACCACGTGAGATCCGCGCGTTTTTAACACTTATGGGCGTAGAACATTAACAATCCTAATGATCTGAACTGGTATAACCCGTATAACCCCGTAAAAGTTGACTGACTTGTTATTGGGCCGGGCTTCAGCCCAGCAGTTTATTATGCGTTCGCTCACTCTCCAAGCCCTTCTCGAGAGAGAGAGAGAGAGAGAGAGAGAGAGAGAGAACCATGGCATTTGTTGATCTGTGATACGTGCAATTTCTTGACATATGGGCTTTGTCCAAATGCCTTGCTTTCACTAGAGTGACCATGGCTGAGGCAAGCGAGGAGGCAAAAGGGTTGACTCTCTTGTAAACTTAATTAACGAAGCAAGCATTTTTATTGATAACAAGTCAAGAGATGAGTCCAGCAGCTAGAGCTACGTTTACTCGGACAATTCTGGTCGTTCACCAACCAAGTGGGGCATCATGGAATTGTTGCCTTAACAGTGAACAGCCCCTTTTGGTCAGGTGATCTGGAAGGGGCAATTTAACAGACTTGACGAGTATCAAAAGAGCTGGTCAAATTACTCAAAATGTCACTTTCATGCACATCCAGTTTAAGTATGAAATATCAGATGACATAATGAGCACCCAGTGGAGTGAGAAATATATGACAAGAGTATCACCATCCATCCTAGATAGATATATATCCAGAAAAAGGACAAGATAGATAAACGTATAAAAGGTCTGAGGAAGCCGATATATCTTTAAAGTATTGGTAACCAGTGGAACCTTAAAATCTTGTCTTGGTAACGATTTTGTCTGTTGTTGAGCGCCATTAAGCAACTTTGGTCACTGTCAAGATAATCAATGTCAGCATCTATTGTTTAATTATGCTTGCAACTTAATAAATGAAATGGATATTCCTCTCCCATTTTGCCATAATAATATAAGAACGATTCAATAAGGGTAAACAGACAAAAAAAAAAGTACCTTGCTGGCTATGTTACTGGAGAGCCAATCAAGTCCCTCGTACAAGCCCTCACCAGATGTAGCACAAGTGCTCTGGATATACCTGAGAATTATAAGTGCACAAAGACCAGTCAGGACTCGGGAGTATGATAGCCTTGAATATTTTAATCAATCATCGGTTTGATCAACAATTAAAATTAAAAAAAAGTGTGGCATAAATGGAGTGAGCTGGAAATCCAATTCAACACAAACAAATTTAACAAGATAGTATATAAGAGGGGTTTCAGAAAGGATATCAAAAGTTATCTTAACAATCACCAACCATGATAGTTGAAACACCACCTCCAAATAAAAATGGGCAACATAGCACGTTTGATGTGTACAGACACAATCAGAACCGAAAATCACAACCAGACCATAGCAGTTTGCCAGACTTCCATCAATAGAGATAAAATAGGTGCTCTGCATAAACATGCATGGACACATATGTACAGAAAATGATGCTGAATATACTATAAGAAATCACGATGGAGCTCGTCCAATCAGCAAAGATGACAGGCTGAGGAATGGCAGTCAAAAGTATGCAAGATAAAGCAAGTTTTAGAAAATAAAATGAAATGCATTATTCCCATTGTATTTCGCCAAATGTAAAGCTTTGAGTGAGTTGCCCCCTCTCCCATACTACCGTATCCAAGAGTTGGCCTGAACCCTGTGTCACTCTGAGCTTGCAAGGCCAAACATGAAGATACGGCAAACACAAAAAAAAAAAAAAAAAAAAGGACTTGCATTCATGACATTCAGAAACAAACTAGACATGTTCTCCAGCTTCAGAAAGCATGGGATTTCAATGGATCAATGCGTTTGGCATGATCTAAAAGTCGGAAAGTGAACTAAATAATCTAAGAGAATAAAACTCATATTAACTTGAACTTGAGGAGTTCATTGGATTAAGTACACATGAGAAAGAAGACAAATGATCAAACTGGGAAGCAACAAATGGCCAAGCGAAACCACTAAGTAGCTTGAGCTAATCTGTCTGGAATACAAACTGCACTTTAACTGGGATAAATTAAAACTAGCACAAATCTGATTTCAAACATGGGGATCAAAGAATGCCAAGCTTGAGGATCGTAAACTAAGCAAGCCAAGCTCAACCAACTAGTAATTGAATTTCTTGGCTCTTTTGTGGCGTAAACTATGAAAAGAAAGCTGATAAAAGTAACATCTTAGAAGAGAAAATTAAAAGACATTTCAGATATCAAAGAAAACAATCACACTCTTTTAGAAAGTTAAGACCATGTAAAAGGTTGGAATGATAACGCATGGTTATAATCAGTAAAGCAATAGCAATCTGCTGCAAAAGGATCATGGCTGGTAAAATAACTGTTTTATTCCCACAGAAACAAACATCAGCACCTGCCACTAAAAGGAGATCACCAATCTACATTCCATGACCAGCTTAGATCAGCTTATCTGGCTGACAATTAGCCCCTTTTGTTAGTTACAACATCTCAACCAAGGTATGCAATACCAAATAATACCGCCCGGTATGGGCGGTATGTACCGGTCCAACAGGATACCGGTACATGGACTGCACGCTATCAGTCGGTACGATTTTCTTTTTTTAATAAAAAAATCGTTTTTTTTTTGTTTTTTTAGGCTCGGGCGACGTCGCACGAGCGACATCGTTTTTGCTTTTTTTTAATAAAAAAATTGGTTTTTAACTTTTTTTTACTTCTCGGGCGACGTCGCCTGAGATGGGAGGCGATGTCGCACAGGGAAAAAGAAAAAAAATAATTATATATATATAATATTTATAATTATAAATATATATACCGAACGGTATGCCGAAACGTACCGTTCGGTATACGGTACCGTACCGTACGGGAGAAGTGTCGAAACTCCAGTATGGTATGAAATCGCCCAACAACAATAGTTTTCTCTTTCCATTTTTATATTTAGTAATTTTCTATTTAATCAATTCTCCCATTTATATTTTGGCTATCAAGGTTTTCTGAAAAGTTATTCCTAACCCAATTTTTAAAATGCTGGAAATGATGAATCAGTGCAAATCAAGGGTCCTCTACAAAATATGTATAAAATAACATTAGGTTATACAATGTCAAGTTAATCGATGTAACCATCAAGTATATACATGATATACTCATTTAGCTTCCAGAAAATCCAATTATGCATAAGCTTAAATGATCATGCAAAGAATCTCTTATTGTATATACAACCTGCATAAGGAAAAGGTTACTACGCCACAAAATAGTTCTTAAAAAATCTGAGTATTTACTTGACTATAGCAGATGACGAGTAAAGAAGTATTAGTTTGTCAATCAAATATCTTACCAGTGTCGCTGGCGCAAGGAATGCAGACCAAGCTTATCAGTGATTTCAGCAGCATTCATTGCATTTGGAAGGTCTTGTTTGTTCGCAAACACAAGCAAGACAGCATCCCTTAACTCATCCTACCAATACCAGAATACATAGGGAAAACAGATGAAACAGTTAATCATAGTAAATAAACAAGGGTTTCAAATGTCATCCAAATATAGAAAAGTTGATACCACAAACCTTCAAATCAGGCTTGTAATCATCACTTCCAATTACATCAGTATAATGATTTTAATGACATGAATTTTACTTCAATTTCACATCCCATTGCAGCACCAACATCACATGTCGGTACTTCATTATTTCATTGGATTTTAATGTGAAAAAGACAATTAAAAGTCAAGTTCAAGCGTATTATTATGAAACACAACAAGGCATATGTGAACTTTCAGTCCTGTTTTCTGTTCAGCAGGAATCCTGAGCAAATTATTTTATGAGAAGAGGCATGATTCAATGAATCGTTCAGAAGACATATCTACTGAACTATTTTATCTGATGAACTTCCGCCTCATACAACATACACCCAAAAAAAGGATCAACTCTAGCTTTTGCTTTATTTATGTCATTCATACATATATTTTTCTGATCAAGTCTCAAAACACAAGATATTCCATAAGCATATGCATGGAATATATTTTTTGCGGCACATCACCAATTTGGATGGCTGTACTGTAAGGTCACAATTATTTCACCCACTTGATAATCATTTAAGCTATGTTTTGTGGAAGTGTGTAAAAAAATCTTATGCAAGAACATAAGTTTTACTAAAATTTTGATACGACAAGTGTTATTTCTGAAAGAGATTACCTCATTCAGCATCCTGTGGAGTTCATCCCTTGCCTCAACAACACGATCTCGGTCATTGCTGTCGACAACAAAAATAAGGCCTTGCGTGTTCTGGAAGTAATGCCTCCATAGTGGTCTGATCTGTTCTTGCAGACAACAAGATCACCAGAACAAAGGTATTTAGAAATAGCCAAACAAGTTAATTAGTTATTAGCAGACTAACATACTGATGTAATGAAGCCAGATCTGCACATAAAGCATCTGATATGCAATGCGACTTTTTAAGATGTGCACTTAGAGTGCCCAAATGTTCAATCGGTTATACAAAGTCGAACAATAATTTTACTGTAGGCAACTTGGAAAATTAAAAATTTCACTAGCATAACCACAGCATTACCTTATCCTGACCACCAACATCCCATACAGTGAAGCTAATGTTTTTGTACTCAACAGTCTCCACATTGAATCCTGCATTAGAACACACCATAACAATTTAGAAAAATATCATAAGAATTGTAATCCTATAAGGACAAATTGACAACTGCTTTGAAAGACCACAACCCTTTGAAGTAAATTCATAATTTTTTTTACAAAAATCATGTTTCAACTGCCAACGAGACAAGAGTCATGCATAGTGCCAAATTATCCTAACCGCCCATGTACAAGTAAAAAGCACCATTTGACTGAACATGATCATCACCATGGGAAGCCTCATAAAATTGATAATCAATTTTTAGAAAATCTCCATGGGTATTGGAGGAAAAGATATGCATACAAAGCATGTTAAGTTTAAACAAGAAAAAAATGAAATTAAAGTACTAAACTTATTTAATTTTCCAGTATGGAAAAACATGACCAAAAAGCTCCAGAAGATAGAATTGTTAACACTATCACTGTATTGAATGTATGCTCTAAATGATATCCAATGAGTACCCCCCTACAACATTTGTCAACTATAAGCAGTGAGACAAATGTAATAAATAAACAGAAGGTTCATTGTAAATCATCACTTTCACGGTAGCAGTTAAAGAGACATCCAAGTTGCTAGTGTCTAAGTTGGAGATAAATCATGCATAGGAATCATGCTCCAAGTTGCTAGTGTGCTAATATCATCGTCCTTGAGAACATTTTCCATACGAAGAAGCTTATCTCAATAGGTGCAATAGAAATCAATATCATGAAATCTGTGTCGAAACTGTTCCACTCAAATTCTTGCACTCATTAGCAATATGATTGCATAGAAAGTTATAACTATGTTCTAGAGCAAATAGAAACATAATTATCATTCCTAAAGAACAAAACAATTAATGTTCATGACCACCTATCACAAAACAGGTCGACATCAAGTTAGTCAAATAGTTAAGGTAAAGCACGGTCACCAATTCACCACCAAAACGTGAAACAAAAAGCACAGATCTCCAACAAATCCAGCAGCCATCACAAAGAATATCAAAAAGAATAATCGGATTCAAGAACACATTATTAAGGAGAATAGCTCATTTGGGAAGGCGACCAATACTCACCGATGGTGGGAATGGTGGTGACGATCTCTCCGAGCTTTAGCTTGTAAAGGATGGTGGTCTTACCGGCAGCATCAAGCCCGACCATCAGGATCCTCATCTCCTTCTTCGCAAACAAGCGGCTAAAGAGCTTCCCAAACGTAAGCCCCATCGTTCCCTACGCTATCAGATGGCAAACATAAAGATCGATCACGTATCAAAAAAAAAAAAAGAAGATCTACAGAAGAAACCACGGATCTAAGCAGGAATAAACATGGCGTTGGATTTGTACTAATTAACCAACAAAAGAAGAGATCCAGACATTAAAGGAGCACAAAATTCCAAGATCTAACATGCGGGTTTCCGGTCCGAAATCCCCAAAAAGATAATCTATCGACAGACCTAAAATCCACAGCAGAAACTGAAGGAGACTCCCAATTCGAGAGGACGCTAATCGATCGCTGATGCGATCTTCTAGATCCGAGGAGGGACTACCTGTAGATCTTGAAGGGGCGGTAGGCGGAGGAGGCCGCAAGATTGAAAGGGAGCGAGACAGGTCGCCCCTTCGCCTTCTCTTCCGCGTGAGAAAAGAAGAAAGAGGCGAGAGGGTCGCAATAAATACGGAAGGGAGAAGCATTCTCGTCGAGACACTAAAGCCGACTCCTCGACTCCCGACTTAGCTTACGACTGGCGATGTGGCGGGGGGCAGTCCGTTCATTGTTCGCCACAACCTTCTGTCGTATGCTAAGTCGGCACATGGTATTCTTTCTCAATACGTCACGGAACACGTTACACCAAACCGGCATTTTCCAGGTTGAAATTAAATTAAATTAAATAATTTGCATTTTTTTTGCTGAAAAAAGTTTTTATTTTTTGAAATATTTTTAGTTAGCTCCCAACATCCAAAAATTTTAATTTTTTTAATAATAATATTACCTCCATCGATCATCATATTTGCCTAATATCGAAGTCTTTACCTATAGCTTTTGTTGTCTTATGTTGGATCTGTTCCTATGTATCTCATCTTCATCATTTTTATCAGCAACTAATGGATCTGTCGTTATAATTCGTCTTTTCTTTATCTCGTCAGACCTTTATCCACCTCAGCAATCACAAGCTCCTTCATCGTTAGCCATGAGACACGCAATAGTGGATCCAATAGGACCAACAAAATCTACAAAAATAAAGATGATACAGGATGAAAACAATGAAGGGATCAAATAAATTTAAAGATAAAATGATCTTTTGATGGAAGCATAGATACTCTAGGAGAATTTGTAAAAGTTAAAAGCAACATGTAAGAAAATTTTTAAACTATATATATTTTTTAATTCATCCTTTTTAGATTACCATGTCAATTATATTTATCAAACAATTTTAGGTAAAACCAGATGATCAATTATAATGTCCGATAGTTTATTGAAGAAGATTATGAACAATACGGTTTTCCATGCTACCCTTTTGTTGCTGCCTCTTCTAAATGTTCCAAGTACCAATGTCATTTTATACTATCTGTCTTTGCAGAACTTTATAGTGAAGAAACAAACCTATGTAATGCTTGCTGATACTAACACGGTCTTATGCAATGGATTGTATCATTTTCTCAAAATAAATGCACCATCTATCCCCATGAACGCAAAAACCAGTACAATATTCACTGATGGTGTAAGCTGATCGACTCTCCCTTTGGTCACCAATGAACAATGACAAATGTGGCACTGAGAGCTTTCATTTTGTCCATGCAAAACATGGTGTCATTTGATGTTGTTCTGATGCTGCTACGTTCCTGAATGCTAGAATTATTACCTTTTATATTACAATGATATTTGACTGTAAATTGTGAACCCTACTTTTCATATGCAGAATCGTATGATGTGCTCGGATATGTTGCTCACACAAATGAAATCATCCTGGCATGGTCGGACAACTCCCAAACCAAGGGAAGAAGAAGAAGGGTCTATGGCAGCATCAATACGCCAGTTTGTGCAAGTAAGTTGCTAAAAAGGTTGCACAAGATTCAAGTTATGGAGCTCATTTTGTACAGATGCAGAAACAAGAAGCAATTTGCTCCAGCGATGTAGACTCTGCGATCAAACAATGGATGTTATTGTAAGGAAGGAATTTTGTCAAACAGCAGGAGTGCATCAACCAGTCGAAGAAAGATTTGGGTCCCGTGAACCGATTGGATCGGTTGTGATTCCTTATCACGGGGTTGACCTGATATCGGGATCCGACCGTCCAAATTCTATCAACCTTCTTGTTTCCGCAGCCAACATTTTGTGTTTTTATTGTGGGAGAAGAGAATATCCGCCAATATATTCTCTTTCCTCTCCCACCAATCCTCTTCAAACCCGACCCACCTCTCCCTATCTTTTTATATCTCAAGCTCTCAGACCCTCTCCTGCTCACTTCTAATCCGTGAAATTTCTTTGCATTTATTGTCTTTTCCCTTCTGGTTATTGACTTTGACGGAACCGTAGGCGAGATCGACTGCACGAAGAAAAAGGTAAGATTTTTGCTATGCTGTTCATCCGTTCTTATTTTGGTTCGTAAACCCTAGACAAAAGTTTCGGTATTGACCACATTTTCTTTGTAAACTCCGCTAGGTAACTCCCTTCTCGTTCTGCTTCTCCTTTTTCCTGTAATTTACGTTGGGTTTTTGTCTTGTTTTTTTTTTCTTGTCACCTCGTTATCCGAGCTAAATCGGTAAAGGTTGCTGATATTTTTGGAGCTTTTCGGACGGAGTGGCGAGGTTCGGTGTTTTGTTGTTGTTATGAGAACCTTCCATTGGATTGTTGCATAAAAGGTTGTGTAATCTTTTGGGTAATTATGTTGCTCTGCAAAGACTTACCAGTTCTGGATTGTCGGATGGGCAATGGTTACTCGACATTCATGGTGGTGAAGAGGCTGCATAGATGAAGATTATATCTTCATGAGCAGCGTGGCTTCTGTGTCTTTGATATCAACCTCCGAAATTGCTTCTCTCTGGAGGAGGACTTGGAGTTTGTTTGCTCACCTCATGTCCTACCTATATCAGCATATCCTTATTGTCATGGTGCATAAGGGTGACCGCAGTTCTGGATCCTAAACTGTCGATTTAGACTAAAGTACTCCACCAAGATCCAAACCTAGGTCAACAGGCTTTAAATCTAAGATATTGACCACTATATTGCAGATCATATTTGTGTTACATATATTTAGTCAGTTTGGAATTGGAACCGATGGTTACAATTTCAATTTTTATGAACTAGAGCCGAACCTTGCCCTGGTTCCGATTCGGTTCGGAACTGCCAAACCATTTGACCTGGTTTGGTTCCAGTTCAATTACGGTTTGAACCAAACCATGGTCACCCCTAATGTACAGATAGAACAAAAACTAGTTAGCTCTATGTTTATAGTTAATTGCATCATCAAGGTTAATATGGGTGGCCCAATTATATTTTGAGTAAAAACAACTTACACTTTGGTGAAATAAGTGTTTGCATGCAGTAAAGTTAGTAAATTATAATTAATTCATGAGTTCATTTAAGCAATCTTTTAAGTTTCAACAAGAACCTTGAGGGGTATAAAAGAGGTTTAATATGTATTAATTTGTACACAACAACAACAACAACAAATCCGTATAGTCACAGCTATCCCAACTAATTGGGGTGGAGTACATGGATCTTTTGTGTTGCCATTAAGAATATGCATCAATCTATATGATTGTAAGATATAAATGTTTCATGAGTTCATCCAAGCAACTATTTTAGCTCCAACAAGGATCTTGAGGAGTACCAAAGAGGCAATCTACATTGATTTATTTTGATGTGGTACTATTTCTGCGTAAAGGTTGTTTTTTTTGTAAAAATGCAACAGAACTGAGAATCCTGTCATGTATAAGTGATCAAATACATAATGATGAACACTTAAATGCTAACTATATTATGAGAACAAGTATTTTCAGTTTTACCATATGGCCATATGTCTGAACCCATCAACCTTGTTATATGTATCCAAAAAGTAACATTGTTCTATTTTTTGTAAGGAAAAATACAGTAACACTAATATGAGATACTGTGGGGAGATGTGTGATCAGCTTGATCATACATCATATAGCATAGAGAAGATATACAGATAGGAACAGCTATATCCTGTTTGATGTGAAGAAGACCTCCCAACTTGTTTTTGGCCCCCCATCTGTTTTGATAGGCTTCAGTGGGCTCTGCGTAGTAATATTTTCACTTCTATGATTTTCATTGCCACCAGGTGGTTTGTGATGTATCGATGGCATGAACTGTTGAGGCCTTTGTTTGTGTACAGGCTTTTGTTCATGATGTCTCATGGAACTGTTTCTTCACAAGTTCACTCAATGTTCATTTCTATATTATGTCTCATCGTATCATTCAATTTGACAAAGGTGCTGCACACATATATACCTGTCTTATTTGTTTCTCATGTTATAGTTCTCCATTATTTTATTAGTTATTACCAAATGGCAGAGTGTTACTTTAACTGCTTATCGCTGTTTTATGACCTTGCTTCACAAGTTAAGGCATCATGGCATAACCATATGCGACAAATGAAGCTGTTTGTCAGAGAGCAATTGAAATTTACATGTGCTGGATTATAGTTAACCGTACTTGTACTGGGACCAACTTGTATTTGCAGGTTTTCCAGTTACAAAATCTTCTCCATATTGGGAAGAAAGCAGTGGCATTCCCATGGCACATTCTATCTTACCCTGTTGCAGCATAAATTCCTGTCTCACAACCAAAACCTATCTTAAAAATAATAATACATGTTCGGCCGTCTTCTACGATTCTGTTCCATTGCAAACCTGCAAATATCCAAAGACTGTCCTTCGGTCATGTATGCTGAGACCACGGAGACAGTCAATTATTTATGCTGCTGCTACCCCTATGAGCCAAGAAATTGAGAAAAGTACATTGACTGGGTCACCCCAAAGTTCTAGTGAATCATCCGCCAAATCCAAGAAGGTAATGATTATTGGTGGTGATGGCTATTGTGGTTGGGCAACCGCTCTTCACCTCTCCAACAAAGGTTATGAGGTGGCTATAGTTGATAACCTTGTCCGTCGCCTATTTGATCACCAGCTTGGGATTGACTCCCTTACCCCAATATCTTCCATCCAGAATCGTGTTCGGCGTTGGAAATCAGTCACTGGAAAATCAATCCAGCTCTTTATTGGTGACATATGTGACTTTGAATTCCTCTCCGAAGCATTTAAATCTTTTGAACCTGATTCTGTAGTGCACTTTGGCGAGCAACGATCTGCACCTTATTCCATGATAGATCGGTCAAGAGCCGTGTATACACAGCATAACAATGTGATTGGTACACTCAATGTCCTCTTTGCTATTAAGGAATTTAGCCAGGAGTGTCACCTAGTGAAGCTTGGGACAATGGGAGAGTATGGAACTCCGAATATTGATATTGAGGAAGGCTACATAACCATTACACACAATGGAAGAACAGATACATTACCTTATCCGAAGCAAGCAAGCTCCTTTTACCACCTGAGTAAGGTGCATGATTCACATAATATTGCTTTTACATGCAAGGCTTGGGGGATCAGGGCTACAGATTTAAACCAGGGTGTTGTTTATGGAGTTAGGACAGATGAAACTGACATGCATGAAGAGCTTTGCAACAGGTTTGACTATGATGGTGTGTTTGGGACAGCACTTAATAGGTTCTGTGTGCAGGCAGCAGTTGGACACCCACTTACTGTGTATGGCAAGGGTGGTCAGGTAAGATAAACATATTTCCTTCATTTCTGTTATGATTGTTATCATACAAGTGAATATTTACCAACTCTTGAAGTGGATATTTTGTTTCTGTGTTTGTTTCTGTTGATTATTACCATTAAATATTGCATGTAAAGGTATCAGCTGGTCTTTTTTTGCAGCCTCAAATGCTATACTTTATGGAGAAAATTGATAGCTCATAGATGACAAATAATAGGTGTTAGCAAGTATTCCAAACTTGTATTTATCAGACTAACATCACACACAGCCATTGGATTAACTGTAATTTGTTTTACAATTTTCTGGTGCTCTCTGTGGTCAAATCGTTACTCATTTAGCTTTTCTTTCACTTTTCAGACACGGGGATATCTAGATATCAGGGACACAGTGCAGTGTGTTGAGTTGGCTATCGCTAATCCAGCCAAACCAGGTGAATTCCGGGTTTTTAACCAGTTCACAGAGCAATTTTCTGTTAATGACCTTGCCAGGTTGGTCACGACCGCCGGGAAGAAGCTAGGACTGGAAGTGCAGACCATATCCGTGCCAAACCCGCGTGTGGAAGCAGAACAGCACTACTACAATGCCAAACACACCAAACTCATTGAACTGGGTCTCCGACCACACCTGCTCTCGGAATCGCTCTTGGATTCGCTGCTTAATTTTGCCATCAAGTTCAAGGACCAGGTCGATGCAGCACAGATAATGCCCACCGTTTCGTGGAAGAAAATCGGTGTGAAAACTCGGACTGTTTCAGTGTAGATGGGTTTGCTTGCTCAAGAACATAATGTCAACATCTGAAAGTTGACATTATTCTTTGTAAATATCATCCTTGCTAGTGAGGCAACTTAAATTGAGTACATGAATATCGTGTTGAGATAACAAAACACTACAGAGCTGTCATGGAAGGCATGCTCGATAAGAATGATGTGGATGATGCAACTTGTCCAATTCTCTCTCTTATCTATTTAGAGGTGCTTAAGAGTAGCATATTCATGTTTGGATTCCATTCTCAGTTTATGTTCAGTGATGATTGATCAGAGGATTTCATTTCATGTACCTCATCTCTGTATATATTTGACTTCCTGCAAATTGCATTCAATGTTGTGGAGGCCACAGTTTCAAAAATCTGGATTGGATTGATGGATCAGAAAAATCGGAAGTTAGACGACTAACCAATTCATTAATTAGATTGTTTGAACCTTAAAAGGGTTAAAATAAATTTTTTTTTACTTTCTATTGATTATCAAATATATATATATATATATATATATTTATATTGTAAAGATGATGACTGCCCCACCCAATCATACTATAATTTTTATATTATAAAAATTATATAATATTATTATTTATATTATATATTTTTAACATAACATACGGGTAGGACTAATTAAAGCAGGAGAATTGGTCGAATCGAAGAGTCAAGACCTTCAATTCTTTTTCATTGGAGTGTAAGTATTATACTAGACTACATAGATCATCACCATGATGCTGGAGATGATTCTTTGTTTGTTTAGGAGCTGCACACCGTAGAAACAGAGGCAGGGGAATGGCTGCCGCACAAAACGTTCATATGCAACGAGATGAACACGGATCCGTCTCTGCAACAGAGCAAACAGGTGCGGCGGCATCCCGTAGCAGTGCCGGTGCAGTAATTACCCAGAGAATTAATCTCAGTCGACTTCAAGCCTCCTCAGCACCAGCGAACTCACAAACTCGATGACGACTTCCGCGTGGTGGGATGACCATCGTCACCGCCGCGACAATAATGGGCTGAAGGGACCATTCCAGCAGCCAAGTTTCTGCCTTCATTTCTCAGGAAGAAGACCGGCAATGAGAGAGATGTAATCTCTCGCTGGGTAACGAATTGCATGTCTATTACACACACCCTACCCCATCTCTCTACATCGAATAGTAGTATCGGACAAACAGGAATGGAAGCGGCATCAATGCTACATCAAACAATGTCCGGGCACCAACCGAAACGAGGGCCCTCCTCTGCTGCAGCATTGCTTGCGTCTTCTACTGGTAATATGGCCTACGGTACTCGTCTGCCACCCCAAAATCATAAGCAATTTAAGCTGCTACGGTGGTCTGCATCTTATCCTGATGCACTTGTTCTTGTCTTCCCCGGATGTGGATGTGGATGGAGATGGAGAGCTGCGAGAGAGCCATCCATCCATCCATGCACGGATGCGGAATTCATCATCTGTATGGGCTGCTCTGTCCAGTTTTTATCGACTGCAGATGTTGCTCTGAGCCTTTATTAGCTCACCGATATAATTGCGGCTGTTGTTTTCGTATGTGCGTCGGTCCTCAGCGATTCACCTGCGCAACCAAGGAGCAATCCATGGCCTGAAAGATGAGGAGAGGATTGAGTCATTACTGTAAATTGCTCCAGAAATGAAGGTAACACATGATCGGAGCATTTATTCTCAACATAAAAATAGCTGATGATTAAGTCAGAAAAATTATAGGACATACACAAGCATGGATTTGAGTTTGCAGATTAAAGATCTGAAAAAAGAACATAGTGGCAGCATGATTAACAAGCAACAACACGATTTAAATCCTTGTAGAGTACTGAACAAAAGAAATGAACTTGTTTGACACTGATCATGTCATCTTTGGCAGAAAATAAGCATCAACAGAGTAAGAGATCCCATTGATGTCACCTTTGGAAGAAAATAAGCATCAACAGAGTAAGAGATCTCATCATGGGGCTTCACAAGTATTTGCTGTTTGGTAGTTGACTTCATGACTACTTCAGTAACTTCTCATCTACCAGGAAGATTAATTCCCATCTACTGGGTCATCCCAAACTGACCAGTTTCGGTTTACAATTTAAGTACACAGAATTAAGTTCTATGTCGAGAGGATCTTGTCGGCAGTCTGCATCAAACATATGTTTCCTTGACCAACCCAAATACATATATGTGTATATGTATATACATACACATATATGTATATATATATATATATATATATGACACAATATGATCCAATAGCTATGTAAGTTTGATCCTGGTTGATTGATAAATCTTCGTCTGCTAGTTAAACTAATCAAGTTCATGAACTTAATCACTCTAATCAGATCAACTACTCAAATAGGAAATCAGTAATTACAGAAGAAATAGAAAGGGTGTGATTATTGATAGCATGGACTACTCCACACAATTTCAAAGAAACAGGAAGGGTGTGCCTATCTACCTCCCCTGCAAGCAGATAAGGGTGACACATAAGCTCAGATATAAAGAAAGGATCATTTTTTTCTCTTTACTTTCTCAATCACATCCTTTTCATGACTAACAAATTAACAGTGTCTACTGCATGTGACATGACATGCATTAGCCAATAAATGCCTTGATAAATAGAGTTAAGCAATATCTTTATCATGCACATCAGTGTAGTAGCAGTCATCTCTGCTGTTATAATGTTCCTAGATCATCCTCAAATAGTGTTAGCAACTGACTCCAAATAGAAGTTGAAATGCGTATGAGTCTGCATTCATAATGAAACTGTACTACATGAATGCTAGTGTGTAGACTACATATTTTCATATTCTACAGCATCCTCGTGATATCCAGAGTTAAGGAGGCTTCCTTAGCTCTAGATGTTCAACAAATGCTAAATAAGTAATTTGATCATGTACTGGTTAATGCATAAATTATGGTTATTGTCCTAGTCTTTTGTCAAGGAACACACTGTCACATTATTGGAATCAAGCCATGCTTTGCTGTCTAAACTCGAAATATTGTTTAAATTGTCAAATTATGTGAAAAGCACAGGAAACAATAAGTTATCAACAAAATCCAAGCTGTGGTGCAGAATGAGGTTGGCAGATGCGTGGAATGAACCTAAAACCCATAATTTCACAAAAGGATATGTTGAATGCTTACCATGCTCTCAAGTGGATTGTCAAGAAGTTTTGAGTGTCATTCTTCCCTTTTAAGAGCTTTTACTTCTCTAAGAAAAAACATGTCTCAAGTGGGAGCTAAATATGATTAATCCATGTAAAACAAGGTCTGCGATGCAACTGCCGTAAGCAAAATATTTCCAACTTCAGTTTTCCTGATTAGCTATAAAGATTGAGATATCTTCATAGCAAAAATGAATAGAGAATTCAAAACACAGTAATAAAAATAAAAAAGATCGCAACTCAAGCAAATGAAGCAGATGCTCTAACAAAAGTGGAAGTGCTTCAGGGAAGTTGAAACTGTTGCATTTCGGAAGGGGCTGAGAAAATGCTTCACAATAACATGACATCGCAAGATGAAGCAGAAAGATACCATGTAAAACTAGCATAACTAGCATATAAGTGTTCTTTTCATAACTACATGTGCAGGATGATGTAGTTTCGGTTGAGTAGTGTCTCATCCCACCTCCAACTATAGTACATGCACAAAATAGAATTATTTTCCGAGGTATCACATAACAAGCAAAAACTACAACTAACGGATTGTTGAGATGAAAATTTTCACAACTGATGCTCCATTTTACGCACTATAAAAGAAAATAAATAAAGCCATACACTCTTACTGTACAGAAATGCAAGGAGAGAGGAAATTTTTGATAGCTACTGCATATACACCGAGACCTCATTCCTGTAGTAATGGCACTCCGCAACTGGTTCCACGTAAACAAACAAAATGAACCATTGCAGGGAACTAAGCCAAAGAGGCTGAGTTGATCTAGAAACCATTCATCTCCAAGAGGTAAGTTCGCCGCTTCACTAACGCCTTAACTGCAGCCCGGAATGGTCCATCGAATGCCCCACAAATAAATGCTTCAGCTTCCTTCCTGCTACTATTGCCACCGCTAGTGCCCTCTCCTGCAGGCTTGATAGCCACCAGTGTAACTCCCTGCATTCCCATTCCCTCCGCCAACTCCAAGTATGGAGCATATCTCAGCTTCATGTTTGATGCCGGCACCTGCGTCCTATTTGATGACAGTGAGGCTGCTAATGGCTTCTCCCTGAACTCTTTCAGCTGCTCTGCTCCCATGATCAATGTCCCCTGACCATCGGCATCTGTCAAGACCAAGCTTCTCAATGTCGGGTGATCATTAATTATCTGACGAAGAAGATAATGCCTTGTGGATGCAGCGATCAAAGAGCTGATAGTCCAGACAACTCGCAACTTTAGCCCTCCATTCGTATAGAATGACTCTGGTATGCTCCCATTGTCTTCCACTGACCCTTCTAGATTGGCCGAAGCCGGCCTACCTTCCATCCTGGTTCCACCCAAAATCACACAGTTCTGAAGTGTGCTTCCAAACTCCGCTGTCCACTTTAAGAAGACCCCATCCTCCGTTCCAACATCACCGGCAGGGAGCTCGATCCTCAGGTTGCGGACATGGGTAAAATTCTTGAGGACTCGAGCAGGGGAGTGGCGGGAGAGTTGGGGCAAAAGAGGCTTGTTTCCACCGTTAATGTTCTGAAGGCTCTGGAAGGGCCTGAGAAAGGCAAATAGCAATAGCCTCAGGAGATGGGCGAAGACGTTTCTCGGCTTAGGGGAAGACAGGCTCAAGGCCTCGTCAGAGTCGCCGTCGACGGACACGACACCGTCGAACTTAACGAGCACATCATGAACCAGGGGGACGAGGGCATTGAAGCGCTTCGACACGGTCGAGCAGCGGCCCAGGGACTGGATATCGGCGAGCTTGTTGAAGACGAGGAGGACCAGCGAGTCGGGAATTCGGTCGAAATGGTCCCGGTAGAGGGAGGGGTGGGACTGCATGTTCTCTCGCTTCTGACACTCACGAGCAAGATCTACTTGTGGATGTCCTTCTGCTCAACTAACATATCAAGCTTTCATTGAAGACGAAAGCAAGGTGGGCTTTTTTCCCCCCACCAGGAGAAAGGAAAGAATAACACTGCCAAGAAGCCAAAAGGCCCCAAGCCCACCGTCTCAATGATCTGCAGAACAACAAAGACGAACAAGATCCCATCAATTTCAGCCCCAAAAGAAGAACTTTGTCACAAAAATCAACACGATGAAACGAAGCCTTTCTCAGGTTCCGTGATATATAGAAGATTTCAATTTTGGATGCTGAAAAAACGCATAGCTCCATAAAACAACTAATAATCACGTCTCAGGACATTAGATCACCAGCTATTTTCTTTAGAGGGAAGATCAAATCCCTCTAAACCGAACGGACCAACATCAGACATCTGCTCGAAGATTTACCAAACCAGTTCGGCACTTCACCGCTGGCACAAAATCCAAGAAGAACCGACGAACGAAACATAGCTACGCTTCCCAGGAGTTACCTCAAAATCGCCCAAAACCGCAACCTCCGAAGCTTCACCAAAATCCAATCTTCGGCCGGAAAACCACTTCCGCAAAGATCCAAAACCACTCGAATAGAAACCAAATCTCCAAGTGATCTCGGGGACTAGCCGAAGGAAAAGGATGCGAATCCAGCGATCAATTTCGGGACCCGGGACGTGATTCCGCCGAATGAAGTAGGGTTCGCGGAGCAAAAGCTCGCAATTTATGGCTCGCTCGCTCGCTCACCGCACGGCGACGCGATTTCGAGCTGCGCCGGTTCCCCTCGGTGCCATAATAAAAGGGGAGAGTTAACGGCGCCGTCGAGTGGGCGTAACCCATCATTGCACCAGAATCACGGGGTGTCGTACTAGAATCACGGGGCTTCGTACGAACCCATCATTGCACCCTTCTACAACTGTCACTTCGGTTCCGGCAAGAGGCATTGATGGAGGGTAAGAAAGTGGGCGCGTTAGATTAGTCTTCGATTCTTAAAAGCTTGGACCAGTACAAGCGATGGCAGCAGATTAGGTTAATAATGTGATCGGCTTTAATGAAAATGGTAAGATACTTTGGCTTAAACTCATTATCTTGTTTGCAATAAATTTTATCAATCTTCATGAATTTAAATCCAAAAAAGATATTATACACGAAATAATTTAGGTAAACAAACTCCTTAAAAAAGCTCCATTTTTTGTTTTTTTTTCTGAAAAAAAATCACCAAATAATAATAATGGTAAATATTTGAAAAGAAATGCATGTCCCGTTGATGAGAAAACGTGAAGGTCTGCAGCTCACGTCCGCCAATAAGACACAAAATTTAGTGCCTCAATTCCACATCGAAAACTACTCGATGGTTGCAGGATGAGCAAGGTTAGACAATCACATCCTTCAAGCTGCTGCGTCGCTGCTCAGAACCCAATCCTAGGAGTCAGGGAATGAATTCTACCATTACTGCACCCAAATTGAAGGAGGGTGACTGCCATGCAGCAAAGCAGATGCAGTCCTGGAGATGCATGCTCAACCCTATGACTGCATCCTCGTGACCAGCCCAGGCGGCATCACCGCAGCTCTCTCTGACACCTTTGGCCGAGAGTCTCGGTGAACTTAGGAGTGGACGCAGCGGCGTAGGAACCAGGACTGTTCCTCGAGTGGTGGTCGCTGTCCTCTTTTCTGGGCTTGCACTGGGGAAAAGGAAGAAGGGAAGCTTTGAGTTGGTTGTGAGAAACAAGGCTCATCCTGATGCTGTAAAGCGAAATCATCTCAGTGGAAAGATAGTGTCGAGACTTCCCACCTCACGTTCTTACCACGGTGTCCCTCCTCATTTGTCCCCGAGTTCCCATCGGTGTCTTCTTTGCCGGAACAAAATAAAGTGCTCACATGCTGCCTGTGTTCTCTCGTCATGTTGGTGAGAAAGATTTGCTGCTTCCAGAGGAGCCATGGTGGAAGGAGTGATACTTTGGAAAAGCATCAGCTACCCTGCTTTGAGATCAAGAACAGGAGAGAATGTTGTGGAAAAGGAACAGACATTGCAGATCTCGTCAGAAGTGAGTTCATTCTTAAAAAAGAGGAACCATCACCTACAAACACCTAAAAGCAAAAAGCAGCAGCTCATGATCTTGTTTCCAGAAGAAAACACTGGTCGATCTTGCAGTTCTTGTTTAAGATTTGTTGCCCCGAAAGAGCATCCCAAGTAACAGGGCTTGAATTGGTGTAGACAATATTAGATCTGCCCTCTGTTTTGTGGACTCCAAAGATCGATCAGGAAATTGTTGTGATTGCCTTCGGTGCTTTTTATAGTCTCTTAAAAATCCTAAACTCGGAATAAATCTAAGATCAGTTAGGAATGAAAGAATATTTTATCTCGATTAGAATATTTAATCTTTGTGAGTGGATCTGACGCTAAGATGATGCCAAAAAAAAAAGATTTGATTGATTAAAAATTAATTTAATGTTATTTTGATGGATTTTTAAATCCATCGAGTCTCTATTTCATTCTCTTCTATAAAGGCGACTGTTTATTCATCGATGATACGTAAATTCTTTGACTCTTTCCTATGTAAATTTTGTATTTTTATAATTAAATAATACATAGACTGATTTAGATTTATAAGGAACCTTTTTGGGAATTTTTGAAAATTATAAATTGAGAGATTTAAATGAAGACCATCATTAGTAATGGCTAGAAATTTTGTTTCGAGTGACTATTTAATATGATCTTGTTCTTCCATGTTTCATAGATTTTATCTGAAATTTTCATAAATTAAAAGGATTTTTAATTCCAAGTTAATGTTTTATCGGTATTTTATATCATAAAAAATAGTTTTAGGATTGTATAAACCATGTTTATGTGTCATTTAAATTGTTATGCATGTTTGAAACTTTGAGTACTTTATTCTGAAATTTTTGAACAATTGTAAGAATTATTACGGAATTTTAGAAGTCTCTGAAAAGGAAAACCGAAATCAAAATTAGATTGGAATTAAAATCAGTTATATTAGAATAATGTTTTGTTGGGGAGTGAAAACTTCTTCAACCACTACGGATCCGAAGGGATGCTAAAATTATCAAAAGGATCCAAAGTTAGATTGGCTTATGGATTCATTGGTCGTTGTAATGTCTATCAGTTGGCATTAAAAGGCGGCGACGACGGCTTCGGCGCCTGGTTGTCGAATCTCCAGCGGGATCACGGGGCTCCGCCGGGTCCTGCCTGCTTGCCGCCGTCTTCGACTGGAGGAGGAGGCGGAGGCGCCGCGGTCCCGACGGCGTTGAGACGCTTGGCTTCTCCTTCGTCTTTCCTGAACGTTGTCGAGGAGTAAACGCCGAGTTAGAATTGCCATTACGAGGGTAATAGGGAGCGACGACCTCACCGGCTGTGTTGACTCGAACCGTCGCTGACTTTGTTGACTGGGCTTTAGCGTAGGCTGCGGCTTCCGAACAGTTGCCCTGCTCTTTGTTCGAAGCCAAGTTGGGAGCCAAACGGATAATGTAGGAGGAGCAAGCAGAGGGTAAAAGAAAGGACCACGGATACCGAGTCTATAAGACTGGTGATATATAGTGAGTTCTGTTCGCGAGGTTAAGTAGCTCAGGAGTTCATAAACATATGAGATGCACACACATGGCAACGACGGCTCGAGTCAAGACAGAAGGAGCTCTCTCATGTGATGCTAATATATATTTGTTGCCTGGCATATGATGGTACGCATGCACCACCACCAGCTCACTCATCGGGCGGCCCAATGATTTCTCTGGTGCTCAGGCCTTGGATCTTCCAACTCCTCTGTCTCCTTCTGTGGGAGCAACTCCTTTGTTTCACTGCTGAGCAGAAGTAAATTTGAATTAGGAGAGCTAATTCACTGATACTGACCTGGCATGCGATCCATGACGAACTCGAGGTGGGGGAAGCTTAGGTTTCGGTAGCAATCATCAAGGACAGGCATGAGGAAAAAAGCTGTCTCTTGGATTCCCTTTGGTGCAGTCTCGATCTCAACCTGCGTCTTTTAGAGCAAGCAATGCGCCTAATTCCGCCATTAATTAGAAAATGCTCGCAAAGTCGTATGATGCGTTGAATAATATTTGTCGGTGGCCTCTTTTGGTTTCCTTCTCTGCATATAACTGCCTCCATAATGAGGCAAAGACAGGAATTGACTTTGTCGCCATATTGCGTGGGGCTGACTTTGAGAATCTGACGTGAAATGCTGGCGATGATCTCTCAGCTTTTTTATGTACTGTTTCACCAGGGATAAAATGAAGTCAAACTTGCTTTTGTTAGGAGTCAAAGGCAACAAAGAAACAACATACCAGGATCTTAGATGGTTCATCTGCTGCAAATCCACCTTTTCTAAGCTGCATGCAAAGCACAAGGAACTCCCTTTTAGTAGCAAGGAAAAATAACACATGATCTACCCTTCCGAGTCTCTCTAAGTTTTGGCTTTGTGATGAAGTCAATAACATTTTGTTCACTTCCGAAAGAACAATTCATAATGCTATTAAGTCCAAAGACTGGTATCAGTGCTTCAAAGGAGGAATATGTATAGCTTGGAAGAATGGACTTCAAACCTCTAAAATATTGTCCCCTTGGAGAACAAGTTCATCTAAAACGTGGCACATGACATCCCAATGATTTCATGATGACCGAGAACCAGTGACTCCCAACTTTTAATCTGGTCCACCACTGCAGAAATTTGAGCTTTAGTCCTTTCTCATTTTCCCACCTTTTCTTAGACTTTTTTTTTTTTCTTGGGTCCTTACAGTCGCACAAGACGAAGATGATATCGTCGAGTCGCAATCTTTTCCAGCATAAGATCAAATCCACCAACTATTATATGAAATTAATAGCGCAAACTTTGCTATGTGCTCCATTCCGGCGGCTGAGCCCCGACAAAGTCGTTGACCTGATGCTTAACCTGTTGCACGCAAGTCAACATCTTAGACTAGCGTGAATCGCCGTATGCAAACTTAGAAATCACCACGTGGCTGCCTTGAACGGGTCAAGAGAATGGAAATTTCGATTGTCTCGATCAGACTTGACACCAAGCTCAGCAGTGGGAGCCGATATTCTTCATCCTTATCTTTCCCACCTTTGTTTATATGCATGTGGTCGGCGATGATGAGTGCGTCTGTCGACGGCTTGGTGGCTGTTCTTTCATGGGGAACTTCTGCGGGGGCTCTGCTAAATGCGCAAACGCCTCTTCTCCTAGTGTTGTTTCAAGTGAGGAATGCTTCTTAGATATGTGTTCTCCTTGCCTGCTGCCTGCCTGCTTTCAGTTTGCTTGTTTTCTTCTTCTGCAATTTCACAATTTTTGAAATGAAAACTGCAAGAAGAAAAAGTTGAAGTAGAGGCCACAAAGATGGGAGGGGGAGAGAGGTAGATGATACTTACGATTGTGGGCAGACCTGATACAGAGTTTCATGTAATCTCATATACTGGTAGATGTTGCGCAGGGTTGCAATGCTTCCAGGTACAGCAGGTGTGAAGCGAATGTTCGAAGCGCTCCCCCAACCTGCCTGCTTCTTTGGGCATAGATATGGGATAGTAAAGTGTGAGATTATTGTTAGGTCAACAACAAATCCAGGCGACTAAGCTCAAAAGAAAATTTCCAAACCATAAAGAAATTACATGTCTTGTCATTAGTTATTTGCTTTATTCATCTGTTTGATGTGGTTTTCATGTTCCTTGGAGATGATTGAACGCATACAATAACGCACTTTGATTTTTAGGACATGAGCTAATTCTGTCACTAGGTCACTAAATTATAGAAAAATAACGATGTGATTGATGAGGCATGCAACATCAGACTCATAAGCATGCTTCTGATGATAATCTGGGATATGAAATATCCTAATAGACCATTTGTGATCCATTTATCTTGTTCTTCCTTTCAAGTTCTTCAGCAAGAAAATTGCATTACCTATTGCAACATTTTTCAGCTCCTGTATCGACTTATATATTGTAGTGTCTGGAATTCCTTGTGACATTATCTTCTCCTCTTCCATGTACCTAAAAGGACAGCAATCTTAAAAGGACATGTGATCTAATAGAAAGCAGATAAACATCACGGTTTACTTAGACCTTGATTTTTAGGCATCAACAAAGAAATAGGAAACCGAAGAAGATTAATTAGAGATTAGAAATACTCATAGGTCTAAGTATCTGAATGCTGGGGGCAGATTTCTATTATGAGAGTGCATCAAACCAGTTGGCGCACCGACATGTCAGCTAAATCCACTGCGACCTCAATCTAAACTGTCTAGGTGAGACTATGTTCTCAATTAACTCCAGCATTCTCTCTCGTGCACACATTTTAGAATTTTGAGGTAATCAACATACTAAGCATCATTCCATTGTTAATGAACGGTCTAAGAATTTGAATTATTTTTGCAATGCAAGAAATGAAAAAGGGATGAACTTCGACGATGAATTCTTAAAAAAAAAAAAAAAGTCATGATTGTCTGATGAACACATCAATGTTTGTTGATGACTCTATACAATGTTGCTAGGAATTCATTCTTTATATACCTTCATGGATCTGTCTATCACCACATAGTTGGATTTGTGCATTCTTCTATTGCATTTTTGTTTTGGCACAAATGCCTTATAGATTTTCAAAGCCAATTTCTCTTTTTAAAATGGAAATTTTGTCTCCAAGATCATTCATATTGAAAGAAACTATGACTCACATGTTATCTCTGGAGAATCCACTGTCCATCCTAGGTAATTTTAGTTCAAACAACTCATCCAAGATTACTTTCAACAGGATTGCGAAGTCCTTTTTCATCATTCAAAAGTGAGGCAGCAGCTTCTGTGATTCTGAAGTCCTTCAGCTTGAATGATCTCAAGACTGCCACCAAAAATTTCAGCTCCAATTCATATCTAGGCGAGGGAGGTTTTGGTTGCGTCTTCAAAGGGTGGATTGATGAGCATACCTATGCCCCTGCTAGACTAGGAGTTGGCATGGTCGTTGCCATCAAGAAACTCAAACGAGAAAGCTTTCAAGGACACAAGGAATGGCTTGTATGTAACCATTGCACCTTGTAGTGGCAAAGAGGTTCTTATATGCCTTTTCAAGTTCCAGGTGAGCTTAACTTTCACTGTTATGTCTGCAGGCAGAAGTGACCTATTTGAGCCAGCTTCGCCATGACAATCTAGTTAAGTTAATAGGCTACTGTTCAGAGTCTGATAACAAACTTCTTGTCTATGAGTACATGCAGAAAGGCAGCTTGGAGAACCATTTATTCAAAAGTATGTTTGCACTTTGTCATCGGCTTCAAGTCCTCTGTTAGTTTCTTTTGCTTCACCACAATATTAGTATTAAGAAAATAGCAAGCAAACATCTTCTGTCTTCCATGGTATCAAGATTCAAGTTCAAAGATAGATCAAAATAGTCTTTAGAGATTTTTTTTTATCTTTTCTTGAATTCCACTGCATCCGACACGTCTAATGAATCTTAGTTCAAGCTAACTCATTCCCTATGCTGTTTTAGTAGTACTACAATGGATAAACTCATAATCTGAATGATCTTCTTGGTCTGTACTGATTAATGAATGTGGCTTGTTCTATGTAGGAGGGGTACAGCCTATTCCTTGGTCAACAAGAGTGAGCATTGCCATCAACATTGCTCGAGGATTGTTGTTCTTACATAGCTTAGAAACCCAAGTCATATTCCGTGATCTAAAGGCTTCAAATGTTCTCCTTGACTCGGTAGTTTCTGCTTGGACAACCAGCACAGCTGATTTAGTATTCTTAAGTCTTTTAAGACGATGAATCTTAGCCATCTAAATTACTTGCAGGATTTTAATGCTAAACTGTCGGATTTTGGCTTAGCTAGGAATGGCCCTACTGGAGATAAGAGTCATGTTTCAACTAGGGTAGTTGGAACTCATGGCTATGCTGCTCCAGAGTACATTGCTACTGGTAAGGCCTCCTCAAAATCCATAATGTGCTTCTCCTTGTAGGACATGTTAACTCTGCATTGTTATCAAATCAAACAAAATTCTGAAACACAATTCTATGGTCACTGTTGCATGCAGTTTTGGACATGTATTTATAATATGTGTGTTGCTAAACCAAGAGTTTTGTTGAGATCTATGACCTTTTAAAGCTATAAACGATGCATGTGTTTCCATGAGAAAAGTTGAAATGTTAAGTGGATTCGGTCAGTAACAAAATGCTACATGATCCAAAAGAACAAAAGAATGTACTTGGACCCCCTGAATTGCTATTTGGATTTTGTCCTTCAATTTCTCTGATTGATTCCTATATTCTATTATAAGGTTTTGAAATTCAATTAGTCTTATCACCGCTGTAAATTTACTTATACCATCAAAGATACAGCAACACACAAAATATAATTTCATGATGCCAAAATATATAAAAGCAGTATAGTTGTGTACACTTTTAACATGACCATCTGAATTTTTTGATGAAATAATACAGTCATCTGTATGAAAAATAGCTTTGCTCATATAACCATTAAATGAAAGTCAACTAGGGGCCAGGGATTGAATTACCTTCGATGTTAAGCAGTTCTTGCCACCTTCTTGAACTATGCCATCAGATCCTGCAAATAATTTTTTTAAACAAATGAGAATTGATACAATTTTAAAATCTTTTTCAGCTTATATTGCATTCAAACCTGTAAAATATTTATATGGCAGGTCACTTGAGTGTGAAGAGTGACATATACAGCCTGGGAGTCGTGTTGTTAGAACTGTTATCAGGAAGGCGAGCAGTGGATGAAGATAGGGGATCCACAGAAGAGGCTTTGGTAGACTGGGCAAAGCCATTTCTGAATGACAAAAGGAAGATGTTGAGGATCATGGACACAAGACTGGAGGGTCGATACTCGAAAAAGGAAGCCCAGACAATTGCTGCTCTTGCCTTGCAGTGCCTCCGTGTAGATCCCAAGAACAGGCCTAACATGACGGACATCCTTCCAGTCTTAGAACAGCTCCGAGCACCTAAAGACATGACTGCACCTCGCATACATTCAAAGGCTTAGTGCAGCGCTCCATGCTGCATGCTATGCTAGGAGAAACCTGAGGCAATCCAAGGAAGAACAGGTAAACAATCTGGGTGCTCTCATAATGTGGTGGTGGTCAGAGAGTCTTCTGAAGCATCAGACAGAGTCATACAGAGGATAGTGAGACCTGAGAAAGTAATTCAATGTGCCTTGTTTTACTGAGTATGTCTTAGAACTCGGAGCCATGATCTGAGACAAAAATTGCATGTTTTTGATAGCATAAGGGCATGGAGACAAGTAACAGGACATCTTCATTGTTTCAAAGGCACATCTGCTGAGATAATGACAGACATGAAAGGACATATTGGTCTATATATTGATTTCTGAGAAGTCTGAAATAAATGAACAAAGATCAGACAGTCATGAAACACAAACGCTGACTCAAGTGCGAATAGAATAAGGTTTTCCTACTTTGTGTGCAATGATTTTTTATATCTGGCATTTATTGAATCTCATAAGGACTCACTTTGCCAACATGACCTTCACAGATTCCTCAGTAATTAATCTGGCCATCACCATCAACATCAGCCTAGAGGGTCATCTTGTCGTACTCCTCATCCATCAGAAGTGTCTCTATTTTGAGGTACACAACTGAAAAACAAGGTTAAGCCCTAAGAATACAAATTGTTTCCATTGGATGAAGAGTGGTCCAGAATAAGCAAATGGTTTCCATTACATATTAATTTCTTTTTTTCACTTTGAACTATAATCCCAAACAAAAGTTACATGAGGTATGCATTAGATGTCTAAAAACAACACCTACCAAAGAATCAAGAAGTCTTTTAAGAGATGCTGTTGAAACAGGAAGCCAATGGATCACACAGAGTGGACAACAAACAAGGACACAATCAATCATAAAGAGAGCAGAAAACTACTGCTTCCAGTTATCATCAATTAAGCTCATGGACCACTCTCTTCACTTGTATGCTTCATCAGAGAAATCCAGCAATCTGATTTAGAATTTATTTACACAATGTTTTTTATTAAAAAATAATTCTGCTTATGTCATAATACTGCTTACATCAAAACATCAGTCCTCTTGATTGTCCAATTCAAACTGTCAAGTGCAATGGAATTCATATTCATGTGATAAGCTTATCATGCAAAATCAATTACAAGTTTCATAATTACCTCAGGTCATGAAGAAACTATTATGAACGTTATTGACTAATATAGTTAAATATATACCAAATCCATAAACAATAAGTTTCTCAATCTGTTCAGGTTGAGAACAAACAATCAACAGAAGCATTTTCTAATAAAAAATGAACATTTACTAAATCATAGTTTCAGGTTGCTAGGCTACAGGTTAACAAGCTGCCTGGCAATCATCTGTCATTAGAGAAGATACACATATAATGAGAAGTTATGAAGTCATTAGAGTAAGGCTCATGTTGGTGTCAGATTTTCAGATATTCTTATATACAAATATGCTTCTTCTTTTTTTTCTTTCCTAACAAGCACTGTGCTATAAAATCTGGCATGTTTAATGGTAAGAATTTTTAAAAGTATTTGACTGGTTAAAAAAGCAAAGTGCTTATTCCAACATAAAGAATGCTATTTTCCAACAATTTGATATCTACAGCCAAACATATAGCAACCTTTTGGTTTTTCTGTAACTAATTAATTGTGCTTCCTCATATAAAGCATCCCTAGAGCTTTCAAGGGCAAAAACTGAGACCGATTAGTCCAAAGTGATGTTCGGCATTGCATAATTGGCTAACTAATTAGTTCAAAACTATTATTTTCTATTGCATTAGATGATATATAATATGTTACATACAGATTCGAACATGAGACCTATCATATGTACAACAACATGCTAACTACTATGATGCCTCAACAAAAATATTAGTTGATTTATCAACAATAATATTAATTGAATTATTAGCTGATCGGTTAATCATTTAGATGGTTTATTGACCTCCTCTAAAATATAAAAAAATGTAAAAGAAAATCGACTGCTGTGAAAGCCAAATAGACACTCCAGACTTGCATTGTCGATAATGATATATTCTACTTTTCCAACAATTAGTAGTCGATATAGCTATTTACAGGGTGGTTAATGAAAGTAAAGGCGACCGCATAGATCCTAGCATCTATATAAGAAGTCAATGCTGCCTAATCAAGACACATCCACATCTGTCATCAACGGCACAGCAGTGGAACAGTGATAATGATTACCATGCAACTAAAGATGGCCATGTGCTATCGTGAGTACGCTTCGCAGACAACACGATCAGGATTTATTGAAAGGACTTCCACGGCAATATATCTAAAAAGCACCACATTTCAAATCAAAAGAAGAGGAAAATTATTTAAGATTGTGCTCGAGCGCTTGTCAAATAGCTGAGAGGATATCCATTAAAAGAAAGCGTCATTCCCAGACACGTAAGATATTCTAAAGCACAGATCACAAGATGGAAGAATCGAGCAATCGAATTTATTCATCAAAAAAGCAGCCAGATCCGATCCTATGAAGTCTCAGACCAATCGAGAAAAACCAACGAACAGATGTAGGGATTTGAAGACATCAAGCGATCGAAAGAGGGATTTGACCATCGCCATCCTTGTCGAACAAGCTGAAGGCCTCCTTGAACTCCGAGATCTGCTCATCGGCGAGTTGCTCCGCCATGTCTCCTCCGCTCAACGGTGATCGATCCCAACAAAGATAGAGACAATGAGAGAATTCTTCGTCGGGCGAAATAGATCGAGATCTAGAGGAAGAAGCGAGAGGTCTCGAGCGCTTCTTGCCCGAGTTCGGAGTTATCCTGTTTACTCCCTCCCTCTGCCTTTTACGTTAAGGTATTATTACATATCTATCCTGGCGTAGTTTTGAAATGACATATTTATTCTTATGAATAGAATACAAGTATATATGCCCTTCAATTATATACAAAGAAAAAATATAAATAAATTTTAATCACCACAAATCATCACCAACAATTATTGGGCGAATTGATAGAAAAAAAATCTTACTTTTAAATTTTTTTTCATATATTGCCCCTATTTTTAAAATTTTGGAAATAATACTCTTTTTAAATTAACTATTTTATCCCATCATTAGTTGGCTGCTCCGTCTCGTCCCTACTTAACTAATCTTGTTAACCACTATCTTAAGTGAAAGTTACTAAGGAGGGTGGCTTAGCATACCATAGGAGAAGATGATCAGCCCTCGTGCAATAGTGATCGAGAAGGAAAAATATTTTACATAACAGAGGATCGCTGTAAGTGACGACGAGCCTTTGTATGAGAGTTGCAAGTAATGAAGGTCCAATGAAAAGAGTAAAATAGTATTTTGACATGACCAAGGGTGTTCTTTCAAAAATTTTCAAAGTAGAGACACAAGATATTTCAAAAAGTATGATTTTTGTCGAAAATTTACTTATAATTATTTTGATTTTTAAAATATTTTTTAAATAAAAAAATCATGCCAAAAAAATATGAGTAAATTCCTAGAAAAAAAGTCTCTACTTTTTAAAATTTCTTGCAAGTATTCCTATTTTGAAATTTTTTCAAACATTATCCTTGATCTGATAAAAAAACCACTTTGTCTCTTTTTTCATTGGACTTATCGCAACTTATGTCATATTGTCATCGCCTTGTAACGCTCATGTGAGAGCCTATTATCACTCATAACTCATCTATGTTTGTTACTTTTGTACGAGGGCTAGTCGTCCTACTTCATCACATGTGACATCAACTCTATTAGCTTTGAACAAATATTATCGCTATATGCTATTATGTTATTGTGAGGGTAATGATAGCTAATAGGCTAGGCCAGATGAAGATGAGGTAAAAAGAATAATCGATGAAGGGGTAAAATGATTATTTTAAAATTATTATTTCAAAAACTTTCAAAATAGAGATGCTCTACAAGAAAATTCAAAAAATATGGATTTTTTTTCAATAATTCATCCAAAAAAAATTACTACCAAAGATATATATATATATATATATATATATATATATGGTTAACTAGTGTTATGTTAATTATCATTTGATTCCCTAAAAAGCAGATTATAATTACATTAGAATGTGACGAACTACAGTATTTGGTTGTCAGCAATTCATTCAAAAAGTCAAGTATTCTGATTTGTTTATATTCCAAGAGTGCCGCACTTGCAGTACTGAAATAAAGCTTCGGTGGCCAACATTACAAAATCTCTAAAATTCACATACATCTATCAAACATACAATTAAAAATATAATCTCTTCCTACAAGTCCCAAATGGAAGCGACAACCCGCAACACCAACCGAACAACTCCACCACCAGCTCCTCCACCAAGTCCCTCCATATTACACTCTCCATCCACCCCCCTATCCTCGCCACCTCCCACTTCTCCTCCTCCCACGCTGCGTCCACCCACACCTCTTCTACGGACTCTGCCATCTCCCGGCTAGCGCTCCTCCATCTCCTCCTCCAGCACTGTCGTCGAACGCCTCCGATCATCCTCATGATCTCTCGTCCCTTCAGCTCGACCACCCACGGCATCGCTTCGATCGACTTGGCAGCGTCCAGTGCCCGTCTGTAACCCTCTCCTGCACAGTTGATCTCTTCGGCATCAGCAGCTCGACCATGGACGCAATGTCTTGGCTGTTGGCGTCTTTGGATTTGCTCACCCACGAAGAGAAAACCCATACGTGATGGCTTCACGATCCTGGATCCGACGGCTGTTGTTTCCTTCTTCTCTGCATCGAGATGCGTGCCATGTAACGAAACGCACGTTTCTGTAGCCGGTGAAAAAGGTCGGTTGATGCTTACCGTTGGGTGATCTTTTTGACCGATACCGAGGCGACGATATCGCGTCGAGGACCGAGACGGGACTCGGCTGCTCGCCGTCACACTCCTTCCTTCCATCCAGACCGTCCGATTTGATCAGCCCTGCCGATCTGACGGAGGAGGAGACCGCCTTCGCCTGGATCTCCGCCAAGCGGACGGCCTCGATGATCCGCCTGAGGGCCCTGAGGTCCTCGTCGCACTTCTCCAGAGCCCGCTGCAGCTCCCGCCGCCGGTCCGCCGCGGCCTCCGGCGTCACAGCAAGCGTGAGGTCTGGCAGGTCCTCGAGCCCCATCAGCCTCGCCACCAGCGCCGGCCGGCGGCGGGGGGTTTCGGGGGACGCAGCGACGACCGCTTCCGCGCCCGGTTCTCGAATCTCCTGCGGGATCATAGGGCTCCCCGGCGTCTCGCAGGAGCACCGCGAGGGCCCTGTCTGCTTCTCATCTTCTTCGACCGGAGGGGGTGGAGGTGCCGTCGGTCCTGACGGAGTTGTGACGCTAGGCTTCTCCTTCGTCTTTCCTAAACGTTATCGAGGATTAAACGTCGAGTTAGAATTGCCATTAGGAGGGTCAGAGGGAGCCACATCGGCGGCGCGGTTACCGGAGGTGAGACGCTTGCGGGAGCGGTCGTGGTGAACGCAGAGCAGGCGGAAGATGCCGGACATGCAACCGATGGTGGGGGGGCGGTTTTCCGAGCTGACTTCACGGCGAGATGCCGACGCTTGCATCGTCTCTACGTTTCCCATCCCTCGCTATCTTCTTTGGCTTCTTCTAAGTTCGCGTAGGAAGCGAAGAAGAAAGATCTGAGACGAAGAGAAAGCAGAGACCGGCGGTGGAAGGCTGGCCTTGTGTGTGTACAACGAGCCTTCTTCCGCTAAACTCACAAGGATGCCATCTTGAGGGTTCGCCAGCCAACAGACGTATGATTCGACCCGACCAGCATAATATATTTGACTAATTACATCAAATTATATCAAGATGATGCATTCATCCAATCACGAGAAGGTCCAATTAATAGAAAAGAGCAAAGGAAATTAAGGTCTAACCATGAGAAGGATCAGACGATGGTACGTAGGGCATGTGCAGATGGACGGTACTGATGGAAAGCCGAGCGGTGGTCCATGGTGTCCGGCTTTTGTTGCCATCGATAAAGATTTGAGGTAAGAGGAGGTATCTTATGTCGCTCAGGTGCCAGCAAAGATCGCGTTCCTACCTACGTGGCAAGCGCTGATTGATCAATCTGAGTTATTTGGGATTCATGCGATTGATTATACCTGAAGTATTCAACGATACAAGAAATACATCGAGGCATATAAGAAAAACAATATAAAAGATAACAAAAGGAAACTAATAACGCATCGGGTCGAGTTGGTTCAACAAACGGTCCAGCTCAGAAGGCGAGACTTTTTCTTTATGGCGGAGCGAAAGTTAGGTTTGCAACCTTTAATATTTTATTGGGTGCCGAGCCTTCTCTCTAGCGTCTGCGAGGAAGAGAACACCGCAAGAGAGGACGGAGAGAAAGAGAGAGAGAGTGTGTGTGTGTGGGTACCATAAGCTTCAGGCATCTACTAGTCAGTGGATTTGGAAGATGAAAACATGAGAGAGTAAGGGGTGGTGATCACAGTGTGGGGGAGAGGAGAGAGGGAGCGGCATCACGCAGGTGAATGATGGAAGCCATGGCACGTTGAAGACTGTAAAGATGGTATTTGCCTGGGGATTGATGCAGCGATGATTCTAGTATGTTGCAGATGTTGTTGTACGTGATTTGTTTATCCCTCGATGGACAATACCAGTCATCATCCATGCACCATTTGATGGTCTTCGATGCTTTTGTTTCTTGTCCTCAGGTCTCTCTCTGAACAGGAGGAATTCCGCTTGTTCCTGCAGTGTGAATAAGCTGATGATGTGATTTCCACGCTTAGGCTAAATGACAGAGAAAAGGAAATATTTAAATTCTTAAAATAGACTAAGATGCATCTCATCTCATCTCACACCCAGAAACAAAATTATCAATGGATTTAACGAATATTCATAGACAGTCAAACCTTGACAAATAGAACATGATCGTAAGTCCAAATCTTATCACAATAACATATATTCTAACGTGAAATAATTTTAAAATATTTTTTTTACCGCTTATCATTAAGGTCTCCATGTTGGCTTTTCAAAAATTTTCTCTGATTTTTCAAAATTTTAGTTCTCATCTTAAACATCAAAGCAAACCTGTTGTATATCTTCACCGAATAATATTTAAAATTATTAAATATGATAAACTAGACGCAAAACGGGGGTGTAGCTCATATGGTAGAGCGCTCGCTTTGCATGCGAGAGGCACGGGGTTCGATTCCCCGCACCTCCAATTTTTGGGCTTTTCATTGCCAATAATGTGTTCCCGTGCGTATCATATTATTTATTATTTAAAGATCTCACCGTCGATAATATCATCTCTGCTAAACTTTGGGGGATGGTTTTGGTTCGGGCTCGATGTTCGGGTTTGGGCCCGCAAGATTCGATTTGGAGTCGCGCCTCTAAAAACAAGCCGTAGCCGTAATTTAGGGTTTTATCCCGCTGCTTCATCCCTACCGCCGAGGAGGAAGCAGAAGCATACGAGCGCGGATAAAAAGAGACCGCAAACCCGAAAGGCGTGGGGTGGGGGGAAACATAGCGTCGAGTAGCTGAAGGATACGACCACCGATGGCGTTTCTGCGGCCGGCTTCGCCTCTCCATCTCCGCGTCCTCTTCGTCCACCGCCTCTTCTCCTCTTTCTCCGCCGCCCGCTCTTGCCCCCCTTCCCCTCTCTCGTTTTCGCGCTTCCCCCCCTTTCGCCCCCGCCCTCGCCTGCTCTTTACTCCGAGGTCGTCCATTTTTCTTCTCCTTCCGTTTCTTTCTCGTTCTTGGGGGGTTTTGATCCAGAATCGGTTCTTTTTTGCTTTCTCGGCAGGACTTTGGCTGTCCAAGCCCCGAGGATCGAGTTGGGGGTGAGGGCTTTCAAGTCGTCGAGCGTGGCTTCCGAGAAGCCTCAGGAGAAAGCTACCCAAAACTACGGTTCCGAGCAGATTCAGGTGATTCCTGCCCCGTTAAACGCCACCATTTTTGTGCTTTCTTTTCTTTTTTTGGCTCAGCTGTTGTTTTCGTTATGCGAGTGGGTTTTAGGAGTTTCCACCTGTTCGAGGGTTGTAAACGGTTCTTTCTTGCTTCGAGAACGGGCTTCCTAATGCAAAACATTGGTCCATGTTGGATATGGTGATAAGATTATTTGAAGGCATGCGAACTTTGGGCAGATTGATAATGATAATCGTTCGCACTGTTATGCCTAAAGGAAGTGGTGGACATTGTTTCATTTGACCTAGCGTTTGATAAGGAAAATGCCTTGTTGGTGCACTTGTAATGACTTTTTGACGGTGAATGTTAGAAGAAAAATGAAGCACAAGTAAATACAATTAAAGTTTCGGTGATTATTTTCCAACACGAATAATTAGGTATTTAGGTGGCTGTTTTCCGACTGCTGCCCTGCCATACTGCTTGCTTGTTGTTCTGTGATATATGTGGCTAACCTGATATGAATGTAACCTGGTTGGCATCACATAATGCTTGTTTGGTCATTTCATCTAGTGATGGGAGATGCAACAATTTTGTGTTGTGTGTTGTATGCCAGGTTTTGGAAGGCCTTGATCCTGTCAGGAAGAGACCTGGAATGTACATTGGGAGCACAGGACCCCGTGGTTTACATCATCTGGTAGCCCAATTCTGATTTATTTGTATTTTCTGATGATATGTTTGGCCTTTGATTTGTTCCTGATTTTATATCACCTTACCTTTCCTGTCCTTCTACCTAGGTGTATGAAATATTGGACAACTCCGTTGATGAAGCACAAGCAGGATATGCGACAAAGATAGACGTAATTTTGCATGAAGATAATTCTGTGAGCATCACTGATAATGGAAGAGGGGTATGAATTTCTTTCATAATATTATTTTATGAAGGCAATGTAAGGTTTTTTTCCCCTTTAGTTATTAATATTGGCAAAAAATGCATTCTTTTTCTGCATGAAGTGTCCCATCAAAGGTTTATCACTTGTCCGAATAAGTGAACTTCATTCAAGATTTGATGCAAAAGGAGAGAGCAATGAAATCAAATCCTTAATAAACTGCTGATGGTGTCTAATAGAAATGATAATTCTGTAGAAAACAAGTGTTAGGAACACATCCCGTTTTGCAAATTTACCATAAACACTCGCTGATTACTTAATCGGACATGTAGGTTTCTGACCACATTCGAGGGGCAGTATGAAATGAAATATATACTTAGTTATTATCCTCTTTCAGTAATAGCCAACTTATTATTAATGTCACCATCATTTTCTCAGTCAATGTTCCTTGATAAGCATGTTTTTGTTCTGTGCAGATTCCTACGGACTTACATCCTGTCACAAAAAAATCCTCTTTGGAGACTGTTTTGACGGTATTCTTGCTCACATTTTCTCTCTTTCTTCCAAGTGAGAAAGGAAAACTCATGTGTAACCTACAATGACTCTATAATTATATCTTCATTGTTAGTGGACTATTTTGAACATTTAAAATAATGCCTTAAGTTGATTAGCATGGGTACTAGCATGTACATAGGGTGCATGTCGATACCTTGGTTTTTGTTTCTTCACAAAAAAATATCGAGTTCATTATTTTGTCAATTTTCTAGAATTTTAATGTCTTAATTACAAAAACTTGTAGGTCTTGCATGCAGGAGGCAAATTTGGTGGTTCAAGCAGTGGATACAGTGTCTCTGGGGGGCTACATGGTGTTGGTTTATCTGTTGTCAATGCCTTATCTGAGGTACCCATACTCCTAGCCAGTTAACTTTATACTATTTGCTGTAATTTCTCCCTATGGTTATTAGGATTCACAATACGTTTGCCTTATTCTTTTGTAGTGGTGCAAATACTGCAATGTATGTTTATTTAAAGGATGCAAAAATTTTCGCAAAATATATCAGTACAAAGGTTTCTTGGTGATGGTTTGTCTTCAATTCTGTAATTTTGACCGTCTATTTCTACAACCCAAGAAACACTTACATAGTTCAATTGACTAAGTCATGCTCTTTAATCTTAAACATGTTCATCACACACTATCTTGCTTTTGATATGTCGAGTTTTGCATCTATGAGGGAGCTACATAGCTGGCATTATTATTGGATTTTGTTACAAACTCTGTTAATGCCACTTATGATTTATCTTCTCTGTTCAAGTAGCTTTGATTTGCGATCATCTCTATTAATAGTTTCAACTTTCAAATAGCCTTTAAGTTGTGATGTGCTTTCTTAAACGACTCAGCCAATTAGATATTTTACAACACCTCTATGTGCTATATTTTCACAGTACGATAAATGAGGCTTTTTCAATTTTGATTACAGTTTGGTCAAGTTTGTGTTGTCTTATGTAGGCACTAGAAATAACAGTATGGCGTGATGGAAAGGAATACCAGCAAAATTATTCACGTGGAAAGCCAGTGACAACTCTGCAATGCCAACCATTGCCAGTGCAAGTTACTCGGAAGGGAACATGCATAAGGTTTTGGCCTGATAGAGATGGTATGCTTCTTCTTTGTTTTCTTCTCATTCCAAAATGGCAACACACAATTGATGACTTTACTGTTGTATATGTCATTTATCTTATGTATTTTTTTTTTCATTTTGAACGTAGTGTTCACTACTTCCATCATTTATGACTTTAACACAATTGCTGGACGAGTTCGGGAGCTCGCTTTCTTGAATCCTGAGGTATAAATTCTCTTTTCAGCAACACATTTTGTCATATATGAAAAATTTTGGTTTCTTTATTTTCCTTGACATTTAAGCGAATCTTCATTGTAAACAGAAGTTGACTAACTCGAACATCGATAAATTTTCAGCACCCAAACTTAGTTACTTCAAGCACCAATGTGTTAGCTTGGGTTGCTCACTCCTGTATTTGTTTGTGCATGTTCATGTGTGAGGAAATGAGAGATGGGAGTTGTTTTCTTGCACCAGTAGAACCTGCTACAAATCGTGTTTTCTTTCTTTGTTGATCTACTTTTTATTCTTTTTTTCTTCATATTAGTCCACTAATACAGTGTCAATTCAATTGGTAATGCAATTCTTTAGATTATATTTGTTTTACACAAGAGCAACCATGTTGGATTTGCCATGGGAAATGAGTGATTACTATTTTTGAGCTTGGTGAAACCTAAGTTTTATTATCTTATACGTGGCACGATATAAAGTAAAACATGGGCCTAGTCTTCACTGTGCCCATTGCACTTCATTTGTGTACCATTTAGCCTGTCAAAGCTTTGTTACATTGTGCATACTACTTTTTGGGACTGCTGAAAAGTCACCACAAATGCTTCTCTATGCCGAAATGTATACAGGTTTTCTTGATGCACTGGCATCTCTATTGTGTTGATTGATGCGAATGTGGCCCATATTTGCATTATTTCTACTGTATTTTTGTTTGTAAATACCGAAAACCACATGCATTGGCAATTTGGCACTTAAGTTGTGCTGGTATGCTAAGTTTTGCAGTGGTTATGTGGGGTCTACATTGTGATCTCAAGTAGGGTCCATTCATATGTGCACCATATTTGGCACCTTGAAGGTGCCAGGTGAGTACAATGTTGTGCCTCTGATCATCATTATATCCTGTTTCCTTGATTCTGCTAATTATTGATTTTTTATTAAGTGATAAGAGTAATCATTTCCATGTGTGATATAACGTTCAAATACCTGCATGAACATATTAATCATTTTCTTGTACTGTATTAATTGCAGCTTACTATTACTTTGAAAAAGGAGGGTGACTCAAAAGAACAATACAATGAGTATTGCTATGCGGGTGGCTTGATTGAGTATGTTAAATGGTTAAATACTGATAAGGTTTGTACTTTTTACCTTATGAAGTACAATTTACGAATACTTATTTTCCCAGGGCTTTCGTTCAATGTATTGACAATGTTCTCCCTCGTATTCTATCTTTCCTTTAGATTAGGTTATCTGAATGTGCCTTTTTTGTGTGAATGTGTGCCAAGAACTCTAGCTTTCCATTGTAATACTAAAAGAAAGGTTTGTTCATTTTCCTAGTTTGTTTATAACATTTTGCATATACAAATAAAGATCCATTTAATAAGAATTTAATTTTATTAGATCTTGTTTTGATATAATCCTAGAAGTGGCTTATTATTCTGTTAAAGTGTCTTTCCTGGTCCATCACATAAAGAGCATCCTTTTTCAGGGGTCTAGATAATTAAGCCTACAAGCCCAACAAAATTTAGAAAGTTATTCGAGGAAGTTTAGATGAATTTCTGGTTTCAGTAGGGAAGACCAAACAATGAATTATCAATTTTGTGATTACTTGGAGAGAACCAGTTACAAGAAGTAAAATTGTTCATGGTGCTGGGTGAGAAATATATATTATGTTGCTGTTGGAGGTAGAAGGATCAGGAAAGATACTGTAGATACAGTGGGCCAAGACAAATGGTCCACACCTTAATGTAGTATGTAGACCTTGCTGCATCTCAACAGAGGATAAATTAACTCACCAAACTTATGTAGTTGCTTATGAGTTATGACTGTTATTGCTGTTATGAGCTTAACAAGGATACCTTTTCCACTTGCATGTATGATTGGCTCATTTCTCTTTCCCTCTGTTGTTGGCTGAGTCCTGCAGGGGATGTCAAGCACACTGTATAATCGATGGGGCTGCATAATTCCCTATTTTCTATCAGATGCTAATATTCCTTCCCTGAATTCTTCCTGTTCTTAATTTTAACATTGATTGTCTTGTTTTCATTTGTATAGTTGAGTTGAGTGAGAGGGGGATGGGGGATGAAATGAACTTGTTGATACATGTTATTCTGTAACTTTTAGTTACCTGGTCATTGAAAATATGTTTCCACAGAAATCCCTTTAATATATATGCTGAAATTTCATCATTTTCTGCAGAAACCAATTCATGACACTGTTGCTTTCAGAAAAGAAACAGATGGAGTCACAGTTGATGTAGCCCTTCAATGGTAAAGTACTTTCTTTCTTGCATACTGCTATATCAAGATTAAAGTCTTTAATCTCCTTTGTCAATTTCTTTCAGGATGCCCCTAACATGCCAATAATCTGTTCAATTCTTTTTAATTTCATTGCTTTTCTTTTTCTCTTGCTGTATTTGTGTTGCTGGTAATTTGATGCACTTTATTTTATCAGAAGAATATGTTCTAAGCTTCATCCATTAATGTTCTCAATCATGAATTGGAAGCACCAGGATTAGGTTCTTACTGTCTCCTCAAACAGGTGTTTTGATTCATATTCCGAGACAATGCTTGGATATGCTAACAGCATCCGCACAATTGATGGTGGCACCCATATAGATGGGATGAAAGCTTCATTAACGAGAACTATCAACAACCTGGGGAAAAAATCCAAAGCTATGAAGGTATTTATTTTTCAATAATTGATTCGTGTTTCTATTGATAGAATATATAAAGGGATGCCTTCAGGTATAATGGGTGGAGAGGGTCAATTCAATATGAAAAACTGATATTGTCTAGAACAGTTCAGCAGAAGTTAGACCATGGCCGATTCTGTGTCTCTTTGTAATAACAATTCTTTATAAAGGCAGGAATTCAATTTTGGATAAGTTATGTTTCGTATCACCTGCAAACAAGCTTTATTTGATCAGTTGACCTTTCATATCATGAATCATATTCTATTTATTCTACAAGTTCACCGTTCATCGAACATGTTCACAAGTGAGAAAGTGTTCTGATAATTACTTAGCCTGGTATTAGGTCCTGTATAAATGGTAAAAGAAAGTTGAGTAACATATGATTTTTTTTTAAAATCATGGTGGAATTGGTTATGGTTACATAAATATGTATCTGTATCATTCTGTATGTGTCTTGCAGAGTTTTTGTCAGAAACTATTTTTGGCTACATTGAAATAGGGTAAATTCCAAACATGTGAATTTTTGTCTGGTCACAATCAATGTGATTTTTACCCAGTAGAAAATTTTGATGTTTTTTTTTTTTGTGGTGATGCAATTTGTGGTGTATGTTTAAGTACCTTTTATACTTAAATGTCAGCAATTTGGACTTTTTTTGTATATTTTTGTGCTTTACAATTTATACAAATGATCCTGTGACAGGACAAGGATATTAGCTTAAGTGGAGAGCATGTAAGGGAAGGATTAACATGCATTGTTTCTGTAAAGGTTCCAAATCCAGAATTTGAAGGACAAACAAAGGTACTCTTGACTTTGTGCTTGGAAAAGTATTTAAAGTGTCTTCTATAGTTTCTTCCGTTTCGTATATCTGACTAATGCTAGATGGCACGTCGCTTGTTAATATTGTATCTTATGTTCTTATGAGATAGACAAGGTTAGGGAACCCTGAAGTGCGAAGAGTTGTTGAACAATGTGTTCAAGAGCATCTTACTGAGTACCTGGAGTTGCATCCAGACATGTTTGAGTCAATTCTTTCTAAAGCTCTCAATGCTCTGAAGGTATATTTTTTTTCTGTCGCATGTAATATTGTTGCTTTGTTAGTTTCATTGAGTACATTTTCACTATTTCTTAATGCTGACTTCTTAACAGCAGCATCATTTCTCGAGAAAACTTGCTTTTTAAATAAAACATGCGAGAAAACTTGCTTTTTAAATAAAACATGCATTTTATATTGTTGCTACTTCAGTAGAGATTACACAAAATGATCACTTGTTATATTTGTTATACATTTTTTGTTGTTTTACATATAATTGTAGAGTTACACTTTTTATGTAGGCTGCCATGGCAGCAAAGCGAGCTAGAGAATTGGTGAGATCAAAAAGTGTGCTGAAATCTTCTGCCCTTCCTGGAAAATTAGCTGATTGTTCATCTGCAAATCCTGAAGAATGTGGTAACTGTCCATGTATCATGTTCAATTTGTGATTGAAGTTTACTAGATTCAATTTTGGATTTTTAAATTTCTTATTAGCTTTTAAAGTGTGCTTATCATGCCAAATATTGGTATTAAAGGTGGTTTTTTAACAATATAATGTAATTTTCAAAAGTTCAAATTTTAGTAAGTTGATGTTCCTAATCCACTGTTGGTGCTTGTTCAGTTGCTTGGTGCCTTCTTCTGCAACTTGCCTCTAGTGTTGTGCCACAAATCTATTTTCGAGATATCCAACATCTAAGTGAAATTGAAAGATTAGTTTTGGACGATACTTTGTTTCAACTGTGCCCCCAAAAAAATCTTTGGAATCATTTACTGACCTAACCATGTCTTGAACATATATTTCAACAATTCGTGTATAGTTTACTAATATTTCATTATTCTTCAGCCTATAAAGTAGGACAGCTCATTATATTTGCTCTTGACATATCCATGAAAACATTGGGCTCTTGTTTCACAGTGCACTCTTGACTTGTTTCTTAAAAGAAATATTGGGAGGTTGTTAGTTGACAGCCAAAACAATTTAACCAGTCTGTGATGCTTACCTGTTCATTTGTCATTGATTGGTATCAGAAAGATTCATTAAGTAGTAAAGGGGATGTATTAACCATGGAGACACTTATTAGGAAACTCTGTAAGACTTCCATGCCAGTACCTTTTCTTAAGATGTAGGCTTAGGTCTTCCACTTGTAATGTAGAACATAATATTATGAATTATGGATTTAAAACAAATGAAAACATCATGAGTGGCTTTAATGTGAGAATTGTCTGGCACTTCTCCTCTATTCTGTTTTTACTGTTGCTACAGCAAATTTCATGCATTGATCCACAATTTATTTTTTTATTTACTGTATTGATCAATATTTTCAGAAATCTTTATAGTGGAAGGTGATTCAGCAGGTGGCAGTGCCAAGCAAGGTCGTGATAGGAGATTCCAGGTGAAAGTTCAATTTCTTTTATGACTGAGCTTTTATTAGCAAGGACAGAGAGAGGAAATGATTCTATGCATGTGTGGTTCGTGTTTCCCTTCTGAAAGATGCATGTATATATACCCTATCCCTAAGTCTTATGTTTTGGTCCAGTGCATTGATCTGCATTAGATGAAGTCCCATCAAGTGATGTTTTTCTTGCAATCATATTTCAAATGTTGATAAGTGATGACTGACTACTGTCATGAGCAGTATTCCACGTATGTCATGAAATATGGATTGCTTGATGAATCATCTGAGTCCATTAAAGTACATTATTTCAGAAAGGGATGTTGAGCATCTGATGTTGAATATTTACCTGTCTGTCATTCCTTTTGATGATCACTGTCAATGTTTATTTAATACTGACATGTCTATTTCTTGTTGTATGAAATATCTTTCTATCATGTAGCAGCTCAGTCATATTTTTCATGGAGTCGGTCTCTTTTTATCACGTAGCAGTGTGGATTCATATTTTGTAGCTAGCCTTCTGCTTATCAAGCAAGAGTTTCTACCTTAATGCCATTATGTAACAATTAATTGTATAAAGTGGGGACATTGAACACTTCAATTGGGATTCTGAATTGGAAGAACTCATTATGTTATGTATGCATTATGAATTTAAGATGTGCCACTAATTGGTGAAAGGATAACCTTCTTATCGGCCACTTTATGTTTACTGTAATTTTGCAATTTTGAGTTGCCTTTATTCTATATGATAATTTTCTTTTACCTGATTGTTCTTTTTGTTTATTGGGTCATAGATCTGTTCATCACTTTCAGTTGTAAATTATTTGTACTAAACACTCCTAAAATTTGAATTATCTCAACAATTGTTGCAGGCTGTTTTGCCTTTGAGGGGTAAAATACTGAACATTGAAAGAAGGGATGAAGCAGCTATGTACAAGAATGAAGAAATTCAAAATCTCATTCTTGGCCTTGGTCTTGGTGTAAAGGTTGCATCTGCACACTTCCCGAAGATTTGTGAGCATTCAGACATTCTTGCTGATCAGAATGTTTCATTATCCAGGGGGAGGATTTTAGGAAAGATGCCCTTCGATATCATAAGATCATCATTCTCACTGATGCTGATGTGGATGGTGCTCATATAAGAACCCTTCTGCTAACATTTTTCTTTAGATACCAGGTGCGCTGTAGAATGCTACTGTTAGGAATTTAACAGCCATGTTATTCGTAAATTCCAAAATCCAAATTCCATATAGGTAGAGTTATAACTGCTGATGAACACCGTTGCTGCAGAAAGCACTCTTCGATGAAGGTTGCATCTACGTTGGTGTTCCTCCGCTTTATAAGGTGGACACTCCACTTTCTTTGTACAAGAAATTTGCTATAAATCTTTTTTCCCTTCAATTTCTTATCTAATCAGCAAGTATCAGGTTGAGCGTGGAAAACATATACACTACTGTTATGATGACACAGAGCTCAAGCGCCTCACAAAAACCTTCCCTTCGAATGCTTCATACAATATCCAAAGATTCAAAGGTAAACATAGAAAGAAAAAACAGAAACAGAACAATCATAAGAAGGAAAGTGTTTCGAGGCATTCTGAACCTGCAAATCATTTGATGTTTCTCATGCATGCTGCTGTAGCTACTTGTATGTCTGCTGCCACTCTTCTTTGAATTTTTAAAGGGAAGCTAACATGTATGCTGACCATGTCATTTATAAAAAATTTCTGTTGGAAATCTGATTTTGTAACAAATACCGGTATCTTTATCTTTTCCAAAATATCCTTTTTGAACTTCTTTATAGAACAGAACAGATTGTTATTTGGAATGCCATGTTACTGCATTTTTATCTTTTTTCCTTGTGTGTGTTTTTAGAAAGGTAGTTTGCATAAACAACGATACCATGGTGCAACTAGAACTGCATTCTTCACGCAGCTAAATTAGTGAATATTGCTGAAGATGTACATAAATTAAATACTTGACCAAGTTATTTTTCTAATTGTCCCTCATTTGAGTTTTCTTTGTCTTTTTTTTTGCTTTCTTGTTCAGTGTTATGTCTCACTTAAAATGCAAAAATGGTGCCTTATTTTTCTCTTAGTCTCCTTCATGGCGTGTTACATCTAGTTAAACAAAGTTACAATTTCATTTACCAAGTTATGTCACAGTCTATAATTACAAGGAATATCTGTCCTATGTCCTCTTTTAAAAGACTTAACGACACATTCATTATTTTGGAAATTATAGGATTAGGGGAGATGATGCCATTACAACTATGGGAAACTACACTTGACCCAGAGAGAAGGCTACTGAAGCAGCTAGTAGTGGAAGATGCTGCGGAAGCTAATGTTGTGTTCTCGTCACTTATGGGCACTCGTGTAAGTAAACAGATGCTATGTTAAAGTCTTGTTCTGTCTGTGTTTAATTTGGTAAACTAAACAGATGCTACGTTAGTCTTGTTCTGCCTGTGTTTAATTTGGTAAACTAATTGATAACTGTTTTATTTCATTTACAATTGAATATATTGCTCCTTGAGGTCCCTAATTTGTTATCATTTTCTTTTAGGTTGATGTTAGGAAGGAATTGATACAGAACTCTGCAAATATGATCAACTTGGAACACCTGGATATCTGAGGATGACTCACAGTAACATGTCTGACAACTCTGTAACTAACTGGCCGTATGCCTTGCCCAACTATTTTGGTCCATTCGTGTTCCATTCCTTTGGTTGGCTTAATTGGTGTTTTTGTAGGGAAAGGAGCAAATGGAGATTGTTGGCTACTTGATAGGTTTGTACTTGTGTGTAGCTCACATATGTTTCTTTTAGTGAATCCTTTTGTTACATAGCCTTTAGTATCTTTGTTTCCATGTAGGTATATTCTCTGCCTTTGTTATCTTGGCCGGTGTTAGTTTTGCATTAAGAGAACTGCAAGAAATAACTATAGAATCATGATATACGCATGATGCCTGATATGTATTCAGCATAGATTGGTCTTGCTCGTCTTTGGTTCATCTGGATAGCATATAATAATCTTGTTTTTTTTATTCGGCAGAATTAAGACTGGTTTGGGCTTCAAGTGCGGATTGGACAAGAACGACCTCTGACAAGAGTCAGATAATATTACTTTTTTTCTTTTGCTGCCAAGACTTTGTAGAAGCCTTTTGTCTTATGTATTATCATGGATGGTTTTTGAACAATGTGGCACTTTTCCCTTATTTCAAGATCTTCCTTTTTCTTTCTTTCTATCACATAGGCAGTTATTTTGTTCAGTTGGTCTTAATAGTATATTTACTTCAAAGTGTTTAGACCAACTGTTCAGGTTCTGCTGCGTCGATCAGCTATAATGTTTTAGCTCTATCAAGATGTGATCATCTGACAGGCCCATGGCCATACTATGTCTATCTAGTATGTTTCTATTTCAAGTTGAATTTTTTTTTTGTTTAAATGGGTAACTAAATGATATTCCCATGCTTTATCATCAACTGTTGTTTGCCTCTGGAGAATGCACTTAGTGGATCACCTGCTAACTGTTTGATTATTTACCCGCACTTAGTGGAGAATGCACTCTAATTGGGGCCACAAAATCCACATAAGATGTAAAAAGGTGAAGGGTGTCGGTATGGTTTGTTGGATCAAGAATCCCAGTTTTAGCTCTTCCAATTCAGATGTTCTACTCAAATCTTGATCATATATGTTGCAGAAAAGTAATGCATGGATGAATACTTCATCTGCATGTTAAATTTGCATATCGCTGAGAAGTGTGCCAAAGCTGAAGCTTGCATTTATTACTCTCTCAAGATGCAGATGACCATGGTTAGATGAATTTACTTTAGACCAGCTGATGTTTTGAAGGTAGGAGCAAAAGGGAAATTAAGATATGTAGCCCAAGGTGATCATGTTGCAATCCCAAGATGGAGGCAATGGAGTTGGGTGTTTGAGCTTTGACTTGATTCAGGTTAGTCATATCTGGAAATAAATGGAACCCTTATGATCAGATTGAGATGTAAAAATTAAACTTTGAATTTTTTGTTATTTGAATAGGTATATATGGAATTCATTTTAAACCCATCAGGAAGCACATCAATTGCATCAGTAGATAGAATCAACCGATCGCCTGTAGACAGTGCCATACACTGGAAGATCTCACAGTGCACTTCTCCTTTTCCACTTATTTCAGAACCCTGTTTCAGAGATTATGATAAGAAGAATGCCATCTATGTAGAATGATCATGGGCAGGAAATGGATCCCTGTGTCATGCATGGCAGACAAGGATCAATGTCAAGTCCATTGCATACCAATGGGCAGCATTTTCCATTCCCGCAAGATTAAATGTTCCAATGCTTCTGCTGCAGATTATCTAACATGAGACCTATGTTGGGCTATTTTATTTCAAAGATTTGCGCCTTTAGCCTTTAACATATGTAACTTTTGTAAATATGATTACAGATATGGGAATGTTTCTGCACTTTAAGATTTTGATTTACATCAAGTATCTTTGCATCCCATAGTGCAGGTAAATGACATAAGGTGGCAACAGAAAATGAGTGGATAAAGAACTGTTTGCACCATATCTTTGTCCATATCACTTCCACCAGTGCTCTCTCTCTCTCTCTCTCTCTCTCTCTCTCTCTCTCTCTCTCTCTCTCTCTCTCTCTCTCTCTCTCTCTCTCTCTCTCTCTCTCGTTTGATTACACTTTGTAATGAATTCATAAAGAATTAAGTGCAAGTAACCAAGAAATACCGACTTTTTTTTTATTTTTTTATGATTCTTCAGAGTCAAAAACTAAATCAAATCTCATACTCGATAAAAAAAGAACTAAGCCTAATATGACCACGAACAGCGAGAGTTATGATTCAATATTAGTTTTATGGTGTTTGGTCGAGGGCCAAATGATCTCCTTTTTTCTGAAATTGTTTCTCTAAATCACAAATTTTTTTATATTTTTTATGATGCTTGTATCTGATGTAGCTTCAGCTGCCCCAATCAGGTCTTAGCATGCATCTGTGTTTTTTTTTTATATGGGATCTTTTGTCCATGATTGATATCAAAGATAAACTTGATCTAAGACTGCCGATTAAGCAAGCAAGCTGGTCCAATTAGGTTGAGAAGTTCTCATGTTGGATTTGGTCTACATCATCTCGAGTTAAATCAGTGGTCTATTGATTGTTGCTATATGACATGGTTTTAAGATACTGACCAACTCTACTGTGTACTACCTGATCCCAAGGCATGCTCTTAAACCAACACAATCTAATAAGGCAAGCAATGTATCTATCTTTGTGATCATTTATTACGCAAGAATAAATGGTTTGGGTATAAAAAAAAAAAAATCAAATCTGGGAAGCTCATGCCTTTTTATCAGTTCCTAGATGCAAGGAAGTGTGCAGAGAGATGAAATGAATCAGATGCACTACCGTAGGCTGGAGCTTCAATGAGCTATGCTTTTGCACTGTTGATGCACAAGCAAATGAATCAGATTCCACTAGTTGCAGGCGGATGCAATGTGCCAATCTTTATCTCCACAGTGAAAAGTTCCCAGCTGACACACACCGAACGCACGCCAAGTGCCCGAGTATCCCAAAGCTCGGACGTTGATTCCCTGCCATGTTCTTCGAAATCTTCTGACGGGCCACACAAATCTCCCTTGAGCAGGACATCTTCTGCTTGCCTCTGCCACAGCCTTTCAGCTCAAAAGGTGGAGGCTGGAGTGCCAGCTGCGGTCGGCCGGTGTCGCCTCGGTCGCATGCATCTGCAGCTAAAGAAGTAGTGGCTTTGTTGCTCTTGCCATCTAACAAGCACCCAACTTTAGGAATCTGTCTCGATTCATTCTTTGGCATCATGTCTTTCCACCATCTTCCTGTGACTCTATCCACACCCCCACAACGGATCGGCCCTCGTCCCTACCAATCCTGTAATCTGCACAAGCTTTTGCCCAACATGACCCAGAATCTCATATCTTGCTGTAGCTTATCCCCTCAGCCACTGTTCTCGGAGGCCAACTCCCTGGCAGCTATGTCGCTCCATGCTCCCGAAACGTATTGGTTTCAGCAATCTCTTAAGAATAGCTTGTACTAATCACTGGCTTATTCTTATACCAGGCCACCAACTTTATCGAGTGTTCCATCCTCCATTATGGATTCCATGCTAGATTGTTGCCACCATGGGAGACCAGGCACAGTGATGATGGGGGGTTTGTGTACTGGATTGGTCTCTTCACTCTTTCTTTTCTATTAGTTTAGCATCTTTAGTGCAGCTAAGATTTGAGGATCAAGAAAAAGTCCATCTCAAGATCCTAACACCAGCTCACCAGTGTCATTTTATATTCTGTCTGGTACACTTGTTGACAACCCAATGAACTGGGTAGAAAGCTGCATCAGGATATCTCGAAGCTGTGCATGATGAATTGGCTTCTAAGTCCTCCGTACCTAATCTCTAGTCAACATTTGTGGACTCACCGATTACCACATGGCATATTAGCTAGCACAAAAAAAAAGTCATCCTTCCAGAGACATTGCTTTAGCTAAAGCCAACTCTAGTAGTTGACGACTGGTGCAGAGATCTGAAATTTCCAATGCATATCATCTTAGAAAAGGATGGTTTTTCCATGAAGAATGTCATGTCAGCATTAGATGGTCCGATGGCATAAAAGTATGTCCAGTTTCAATTCAACATATTTATGTTGTCATTCTCATGCTTTAATGCACACTCTGCTCTCTTTTTCTACCAGTGTTGCTGCTGGTAATCTTGAAGAATCAACAGTGATGAGTGGGATGTATAATCCTTGTGGATTTGGGATGAGCTCATCAAGATTCACAGTGATCTTTACCATGCATCATGCCCAACCTTGCTGCCTCCACTGCAAATTTTCTTTTGCCAAGCTGCATTGCTTTTTGGCAGATGGTCACTTTCAGTGCATACCTCATCAAGCAACAAGTAGTTCATCTTCATTACTTGTTAATCGAGTTTGCTGAATCATATTGGACTCTTACATGGTAACTTTTCAATTCATGGCTGTGAGAGGGTAAGGATACGAGTAGAGTTTCATCTTGCTTGTGATCATAATTGACACTTATGATTTATTTGGAAGTAAAAAATAATTATAGATTCAACAACCATCCCTCCTCCCGGTTGTCTTTGTGGTTTAAAGTTGTCTCTTTTTATGGATGGCTCCTCTTCCGCTGCTCCTGTGGCCTCTCCCCATCCATCTAAATTAGGATGTCAGAGCACTCATTAACCTTTCTTTGTGACGAGTCCTTTTCTAATACAAGTTCTTTTGCAGGTTCTGAATCCTGCTTTGTTAATGGCGACGGAGACACAATGGCAAGGGGGTGCTCTCGCCATTATGTTGTTTGTCCTAAACTTGTCAAATGACGTGCTAGTGTGGTGAAATCTAACCACATGAAACTCATCAACACACTCGATCCTTCAACCGTATCAGCTGTTCAATAAATATTTCTGTCTACAATCTTGCTAATGCTGTAAGATCTCATGTTCCTCCTCGAATTGCGGAGTTGGTTGTTTTTCCATAGACCTCTCAGGTTCCTCGATGATTTTTAATAAAGTTCTGTTTTTTCCACACAAAAAAAAGAAAAGTAGTTCATCTGGAATTCATCTCCATGCTCGAGTAGTACTGTATGATCACACAGCAATTCATAGTTTTCTCAGCTAGAACGATAGGATGCAAGTTCATCTTTGTTCTGTAATATTTCTAGCAAGTATGATCATTCACATCATGCAAGAGGAACATGTTGAAATAAAAAACACTAAAGACTACCTTTTTCTAGTCCAGTTTGGTATTCTTGCACTGCTGGTTTCAATCAACAATGTTGAGTGGGCCCACAGTGGAGGAAATCTAGATACTTTATCTTGCTACTAATTATTTATTGACCCAGAGTCAAATATAATAGTATTTTAGTGCATACTTTAGCTGTAAGAAGCATCAGAATTGATAATCCGCATGTTCAAGATTTCCTAAAATAAATTTGCTTGAGAAGCAGAAGAAAGAGTGGCAAAATCATTATTGCCAGATCCTTTTTTTTTTTTTGGTTCCAATGTTATCTCACTCAATTTGAAGCATTAAAAGAAGGGTGCCGAATGCAAGATGGAGACAGGAGGAGGAATCTTCCTGGCATCAGATACCCAAACCAGCACAAGTAACTTTTAGCCACAGCCCACCAACAAGAAGAAGACACCACCTGCACTGACTTGGGGTCATGGCCTTTTCTCCTCCACAGCAGAGTCATATGACCATGTTGCGTGACTTCAGCTATTATCTCTACCAACCATAAAAGCCAATGGTTTGCCAATGGTGGATGGTGAGGAAGATGGGGTTGTGTTGTTTGACTGTGATTGGTTCCTCCAGTTCCTGATTCAACCTCCCACACCCCAAGAAAAGTAAAAAACTAGGCTTTTTCCCAGCCATTTATAGCTTATCCACCCATGTATGAGTTGCAGTCCTGCAATCCTTCTTCCTCATCTCTCACCACCTCACCACTTCTGTGATCTGTGTTCTCCCTGGGGAAGAAAGAGAGAGGTCTGGTGTCGGTGGTGCTGGGGAGTCGGTAGGTTCGAGGGGAAAGAAAGATCATGATGCGCTGAACAGGAGCCATCCCCACCACTTCATGCTTACCTCCATCTTCTTCTCCTCACCATTTCAGTGAAGCTTACTTCTTGGGCTTCTGCCACTTTCCTAGGAGTGGTGTTCAACCGCCAACCAAACCTCGGAGCTGCATTGAAGCTCTGTTCTCTCTGTTCCGGCTTTCTGATGCCATTCTTCTTCCTCATGTCATTCTTTCCCTTCATCGTCCTGCTATCCAAGTCGCTTCCTTTACAGCCCCTGCCTCCATGGGCAGGTGAGGTGAGACTGCTCTCCATCTTGTTCTGGCGAGAATTATCATCTGCTCTGCTGCTTTTGCTCGACAAGTTTCGGCCCGTTAGCGCTCGGAAGCTCGCTGCTCCATCGTCACCCACGATGTCTCCGAGGAAGAGATGTGCCCACAGTGTGGAGAATGTGGAGGAATCGGGGGAGATGTCGGTCTTGGACTTGCCGGAGTTGGCCTTGGAGTGCATCCTCGGCAAGCTGTCGCCGGCCGGATTGTCGAACATGGCGGCTGTTTGTAGCTCTCTGAGGGAGAGGTGCAGGAGCGACCACCTCTGGGAGAAGCACATGGAAGAGAAATGGGGGAGAGTGATCGGCCACGCAGCACGCAGAGAGTGGAAGCTGTTGTTGGCTTCGATCAAGAACTCTTCGGCGAGCAACAGCTGCAGGAAGTGGATTGGGGTACTCTCCTGTGTGTGGCCTATTTCCTGGCTCAAGTCTAGGATTGATGATGGCTGCCAGAACAGGAGCCCTTTGCCTGATGACTCCATTATGTCTTGGTATCGGTCACTGGAGAGCGGCGGATTCTGGTTCCCGGCTCAGGTTTACAACCGTGAGGTAATGATCAGCACAAATCCACCATGTCTGTAAGCCTCAGGATTTGTTTCCCTATGCTCGCATATTGGTTCAGTCATGGATAGGATGGATTTGGTTTTAGATCCTGTTCCCTGCCACAGATTTATGCAGCTTCATAGTCATAGCTTTTGTGCTCCTAAAACAAGATCGTAGCTGTTCCTTCTTTTAGCTTGAATTGCTAAGAATTGTAATGCTTCTATGCAGCATGGGCATGTGGGGTTTATGTTATCCTGCTATGATGCAGAAGTTAGATATGATCGCCAGACAAACACTTTTCATGCAAGGTATGCATAGATTGGCCTCATCAAATGCAAATTCTGTTCTCCTTTTGCAAAACAATATACCGCAAAGCTTCAGAAAGTTTTGGAACTGAATATACGAGCAAAAAGTATCAAATTTTTCGTTCTCCAACTTTCTGAAACCGAAATTATGAAGTTTAGTATGAATGTGTGTGACTGGATTTGGTACCTAATGATGTATCATGACTTGTAGGTACCCACCCCATGGACGACGAACTATGGTCGTAGAGGAGGGAGTGCAGTGGGATAGGCTGAGGGCACCTCCCGTCAACACTCCTCCTCATGATCTTCACATCTCGGACTGCCTCAGTGATTTACGCGCAGGCGATCATATCGAGATTCAATGGAGGAGGAACAAAGAGTTTCCATATGGTGTGTGCTTTAATCATCCGACTGTTCTGATTGCGTCTTTAACTCAATGCAGTGACTCAATTTTCTACTGTTAACAAGTGATATGTATGTAGTGGAAGGAAGTCAACAATGTCTCGCTGTGTTTTGCAGGCTGGTGGTATGGAGTCATAGGTCACTTGGAATCTTGTAATGGAAATGAGCATTATTGCAGTTGTCATCTTAGTGGTGAGTATCTCTATGCTGTTGTGAATTGCACAGACATATTTTCCTTCCTAGATTTTAGAGATAACAGACATGACTAGAAATGGCATTATTTGAGCATCCTCTAGACCTTATATGACTTGGCTGAACACCATCCTTGAATCAGAAAATTGTTGAAAGAGGTTGTATAGAGAGTAGATGAAACTTTATTGTTCTAGACTAAAAGACTCTTAAGGTTGCTTCTCTACACAATCAACATGGTTGTGAACTGATCTTGGAAGTTGCCTAAGTTGTTCTGGGAGTTCTTTTCTATATGACTCTTTTGATCTATTATATTTTCAGATCTCTTATCTTATATACACTTGGAACATACAAATAAGTGTCATTTTCACGCATTCAACTGCTCTCAAATTTCAGTAATGCACTGTTGCTTGTCTTAATCAGGTATTAGTATTTACCCTTGATGCATCTCGATTAATTGTTACTTTGTATGCAAGAATTGTCAACTTACATTGACATGGATAACATGGAACACTTCTCACCTTCCAGCAAAATAAGTAGATGAATCAAAGTGCCCCACTGTTTGTCGTTGCAGTAATTTGTTGGATTTAATTCTGTCATGCTAGATGATCAAGCGGTTTCCAGTTTCATTTTTGACTATTTCAATATTCTACGAGATAGTATTTTTGAGTTTCAAATAACAATCCAGAACAGTTAAATAGATGCTACAGCTGAAGCAGACTAGATACACAAAATGGCAAATATCTAATATATTTGTAATGCGTGTGACCTTTGCGATGTTCTTTTCATCTTTCCTGTTTGAAACATTGGTAAATTCTGATATTGTTAAGAGCTTTTATTTGGCAAGATTTAATTCAATCAACTATTATACATCCTTTACTGTTTGTTATTAGTTTTAGGTTTTAAGAATGTGAGTCCTAGAGATTGCCACTTGTGTTCTCGTAGAAGCCGGTAAGACTTTATATGATGTTCAGAACTTTCAAGTCACAAATCTAGTTTTGAGATCATGCTTTAAGGAATACAAATTTTGATTGAATTATGGTATGTTTTGCCTCAACAAAATTTAGTCTCAGCTAACAACTATAAGATAACCGGCACTTGCTCTGCACAAACCTTAGCATCTCATTTTTTAAGCTTCCTTCAAAGCACCTTCAGGTTTGACATGAAATTAATAGCCTGGTGAGTGTAAACTAACACAGCTTAATCTTTGCAGAAAACAAATGGTTGTTGACTTGGAGTGTCACTTGTCCACTTCATTTAGCTTTTAGTTCATGAACTTCCAAATTTGCCAGACTATAATCTCCTTCTAAAAGTTGAATCATCATTACTTAGGAACCTGGAAGCACTAGAGTATTTGTTTTTGGGATTGCAGTAAACTTCTTTCGTCTCTCAGGCCAACCATTTCTATTTGATTGCCCAGATACTGTTGTCCTGGAATTCAACCAGTACACGCTCGGTTCAAGATGGCGACGATCATCAATTAATCGAAAGCATCACAGAGAAGAAGGAAATGAAACAGATGGATTCTACGGAGGAATCAGAAAACTCCACAGCAAGGATGAAATCTCTAAGTGGAGACGGCTCTGGCCAACAGATGCTCTGGAATAGAGTTCATTCAAGTCCTGTTCAAGCATCATCTGTGCATATTTTTATTCCTTTGTGCCTAAATCGTCATCAGGGTCTTTCTACCACATGAAACTTGTTTGGCCTCGAGGTTAATCCTGAAGTACCTATCAACTGTTCATGTGAGTTCAGAATGAGATGAGATGGTTAGTAGCCAAACATAGCTGAGGAGCCATCATATGTGGTACATGTAACTCCAAGCTCATGCAGATTACATATTGTAGCTTAGAACACAAGCAATTCAATATAAATTACATGTTTAGCTTTTCATTCTCTGTTGCAAGTCAAACTTTTCCTTTGATTAGCAGCTGTTATGTTGCTGATGCAGCCAGAATTCTACATAGAGTTTGCGATTGCAGGTTTTTTTTGTTTTTTTGTTCTACCAGCAACTCCAACTATTCATTCCATGTAGTGCTAAATTCTTTAACTGGTCTGAGATCATCTAGGAAATAAATGAACTGTTCTTTCATCTCTTTCCACGTCTCTGGTCAAACCACTCTTCCAAGATTCTACCAGAAGCCACTTTACAAGCTTGGTTAAGTACTATGAAGCCACCAGAACATCTTGTTTTTGTTTGATTTACGGGTGAGAAAGTATCATGGTTGTCTTCTTTTTTCAAAAGAATGGTTAAGAATTGAGTCATAGAGTTCAACTACGGCAATAGAACTGTATCCGATTCGGCACGGTTGGGACAACATCGACTTGTTATTATTATTGTTATTGTATAGTCACAATCAAAGAACTTAATTCAAAACCACCATCAAGTTTCAATGCTTAGCATCAAAGTGACAAACTCTCACAATTTGGTACTCAGAGAACCTCAGAAAACAGTATGTTGTGGTGCGTCACTGAATGAAAGAGTCTGTAGCTTAAATCTTGCAGGATGAACCACATTTTGGAACATAGGAGTTGCATAGAGCAAAGCAACAGATCGCTCAAGGACTGTTACTGATTGCAATCTTTCTCATCACATGTAACAGAGCAAAGATCTTATTGAGGGTGAAAAGAAAGTATTACAGGTTAGTGAACCCCATTTGCAGGCCTCAATTCCCTTCAAACTTCTACACTTGCTATTCTCATCTGTACATTCTTCTGGACAGCAACAATACACTAATGATTGTTGTGGCTGATTGATAGCATCTCACAAATTAGGAAGTTTTTAATTTTGTCACCATGGCTACTACGATCTCGGTTTGACTGCCCTACTCAATCAATCATCCTGATTCAGGGCATGTATAGATTCTCCTCGTTCTACTTTCCTCAACTCATCAAACAGTCAGTTGTTGCCACCCTAAATCCTTGTTCATCGATGAAGAATTTTCTGCTAAGGTTTTGGAATTGTGCGCGAGGAAACTCCATGCAGAAGTTTAACAAATCCCAGGAGACTCAGTTTTCCATCAGAATGTCTTATCCAGTCCTGGAGAACAACATGAACCGGCACTGACGGGCCAAGTCCAAGTTCCTGTACAAGTGCATAACTATCTGTTACATATCAAAAGTCCTAACGAATGAAGAGAACTAGTGCTTGTGAGTGCTAAATAAAACCATTGCAGCTAAATGAGTATCTGAATCCCAGTAAGTAATAGATTAGTTGAAAAATTAGAAATATCTGCTGTATATCAAAATGTGACTTCAATTGATGCAATATATATGAGAATTGGCTTTGTCACTTGATCATACCGATGCGAGTTCCTCGATCATGATAGGTCTGTTCCCATCCTTCTCAAAGAATTCATAACCCTGACGAGCGTGTTGCTCCCAGGTATCGAGTGCTTCCATCTGATGCACACTTATGGCTGCGGCAGCAAATTCTTCGAAGTCTATTTTTCTATATTGAAGAGAACTCACCTAATTCAGAAAGGATCAATGGAAAAAAGAATTATTATGTCTGTAACTGCAACTGACAAAATTTTCTTAAGCTAAATAGTGTTTTATTAAGGAATACCATGTTAACAAATTCAAGAACCTTCGAGTCCTTCATTGTGTCAGTCGAATTTTTTAACAAGGCCTGCAAAATGAAACAAATTTAAGAATCTAAGATAAAGAAATACTGTGGTCAGTTCATAATAAGTTACCCACCGTCTTTAAGTTTTGTTGGGAGATAAAGCCACTCTTGTTTGGCCCTAACAAAGAAAACTGTTCTCGCAGGTAGTAGAGCTGATTTACTGTCAAGGTCTTCGCAAGAGCCTGTCATGTATTATGAAGGAATCAATCGATAAAAAGATGGTAGTTCTTTTTCTTTCACATATAAACTTGTAATTGTTATATGGTAGTTGTGGGATGCACAAAAGCAAACCAAAAAATATAGAAACTCAAATGTCATATTATCAAGATTTTCAACAGAAAGAAAATAACTATAATTTTAGGTGAACAATTAGGTACCAAACTATATACTTATTGAGTAATTTTCGCCTACATATGCAGAATCTATTTAAGAGGGTGGGCCTTGGTACAACAGTAATCACTTCAGTAATTAATGTTGCTCCTCGGGAGATCAGGATTCAAATCATGAAAATAACCTATTTAAATATTTAAAAATAATGCTGCATACATTAACCCTCCTCAGACCCCACATGGAGGGAGACTTGTGTGTTAGGTACGCTCTTTTTTTGTTTGCAGAATCTATTTATACCCTTACGTATAGTGTGTAGGTTGATAATAAGCATGGTCATACATGTATATAAATAGAAAGTATTTCAATTCACTGCATGATAAAGACATCTTAGATTGATTCTTAATAAGTATGACCATCAGTGTCAAGCAGAGCTTAAAGTCCTTGCTGTTGACTTTATAAATCAGTCATCATTCTATGAATCTGGGATCATCCCATACCTCGTTGCTGTTTTCTTATTCACATTCGTTATATCAGAGACCCATCATTGAGTTCAGAACTAAGATGTTTAACCATTAAACTAAAATTATGGTCTTCATATTAAACTATATAAAACTTTCTTCATATTACCATATTTAATCATGTTTCTCTGATTATCAAAATTTATCCTGAGATCAGCATTAAAATTTTTTAACACAGACGTGTTAGAACTAATTTCTCACATTAAACTATTTTACTAGCTTTTCTGTTTTTATCTGCTTTCATCATTCATCTAATTTCAAATAATTGGTTCCAGCGAGTATTTTTTTCTTATGCACCATCAAGACAAGCAGAAATGTCCCATTGAGGATAAATTCTCTTAATTCTAAAAATTACTATAACAATTCTTATATGATTACGTAAAACTACAGGATCAGTAACATGAGTGAATTCATGGGTTTGATCATGACATATTGACCATTTCCGCCAATAAGCCTGGATCATATGCAGGTTGAGTTTAAATCTGGGCTTATCCTGACTTCACCTAGCTCATCTTTTGCAGGTTTCATTACTTAATATGAGCCATAGACAAGAAAGATGCAATCATCAAAAAGACAGAGAAAGTACAAGATAGAATGAGAAGCATACCCTCAATGCCGATTTCCTTAAAGAAGAAGAACATATGTAAGCCTTTACAAGCTTATAGACTATAATGTCCAGAGGAATCTTAACCTCTTCAGGATTCCGCAGCCAAGGATGACCTGAGATCAGTTGAATCTAGTTATTGACAAGCTTATATCTTTTTCCAAAAACCTATACTAAGATAATGAGGAACCTACAGAGGGCCTGTGCAGCAGTCATTCTCTTACGATAGTCCTTATTCAGCAATTTCTTGACAAAATCTTTAGCTTGAGAAGACAGAGAAGGCCATGGAGATTCATCAAAACTGGGTTCTGCCTTCAGGACAGCTCGAAATATACCTGATTCTGTGCGGGCCCAAAAAGGTCGGCTTCCACAGAGTAAAATATATGCAATTACACCAATACTCCACATGTCTGCCTCAGCTCCATAGGATCTATGAAGAACTTCTGGAGCAACATAATATGCACTCCCAACTATATCATTCAATCTCTCATCTGTAAGATCAGTGAAATTAACATTGTCAATTTACAAAGAAACATCTGGAAGAGAAAATTTATTAGGTTGCTGTAATAATTTTATCAGATCAACCTGGCTTGACAAAGTCTGACAAACCAAAATCTATGGCCTTCAACGTACACTTCTCATCCTCCGAAGTAAAAAGAAAGTTCTAAAGCAACATAATACAAACATGAGTCACCAAGATAGTAGAAGTAAAACCTGAATTTGAGAAATTGAGAGAGGTCAAATTTAAATAATAACAAATTCCTTAAATGGCCCTTCTCAAAATTAGACTTCTTAACATGAAAATTTTTGAAATCCAGCTTGAAGAAGCAACTACCTCTGGCTTGAGATCTCGATGAACAACACCCTGAAGATGACAGAATGATACGACACTCAAAATCTGAACAATGACAGCTTTTGCATCTTCTTCTGAATACTTCCCGCCCCTATAAAACAAAACATGATTATCACTGAAGTGTTTAATTCAAAGTCTAGCATAGAGATGGTTATAACACAGGCATCCTTAAAGGTAACTGATAGACACAATTATAGATACAATTACCTCGAAAGAATCCTTTCTAGTAATTCACCACCTTTGCATAATCTGTTGCAAACAAAGTCAATTTCGTGAGTTAACTAATCAAACGTCCAGCTAGGTTTTTAAACAATGAGTTGCATATGGTAGTTGAATCTATGCTCCTTCTAGGGATGTTCTTTGTAGTTAACCACTGAGTTTCACAATGTAATGTGGAATACTGCTAAGTCAATTTCATGACTTTCATTGATCAAACACTCAGCTAGTTTTTTAAACAATGAGCTGCATAAAGTAGTTGAATCTATGTTCCTTCTATGGATGTTCTTTGTAGTTAATCGCTGTTAATTTATGATGTACTGTGGAACGCTGATATGTTATGATCACCAATGGAAGGAAAATAATCAAGTAATAGCCCCTATCTTACTTTAAATAAACTATGCTATTATGATTAACTTTAAAGATGAAAATGTTGATCTATATTATCACCTTGCAATTACTTTTACCATCAAACATAACCAAACTTTCATCAGCTAAATGCATAATTTTCTTCACTACAAATATTGGATAGTTGAACAATTATTAGGAACAACAAATTTAAGGCCACACATAACTAACTAATTGACTGCCGTCTTATTGATCAAAGAAAAGAATTATAGTAACTTTGAGCAAATTGTAATCATGAAAATGCATGTATTTTTGTGTATCACTGCCAAAACAAATAGCCTTAAGTTTCCACAACTAGATGAATAGCTTTGGCACAAGAATTTGAAAGCATGAAAAAGCAGTGTTCACTTACTCCATCATGATATACACATTATCTTCATCTTCATAAGCATCATAGAACTGCACTAGATTTTTATGCCCTGTGAGAGAACTTAATATTCTCACTTCTCTTCGCACATCTTCGATAGCTATAGCAGTTGTCATCTGCAAAGTATTTTCATATGTGACCAGACTGAAAATATATGCATTTTTAAATGAATTCTGATGTATTACAAAATCATGTAAAATAATATAACCTCTGCAACACTAAGTAAACAAGATATAATATAGCTAACCGAAGAAAAAGGCATAAGATGGCTTTCCAATTACTGGACTACGATATCATAAGAAGAGAAGACAATTAGTCATCCAACAAATAATGCAGCAAGAAATTTTGCCCCCAACAAATAATCCTCTTTGACCATTTAGTTTTCTAAGGACAAGATGCTCAGATGGTCAAGCCCAAAGAAAGAATGAATTGTACGTTTGGTGGCTGAGTCGCCACAACCAACACAAAGTTTTGTCAACCAGAAACCAATCATTAACTTAAAGAATAAGCTGCAGCCAGGCAATGTTGCACTATAAAAGGCAGCAATTTCCACCTGTCATGACATTTTATCATTCTCGGTGACACCTGTAGAGAGTATTCTTGGAGATCGTACAGAAACGATAGAAAGATAGTGAATTCATGTACAATTAGGAACCACACCAAGAGAGAAAAAAAGGTTCAAGTGTAACTTGCATCAGAAAAATAGAACGACGTCTATCTAGATGGACTGCAAGGACAAAAACTTGTTTTAATAGATCAAAATTCAATACCATTCACAAGAGCACCAAAATTTTAAACACAGTACAGATCATGATTTCAACTACACGAACCGAAAGGTCGTAGGAGAAATAGAATAAATTAATAATGTATCTGACAAAGACAACAACAAGATGCTAGGAAATTTATAGAAACTCCTCCTCGAGTTCCCACCAGATCCCCTACGCTAAAATAGACAGGAAAAGGAGAACAATAAGTAGCATATTGACCACCACATATGTCAATTTCAATCGATCCACAGTGCCATGAGAGAGCATGCTACCTAAGTATGGTACGCAAAATGAAAAGGTCAATTCCATAGAGATGTAAGATGCATTCATGGGATTCAGACCAGAAACACAGAGGGCAACAGCACACATCAGCAATCAACAAACACCAACCTTTACTTTCGGAATAACCTTGACAGCCACCTGCTGTCCCTTCATATCCCCCTTCTTCACCTTTGCGGTGCATGTATAACCAAAATGGCCACGCCCAACCTCTTCCCCAAGCTCAAATTTTGAGAAGAACTGCTTCGAGAATCCGAAGTTCTTATCCAAGCCCACTTCCACCTCGCTCCCCTCAGGGATCGATGCCTCGTTTGGCTTCACGGAGCCATGCCTACGAGCGAGCAGGGCCTTAATGTGCTTTGCGGGAGACGGAGGAGGGAACGGCCGCTTGAGGAACCGCAATGGTGTCGAGTTCACACTCGAATTGGCCGGCGAGTTCTTGTAAGAGCCCGGAAGGGGGCTTGGGCTGCAGAAGGGGAACTTGGGTTGCTGCGGCGTCGACGGAACCGGTGTAGGCTCGCTAATGTTGCGGACCGGCGAGCTCTCTTCCTGCAATTCAGGGCTTTGTATTGGCCTTCCATGGCAAACTCCCATGAAGACCAAAAGCCAGTAAGAGGAAAAAGATCCAAACTTGAAGGAGATCAAACTTCTAACGGAGTTCCAAGTTTCAGGATCCAACCGGAAACTGATGTATCAGCAGTCAATAGAACGTCTTCACCAGGTCACAAGAACCAGGAAACCAAGAACACAAACAAGGGACAGAAAAGGAAGGAAACCAAGAATGAATCAAAGATGAATCTACTCTAATCTACTTCCCGAGGTGACCAATGTTGGAAAAGATGAGACTCAGATTCGCACGCAAAAAAGACTACCAAAGAAGTGGGAAGAAAAATCAAATTTTGAGAGGGATGAACAGGAAAAGGAGAAAATTGGAACGAAGCCTTGAACCTTCGGGAGTAGAGAGGAGAAAAGGAGGAAGCTTTCAGATGAATGCAGGCTCAGGAAGTGACGAACAAGGGATCAACAATGGGCAGCAGTGGACTAAGATTGCAAATCTTGCAAAGGAGAAACAGGTGCCGGGCTTCCTTCCCCAAGTGGGAATATATTGAAGAGAGGGCGGAAGAGGGAAGGGATCGGCACAAAAGAGTTGAAAGGAAAGCAGGAAAAGGAGCTCCTTTTTGCTTTTTGAGCTCTCACTTGGGGAGGTGACCGACGGTGGCATCCGTGTCATGGCATTAGGAAGGAAATGCCACATCTAATGTTGGTAGTTTGGGATTATGTCTCGCTCACAGCCTAACTTTTAGCCACCAGAACAGACAAGCTGTTCTTGCTGTTGCGCTGCATCGTATGTTGTGATTGATCGATCACACATGGAACTTTGACTTGATTTGTGGCTTTTAGCACTCGGACTCAACTCCCTAAAATTGAAGAGCAGGGATTTTATCTTCCACACATGAGAGAAATCTTTGCATTCTTCACAAAATGCTTTCTTTGGGACTTGGTAAATATTGATCCTAATGTGCCTGCCTTGGAAATTACTGAAGCTGGTGGAGCCTGGTAGACACATTAGCTTTGAAACGAAGGCTTCCCAAAGCCTCTGCAGGACAGCTCAGAGAACAAGAAGTTGGCATCTTGAAAGAACAACAGCTCAGTGTTCATCACCCATGTGGCATTGCAAGCTTTGTACATTGGTCTTGTTGGTCAAAGTACACTACATTTTGATTATTTAAATCAAGCCAAGAGTTAAGATTGTGTGATAATTTTCATCTGATGGGAAGCAGCAATGGCTTCTCGTGCTGATGCAACCCATATCATTACATCATATATGCCAACACATGCCATCATTTGTTTAAATCAATAATTGGAATTCAAACAGAGCCCATCCCACCCCTCTCAGAATCCAGAAAACTTTCTTGGATAGCAGAATGGATCACCAGGTGGTGATTGTTGTTTGGTGGCCTTGGGCAAGGTAGAGTTTTTATGCAGATAAGATCACATATGCAAGCCAAGCACATTGGCTCACTCTAGTTTTAGGATTTGGAGAAGTAGAATGTGTCAGAGCCTTGTTTGCCTATATTAATGCTGCAATTGGGGGTCTGCAGAGGCAGTGCCATAGGGAAGAGCAAAAACAAGAAGCTAGTGTAAGACAAGGTATTCTCTATTGGAATAAAGCTAGTAAAGTAGGACAATGGTGCAAAAGAAGCAACCACCAGAAACTAAAGTAGAGTCTAGGCCAAATTAAATAAAAGGCTGTGGGAACATGGAGGAACATGGAGTACAGGTACTTTCATTGCATCGGAAGGAACTCCAGAAAACCCTAAATGCTATTACATCAAGGGTTTACAACTCTACCATTTACAAGGACAGAGGAGGTTTCCTTCCTAATGCAACCTCTGTTAGCTTTGAAATGGAAACAGTAGTGAGAGACTGGCATTCCAATAGGTGCATGGAATCATGTGTCTTGGTACACTACTTCTGATACAACTTAGACATGCATGACACACGGTGGGTTCCATCAGGGTTCAATGCAGGAAGCTCTAAAAGCTTGGTGTTCATCACCACATCCTGCATGGCCAAGAGTTGGTGTGGGCTGTCTATGCAATGATGGATGAAATGAAGAAAGCGTATCACATGTCAAAGATTGGACCATAAGACTGGCCTCTTCTTGGGCAGTGTTTCCTGAATCTCTCAACTCGGAATTCCCTCTTAAAAGTATCTATGAGTTTAAACTGAGCTCTCCTTTTCATTATGTTGTTGGACTAATAAACTAGCATAGGCTAAATCAAAGCATCTGTCACCCTGGAGAGAAGTTTCTTGACATCCAGGGAAAGTGTACATGCTCAACTCACTGGTAACATAGGACCAAGTTCGAGGAGTTGTTGAGATCTCAATCATGCTGGAGCATGATGTACAAGACTTGGTTGGCATGGAGATTTTATGACAATTTTTCATAAATTACTATGATTTTCTTGATTTGACTTCTACTAGTGTTAAAAGCACATAATAAATCCATCAATCTGGACCAGTGAGATACACTAAACTGCCAGCAGGATTTTGGGTTTGGCTGAGAAGTAGACAATTCAAAAAAAAAAATCTATTATCCACTTTCAGTGAACATAGTAGAATCAAAATATTAATAGAGTAAATGGAAGCTTCATAATTGGCCACCCAACTGACTTAAAGAGCTTTTCCATGTGGCCACATGTAACATTAAAAACTGGAGCTGGTCCTCAGCCAGTAGGTCAGTCTGGTTGAGAATGAATTAGTGCTGTACTGTGGCTACATCAGAACTCATTACCCTGGAGAGAAGTGTCAATCCTTCTTTCAGTTCATCTATCAATGGCTTCGAGTAGGTTACTGCTCTTAGTCCTGTTACAGTTCTGTCACACAGTCACCTCTGCTTGAGATCATTTTTCAGACTGCAATAATTGTAGTGCTTATTGAAGAATTCAGAGATGCAGGTAGTACTGGTAGTGTCATGCTCTCTTTACTCTTTCACCTTTACTTTTGACTCTGATCCTGATTCATCCTGTCAATAGCTCACTTTTGCCTCACCTTTGACCACACATTTATCATTTTATAGTGTCATCCCTGGCGCAAAGGTTGAGAACATTTCATATCATGTCACTCTTCTCACCCACTCATCTTTGCTGACAGGGATGATGCCATCATGAATTGGTAGCTAGTTTGGTGCATGTCGTATATAAGGACTCAACTTGGGGTGGCAAACCTTGCCTCAGCCTGTCGAACCTCATTCGACCTAACCCACCATAATCTGGCATGCTTAAAGAAAAATGCAATTGATGTCAGCAGAGCCTGAGACATCAATTTATACCCTTGGCAAGGGGTTGAAGCATTATATCAAGGAATCATGACACTGGACAGCACTTGAAAAATGCTATTCTTATATTGGAAGTATCAAAACATCTAACCCAAAAGCTGTTGAAAAGGAAGTTTCAGTGACACAATCTGACAAAAACATTAGATGTCAGTATAGTATTTGCATGAATTCAGAAGATTATAGTATAGCTTAATCCATATTGATCTGATTGAGTTTGGGGCTACAACAGAGGAGTGGAGGTAATAGAAGAAAAATAATGTACTACAGATATTTTCCAAGTCCATTTGCAAATCAGGTCTGTGTTAGCTTTGAAACACTCTGAATCAATCCTTACCCAGTCCAGCCCAATGATCTAATTGGGCTGATCCATCCATCTCACTGATGAGAAGCCTTTGCCATGTTCAAATCATACATCCATATGTCCCTCTCTTACAAAGAAAGAAACCTGTCACTGCTCCTTTTAGTATTGAGCTATAGCACATTTGACATGGATATAAAGATACTTGTGTCGCCCCAGTCTCAAGAAATCGCTTGGAGAAACACAGAGAGAAAGAAGGAGACAACACCCAATCCATTTTCTTTCTTCTTTCCCTCAAATGGAAGGTGGGATTCAGTGATGTAGCTGTCCTCCGTATGATATGTGGTCTCCTGTGCTTGACCTTTCAAGCATAGAAAACAGGATGTGGACCACATCCTTCACATGGTCTTATGGCATTTGTGATTTGATGTTGGGTGAGCATGACGGTGCCAATTGCGCTTGCAATATCTGATCATTGTTCACCAGTCTTCTTTCTCTTTTTATGGTCATGAAGAATGCTCCAAAATCTTCCCTCCAGCGGCTGTGCTGATCCTACAGTGGAGCCACAGCAAATGGTGGCCAATGTGAAGGAGAAGCCAAAAAGGATGCATCATTTCATCATCCTTGACGTATCAGGCAGGCAGGCAGGCAACAGAGGCCATAAAAGCTATAGCACTGTTCATCTTGCTCCTTCTGTTCATCAACATATCAGATTTGATCTGACGGATAACCATGGCAAAACTGGTTGCACCAAATCACAAGCATTCCCTTAAAACCTATTTAGATGAATTATTTGACATCACTGTGTTAGTAGAATGGACAGAATGATGAATCGACCATCGACTGAGATGGGTCTTCAAGGTTGGTAGTCCTGCAATTGTGGACTCCAGCAAGGAAGAAAATGATGCATCACCTGTTCATCATCTCGAAGGTCTCTCTTCTACTTGTGACATGTTCATGCCGCAGTTCCTCTCATTCCTGTAGTTTTCACTCCATGCAATGCACAGGAGAGCTGAACATGGTTAAGATAACTGAATCAAAGAGCTGTACAACACTAAATTCTTAGAGAGAGAGAGAGAGAGAGGAAGAAGAAGAAGAAGAAGAAGAAGAAACAACTCCATAGCCTCAGTAGAGAGAATGATAACGATGCTTGAAACTGAGACTCTCAAAAGGATATATATATATATACACACACAACACTTATAAATCTCAAAATTTTCTCCAATTTTAATTGATAAATGACACTTTGGATTGTGGCCTTTAGGGTTTATGTCACATCATTTAAAGTCTTCCCTAAAATAACATTTCACAAATATTTTTGACAAGCATTTATTGGTCTTCAAAATGAAACGACCGACGTCTATCTCGAACCATTTGCCTCGACACTAACGGTGCGTCCCCGTCCACAGGATCCACAGGTACGAATGCGCGTGCTTTTAGATTCGTGCAGGAGCTCACGTGTGCACGAATTTTGTCGTTCCCCAACGAAGACGAGACGGCACGATGAACGATTGTCTTTGGCATTTCAATTTCAGGGTTTAATGAGAAAATATTGTAAGTCGAGGGTTTAACATGTAAATTTGAAGTAAAAAAGACAAAGGAAAACTTGCATCATTCTTTAACTCAGAAATTTCACTTCGATGCACATGTAAACGTGAAGTAGGTGGCCCGCGTGGATGCACCTGCTTTAAGATTCGTGCCCCTGCTCGAGCCGAGGCGAGTCCATGGCGTCTTTGATAATGCACTTTTTAGGGGTCGATGAGGAAATATCGTAAGTCGAGGGTTTAATATGAAAAAAAATCAAAAGCGAAGCGAAGGAAAACTTACATTATTCTTTATAGTCCAAACATACTTGGAAATTTCACTGCGGAGATTTTGACGCATGTACGGAAGACGAGAGTCTTTGATGCAAATGTAGAATAGTAAAGGAACTGAAACGAAAAAGCTCCCATTTAAAACCCTACGTTTTGTTCGCCGTCTCTTTCCAACTTTTTCTTCCGTTTATGGAGAGAGAGAGATAGAGAGAGAGGGGAGGGAGGACGATAGAGAGCGGAGAGTGCGTTTTGGATTTTTGGTTTCGTCCCTCCTCTGCTCTTTCCCCGTTCTGAGGGATTTGGTTTCGTCTAAAAAGGGGGAAATCACAAAGACAAGTAATCCATTTTAACCATAGAGAGACGGAGAGAGGAGAGTTGGTTTGGCGTTGAAGGCATCGCAAACGCCCGTCTCGGTTTCCTCTGGATAAGCCGATTGAATTCTGCCCTCCTCTCCTCTGACAAGAAATTTAGATTCTCTTTCTTGGTCCGATTAATTGAAACCCTACCTCGTCCCGGTGGGAATAAAAATCCGATCTTTTTCTTACTTTTTTGAAGGAAACATATCTTTTGGTTAATGCCCTGATAAAGATTTGGTGGTGTAAAGAAAAATTTACTGCAACGGGTTTGGTCTGAATAAAAGATCAATTCCCGTTCGAGCTTTCCTTCCCCAGACTCCAATCTTGTGTCAAAATTCCATCTTGCAGTAGGTTTTCGATCCAGAACCGCCCATGGCGAGTTCGTCGGGATCGATCGATTACTGGAGGAAGTTCTTCCGGAGTGCGAATTCGGATATCTTCGGAGTGATCGAGCAAGCCGTTGCGGTCGCGGCGTCCGATTACCCCCAGGAATTCAGGAGCAGGAGGGATCAGATCGTGGAGAAGTTCTTCACGGTGTTGCTGCCGCGGTGTTTGGGGTGCGATCGCGTGGAGCCGAGAGGAGCCGAGCGGGACGGCAGCGGCAGGAAGGATGGAGAGAAAGAGAGGGAGAGCAAGGTGGATAGCAGCAACGATGGCCCCGAGGAGTTGAATCGGGCCGTGAGTAATAATAGCTACGACGAGGCCGAGGCGCTCACGGAGGAGGTGCAGGAGGAGAGCCAAACTGTAGGAGAGGTTTTGAGGATAAAAGAGATCCTTGAACACAACCACGATGAGGTTTGTCTCATCTTCCAATAAATTTGTCTCCTTTGTTGTGTTGGAGCTTTCCCTGATACTCTCATTGGTTAGATGAACAGTACCTCGTGCCGTTGACTTGGTTTGATTATATCAATTAGATTTTTGTTTGTTGTTGTTGGTCGGGAAAGATTATGGTAATGGCCTACTCTCAGAACATGACTATGGTAATGTTCTTGTTTGTTTTCAATTGGCATCTTGAAGATTAAAATCATTGTTGCTGCTTTGCAGTCAGACAACCTCTTGTATGAATTGTTGAGGCGGCTGCAGTCGATGCATCTTTCAGTCGAAGTCCTCAAGGTATGAATTCAATATTCATTATTTGATTTTTTTTTTTTTTTTTTTGTTCATGTCAGGATGCACCATCTTGTTGCTGAGAGGCAATGCCTTCAAGATTGCTTCTGCTGTTCTTAGTTATGATATCTTTCGAGTCTCAGGCAACTGAAATTGGAAAGGCTGTCAATGGTCTGCGGAAGCATAACTTGAAGCAAATTCGCCGCCTTGTGAGGGCTCTCATAGAGTAAGATCCTTTTACTTCTTTAGGAATATTTAGAAATGACAAACTAAAGTGGTGTAGAAGTTTTTCAGGGAGAGATTAGTTTCCTGAAGTATAATTTGTTTCATACATATCAGAGATTTTATAATCCTTGTGATAAATGGCTTACTTGCCCTCAGAACTGAAGAAGTGACTACTCTGATGACTGATAATTCATTATGTTTACTTCAATCTCTCATGTTTACGTGAGGTACCTGTAGAAACAAAATCCCAGGATCCATCTATTATTCATATCCTGCCAGTGTCCAAGACCATTTCTTACTTACCTGAAATCAGGAATTGTGTTTGTATGGTTCGATTTTGACACCGTGCTGCACATAAATTTTCTGAATCTTCTCAGCTTCTGACTGCTCATGGACAGAGGAGATGCATAAGGATGTTTTCCATATAGTTTAGAGATGCATATCAACTTTTAAAGACATGCCTAATACTGTTTGAATCACTGCTTGAATTGCAGTGGTTGGAAGGTTTTAGTTGATGAATGGGTTAATGCGACAGCTGCCATTGCAGGTAAAGGTTTATCCTTGCCTCTTGTCAGAAATGGTTGATTTGATAAGATATCTGACGAGTGACTGAAATAAATTCACAGATAACTCTCCAGACTCCTTAAATCCTTCTATGGTGGATGAGGAAGGAGGTATTCCTTGTCCTTCATTAGATGAGGGATCTCTTCTTGCTGCTCAAACTACTTCCATCCAGAACTCTAAGGTTTGAGACATAATTTTATTGAGCATTCCCACTTAACATTTTGCAAAGTCACTGATTCGGCATTGTTTTGTGTGCATTCCTGCTGTTTATTTGTGAAGTTCTTTGACGGTATGGATGAGGATGGAAGTGAGTAGCTGGCTCTCCTACCGCTTGGTTAACATGTCAGTGGTCTCTTCTGTTATAAACAATCATTATGATCTCTCCGCTGAATTTTGTTGTAGATTATACAAATAATGGGCACGAGCCATCGAGGAAACAGCAACCTCGACTGCAGCCCATTGTTCCAGAAGAGAAGGGAGAGATGAGGAGGCAAGAACTTAGGCAGCCGCTTATCCTGGAAGAGAAAAAACAGATGAGGAGGCAAGAACAGCAGTCAGCAAGTCAAGTAGCGAAAGGGAATTTGGGGAGAGAAGAGCCACTTATGAGGCGAACAAAGCCACAGGAGCTCTCTGTTGTGCAAGAAAAGCCGCAAGTCATGATCAACAGGCAAAACAACCCTGTAATTCCTGACTGTGGCCTGGGCAGATCATCAACGTTGTCCTCTGAGCAGAAGAATGGCAATGAGATGAATCACAGTAAGCAGCAAGAAGTTGCTGCCCTTAGGAGAAAGCCACGAATCGTCCTACAGGATGTAAGTTTAACAAGATGTTAAAACATCTGAGACATGGTAGGCAGGCTGATTTCTGTGTCTTATCTACAGAAATCAAAGTACTCTGAAGAAGCTTCGGTACGGGCTAAGCTAGAAGTTTCAAAGAGAAAGCTTCATGAAGGTTATCAGCAAGCAGAAACTGGTATGATAATTTTTCTGAAAATTCTAGTCCATTTTATTGGCCTTTTTTTTGTGAGTATATTTATGGGGTTATTTGATGTTCACACGATGCAGCAAAAAAGCAGCGGACAATACAAGTAATGGAGTTGCAGGACATTCCAAGGCAAGCACATAACAGTGGGCAGTCAGTGATGAAATCCAGAAACCTCATTAGGAGTTCAGCAAATAGTAGGCACCAGTTCAGTTAACTTTCAGATAGAATAACTTTCTGGTTGCTTTAGACCTTGCTTTTCCTTTCGTGGAAGCCAAGTTGCGGATTGTATTTATCAGAAGAGTTCCGTGAAAAAGACTAAACAAAAAAAGGAGAAAGAAATTGACAAAAGGAGAGAGTTTTCTTGTAGCATAGACTTCAAACATATTAATCGGACGGTTCGATAAAGGAGACAAAGTTCAAAAAGAAAAAGAAAGAAACAGAACCCTAAGGAAGAATTCCAGTTTTGCCAAAGATACTTTAGGTTTTCCATTAGAATATATCTGCCTGGTTTCTCTCATATGTAGAAGCAGCAGTGTCTTTGCTTATTGGTTCTGTTGTTTTTTTGAAGGTTAAGAATGCCTTTTTGTCACGGAGGAACAAGGACATTTGAATTAGCCTATGAGAAGCATTCCTTTTTATTTGAGAACCGAAAGATACAAGGGTGACTAGGTCTCCTTATCCACTTGGATTTCACTAATACATTTGCTCGGTCTGATTTTGATTTCTGTTTTCTGGCCAATCTGTGTTTGTTCCTACTATTAATACTTTGTCTATCACAATGATTGTATCATGCATGCCATCCCTTGATTTCAAGCTGATGCTTAAGACTCATTTTGTTCATTGTACCAGTGAGAGAAATCTTTCGAATAAAGAGGAAGTGCATGAAAGTTGTACCGGATAGATCCTTATAGAGATTATTGGAAAGGAACAGAGCTCCTCGATTCATAAATTGTAGGTGAGAAATCTTTGGAGTAAAACATGTACAACTAATCATTGTTCTAAGACTGAAAACTGTACTTGAGAAATCTTCTGAAGTGTTTCTGACTATTGTGCGTCGCTTTAGGAAGTGGGGCACTGCTTTCCGCATTTATTCCATCATTTTGACAGCTTTAACAGTCTTTTTGTCACCGGCCTCGGTGGACCTTTTTGTTCCATACTTTTGGCCGCAAAAGGTAAAAAGTGAAGCTTTCGGCCTCGGTGAACATCTACTCATCACATGCATCCTTTCTAAAAGTTTATACATCTCTCGTAGCTGCCAACTCTCGGGACGATTTCGTGCAATAAAAAACGTTGCCTCTTCTTTTGTTCCCGCTGTCTGTATGATTTAATATTGCGATTAGAAGTTTATTTTTGTTGGTGAACAATTATATATAATTTGATTAAAAAAAGATTTTATGGACATATTATTAGCAAAAGATGTGAGATAATTAACATTAATGATATATAGAATATGTGTGCATCGAAAATTTTATTTTTTTAATCTAATGAAGAGCATTGGTTTCCACAGAAGCTAATGACTGACACCGTATCCATGTAATTAACCATAAGCAATTAGAACACTATGACTTGTTATTATTTGTTTAAAACTTATTTATTGTCTTGTATGACGGATGGGAGGTACATAATAAATATATATAACATTCCTTCATACTAAATCAAACAACCCATACTGAAAGGACGGTCTGACTCTTTATCGTACATATGCATATATAAAACAATAGGCCATCACAGCAGCATAGATTAGCTACTACAAATGCGGAGTAACACAGAAATGTAAACAGGATAGGAAGTAACCTACAACTACTCGCGCAGAATACCATAGAATGGCTTACGAGAGCAACTTCTTTAGCCAGTAACTCACGTCTCCTGGGCTGCTTCTTCTTCTTCTTCCTCCTCGTATTCGTCTTCCTCGTCAGCAGTGGCGTCCTGATACTGCTGGTACTCCGAGACGAGGTCATTCATGTTGCTTTCGGCCTCGGTGAACTCCATCTCGTCCATGCCCTCCCCGGTGTACCAATGCAAGAAAGCCTTCCTCCTAAACATGGCAGTGAACTGCTCGCTCACCCTCCTGAACATCTCCTGGATCGAGGTCGAATTGCCAATGAAGGTGGACGCCATAGAGAGGCCCCTAGGTGGTATGTCACAAACACTAGACTTCACATTGTTGGGAATCCACTCCACAAAGTAGGATGAGTTCTTGTTCTGGACGTTGATCATCTGCTCGTCGACTTCTTTGGTGCTCATCTTGCCTCTGAACATAGCGGAGGCTGTGAGATACCGACCGTGGCGCGGATCTGCAGCACACATCATGTTCTTAGCATCCCACATTTGTTGAGTGAGCTCGGGGACGGTCAGGGCACGGTACTGCTGTGATCCGCGAGAGGTCAAGGGTGCAAAACCGACCATAAAGAAGTGGAGGCGAGGGAAGGGGATCAGATTCACAGCCAGCTTCCGGAGGTCAGAATTCAATTGCCCAGGGAACCGGAGGCAACATGTGACGCCACTCATGGTTGCCGATATCAAGTGGTTTAGGTCTCCGACTGATGAGAGCAAACAAAAATTAATTTTTCAAGTGTCATTTTAGCCCAAAAGTAAATATATCGTCATGTACAGGCAATGCATTAGAGTTAACATAGCAAACAGAGAAAAAGTCCACACACAATAAGGATCGTCAGAGCAATCCGTGTTCAACACATAAATTACAAAATCAACCTATAAAAAAAGTCTTAAACAAGTGTAACAAAGTAACATCAAGTTTACAAGGTTATCAGGGGCTACTTCTTTCATTTCCATTTGATTCAAGTTGCTAAAGAACATACGGGAAACCCACTACTTTTAGTATACTTACCGAAGCTCAAGCCAACAACACTTGCAGCAGATGATGCCATGCAAAAACCGGCACCAATCAGACGAAGGAACAAGTTAGACAATAATCCATGATTGATGCGACTCTCCATACATGACCTATTAATTTTTCCAAGAATCTGGAAAATATTGTTAACTCATGTCCTCAGGCAACTTTAGCAAACAAGGATTACTCTACTTTCTAATCATCTATAACAATTAAGGAAATCTGATGCAAATAAAAACTATGACTCGATGATTAATTCCGGCCAAAAGGCATCTGATTTGACTCAATAGATTGGTCTAATTAGTTTCTTATAACCTACCTGAAGTATCCATGCATTTAGTTTTATGCAACAGAGCTGAAAAATACAATCCCTTCGGCAAATACCAAGACAAGAGGACAGAAGGTAAAAAAATAATGCCATGATAACTTATTTTGAAAATCATAAGTCCAAGAAGATCTTCCTTGAAGTGGAAAATGTGTGTTCAAACATCAATAGATGGGACCCCTAAACATCTAATGTTCTTTTTTCTTTTTGGCAAAAGAAGAGGTATTAACTTTTGTTCCTCATCGAGTGCTGTGGCGGGCTTTCACTACACAGATCCTATTGTACAGAGTGCTTGAAATTACAAACAAATTGATACAGAAGAAACTTTTGACCCCACCACCCAACTAACCATATGAATCAATACTGATTTTGATCAATAATATTATATCCTGTGTCATTGTCTAAAGACATAACCATCAGATGTTCTGTCATTATCAAGAAAATGAATCACATTAAGAAGTGCCATGATTATGAAGAAAATGAATCCCGTTAAGCTCACATAAATAGTGTCACCGACAGTGGTATCCTGTTTCCCAAAAATAAAACTGCCAATAATTAAATGGTCTGACTTACAGCTGGGAGTGGTTAGCTTGAGAGTACGGAAGCAGATATCATAAAGTGCCTCATTGTCCAGCACCATGCATTCATCCGCATTCTCGACTAACTGGTGGACAGAAAGTGTTGCATTGTAGGGTTCCACAACCGTGTCAGAAACCTTGGGGGAAGGGAAAACAGAGAAGGTGAGCATCATCCGGTCCGGGTACTCCTCCCTGATCTTTGATATTAAAAGTGTTCCCATTCCGGAGCCAGTTCCTCCACCAAGGGAGTGGCACACTTGGAATCCTGAAAACAAAATTGCAAATATGAGAAATGCTATGCAAAGGGCCTTTTAAGTGATAAGTATGCTAAATAAACAAGCCTGCGACAATTAAAACATAATGAAAAAAATCAGATCAATATTAAAAATAACAAAAAAGTCTGGAGATTAAATGCATTTCTATGATGAAAGAGAAGCTCAAGGTGATCAAAGTGCTGAGCTCGCTCTGAACTTGTCTAGAAAAATAATTCTAACAAAAATCATGACAAGCAACAATATCAGATTTTTTTTTCTGCCCAAAGTAAGGCAGATCAGACATTAAAAATGAAAAGTAAGGGATCTGAGATGTCCCTTGACAATGTACTACTCATGCAGCATAAAGGAATTAAACAACACATCAATAAAAGAGAAGGCAATTATACCCTGAAGGCAGTCACAGTTCTCGGCCTCCTTCCTCACCACATCAAGAACTGAGTCAATGAGCTCGGCTCCCTCGGTGTAGTGACCCTTCGCCCAGTTGTTTCCAGCTCCAGACTGACCAAAGACAAAGTTATCAGGGCGGAAGATCTGGCCATATGGCCCAGTTCGAATGCTGTCCATAGTGCCAGGCTCCAGATCCATCAGCACCGCCCTGGGAACAAACCTCCCGCAAGAGGCCTCATTGTAGTACACATTTATGCGTTCCAATTGGAGATCTGACGACCCAGTGTACCTCCCAGTGGGATCTATCCCATGCTCATCACACACAACTTCCCAGAACTTTGATCCGATCTGGTTGCCGCACTGACCGCCCTGGACGTGGAGGATTTCCCTCATTTTTCCCTGTATCAAAAAGCAAGGATGTAAAATTAGGTCTGACGGTGCCACCAGGCTCCTTAAACCTACATATAACTTACATCCTATGCTTCCGTTGAACAGTACGAAAACACAACCCATGGCATTCCCAGAAATCGGATCTGGAACCTCACCACGATGGCGAAGTCTACAACGGATCCGGAGGAACTCCAGCAAACAAACCGAAAAAAACGAGAACACAGATCCGTAGCATCCCAAAGATCAGATCAATCAGAATCAGTGTCGAACACTCATCCACACGAGATGATCCACGACGACTGTGATGTCACGCAGGAACTCAAACCCATTGCATTAACGAATCAAAGAACGATCTCATGGAAACGAAGGTAAGACCAGAAATGAACTCAAATTAAGAGACCGAGAAGGCAGATCAACCAAATTTCTGGTTTCTCAAGAACGGAACGAAGCGTTCACCGCAACAATCGCAAGATCCGTCGGAAATTGAACTTAATACAGCAAGATCTAAGAATCGATCGCGAAGTGGAGGGCTTACCGGCGAGAACGAGGAGATCGGGGTGCTTCAAAAGGTGTACAGAGAGAGCGAAGGAGGAGGGGACGGCCTTGAAGCGCTCCAGAAACGGCGGAACCCTCGAGGCATATATATAGGTGATGGGGAAGGAATTCGATGGCCACAGTCCCTTCCCTTCCCTTCTCATTTACCACCTTCGGATGACGTACGATAGGTGAATCGGACGGTCCCTATAGTCGATCTCAGGTAGGGACCAAATGTTTTGAAATTTAAATCCATAAATGACAATAATACCCTTACAAGCAGTCCAAAACAGCCGGTCTATCCTCCGTTAGTTCCGGCGTAACTCCGTGATTACGTGGCAGTCCCGCTGCAGCGTTGTCTCGTCGCCAGAGGCATCAGCTGGATCTCGAGCCGTGGATTTGAAGTTGAACGGTCGATATGCATTGTTTCCTTCAATAAGTGCGAAAGATTATTGTCCTAATTAATTTACTAATTGTACAAGATTAATATAATATTATATTTAGCTCATGTAAATTCGCCTTGGAAAACAGTAAATATTGCAGAAGAGCTGAAACATACAATGTAGTGTTGGCTAGAATGATGTTTTCTGGCGTGGGTGAGCTTATCCAATCAACTGTTCTTGCTTCTACCTTTTTCTCCTTTATCTTTTTTTTTTTTTTGATTGTTTAAGCTTTCACTTTAAGGATCATGACATCTTGCTTGCAGCTAATTGCTGTGGACTCATTAACTATCCAAGGACAACTCTAGCAGATCTATGTAGCTCGGCATTCAAATGTGGAGTACTCGATGAGTTTTCACTGCGGTGAAAGTTTTGATTCCAGATGTCAATGGAACTCTGTGTTCTTACTTCACCTTCACACAAAGGCTTGGTGAGAGGAGGAGAGTTTGGTCCCTCACGGAGACGTTTCACTCTTGGGCTGTGATAGCAGTGACCCTTGGAAGAGGGTACCATGGAAGAAGACAAACAACAGCAGCCAAGTCTTTGTCAGCAGTCTCACAGGAGAGGAGACATGGCACCCATGTGGTCTGCCTCTCACCCCACCCTGCTCTCTCTCATTGTTTTCTTCGGTCCAGCTCTGGATCTCTACTGCTGTTGTTTATCCATTAGCTGCTGACATTAAATAATCCAGCCATGGTTGATATGTCAAGTGGATGAAGAAAGCTGAGGGGAGTTGGCTGTCGGATCACCTTCAGATCTTTGCGTGGTTTAGAATTTAAGCATATTGATGACTTCATTTGGCAATCATGCACTGCTGAGACTTCTGTTCCTGCAGTTTTGTCAATGCAGTGCCATGTCATAAGCTTGCATGAATGAGGGGTGGGAAAGGATTTAAATTTCCAGATGGCTGTAACTTGTTTGACTAGGTGCAGTAAAGGATTTAACTATCAGACTTCAATTCCTTTCCTACTATGCCTACTGACTAATGTTTTCAGTGAATTTTGGATACCCCAAATTGTGATGCATTCAACTTGTGTTTATGGGGTGAACAATTGATACAACAGCAGTGTAACAAATGGAAACATTGGCTACAAGTTGTCTTAGGTCTACATCCAAAGAATTTGCATGTTATGTGATGCTTGTAGCTTTCAATCTCACTGAAGAGATGAGTACCGAAATGGAGACATTACTTGCATTCAACTTGTGTTTATGGGGTGAACAATTGATACAACAGCAGTGTAACAAATGGAAACATTGGCTAAAAGTTGTCTTAGGTCTACATCCAAAGAATTTGCATGTTATGTGATGCTTGTAGCTTTCAATCTCACTGAAGAGATGAGTACCGAAATGGAGACATTACTTGCATTCAACTTGTGTTTATGGGGTGAACAATTGATACAACAGCAGTGTAACAAATGGAAACATTGGCTACAAGTTGTCTTAGGTCTACATCCAAAGAATTTGCATGTTATGTGATGCTTGTAGCTTTCAATCTCACTGAAGAGATGAGTACCGAAATGGAGACATTACTTGTATTTTTGAGCCCAAGAATGAGAACCAGAGCAAGTAGTCTTCTCCTGTATACTATTTGAGGAACACTACCATCTACCATGCATCCTTCATGAACTTTAGAATCAAGTCTCAATACCATTCATCAATGGATTTTGCTGAGCATTGACTTCTGTCTTCATCTGATATCTATGTCCAGGACAATAGATCATCATATTTGGCAGGCAAGCATGTTCCTGACTTGGTTTGCAAAACCTTGGATGCCTTTGTAATGCCATCACAAATTCTGACAGGTATCTCAGACTATCAAGTCACCTGGAAATCCTTTATATCTGCAGAACAATTAGTGGTTCCATTCTTGCAATACCTGTCACTGGTGAGGGAAGTCTCACCTTCAAGGTTGGCCATCTTAATCTCACTATCACCACTGGGCAATTTGTAGCCAATAGTACTTCACAGTATTTTCACAGATATTTCTGTTTGGGCTTTTAACTTAGATGGCATCACAGATGTAATGTCATATGGCATTGCTGTAATACAATGATAGCCATATATTTATGAATGTAGATTCTGCAACAATGAGAAGATATGACTGTCGGCAAACAAAATCCAGATAATGTACTGGTAGTACTTTTGAAGGGGACATCATAACTAAGCTTCACTGTTCATGTCTAATTAAAAGCATCATCATGACAAAGCTACTCCAGCTGTGGCGCTTTCCTCCACATCGAGGCTGGTCCTGCCACAAATCTCTATCATCACCGCATCATAGCAAGGAAGATTAATTGATAAAGAGAATTAGATCTTTTTCTTTCTATTGCAGATGCACTAGAGAATGCATTTTCTCCAAGGTAAAAGAAGATCCTGTAGTTGAAGCGTCCAATGTTCCCTTCCTTGGTGGGACTGCAGTGTACAGTCGTGCATCACGATCAGTAGGAGGAGGGATTATTGATTAAAGACAAAGAACAATAGAAAGCATGTGGATCGATTGTTTCCAATAATTGATGACTAGAGTTTTGCTTGGGCATTCATGATGAGTGTCGTAATGTTGGCAGTGAAGCCTTTGGATATAGCAGTTTACCAGATCCAGCCATCCCAGTGCTAGCTCATGAACAAGGAGTTCCTTGTCTGATACCTGGCATAATCATGTGAAATTTATTCTCTCATCCTCACTGAAGTCTGATTAGGCTGCAGAGTGACATCCTATGATTTTGCTGTCAAACTTTTATGAATTCAAAAATGAGTGGGTGAGAAATAAATTAAATAGTGGTGCTGCTTTTGACACCTCAAAACTCAGAGCTACTCCATGTGTGAGTTGGCTGGGAGTTGTGTAGTCAACATGAGCATACTAGGCATAATCTCCTCACAATTGTCAGTCATTTCTTTGCTCACGAGGACTTGAAGATTATTGATACAAAGTAGAAATACTTTAACAAGAAACTGAGGGGGCAATTGCCACTGAAAGAAAACAGCTTATGGTCTAATTAGATAGGTCATCAAGTCCCTTTTCCATCTTTTCCTCTTGTCCTTGTTCAGTAACATGCCTACTGCCTTGGAAAAGAAGCAATGTTCCGACCATGTTTGGAAGAAAAACTTGCACGAGTTGGCACATGGCAATGGTTACAGATTCAGCAATATTCTTTGAGGTGTAGAGTGTTCAGTATTCCACAGGAGGTTGTCTTTGGAAGATTACATGTTTGTTTGAATCTCTTGCTCTTTTCGTACATGTCTGGTTCACAGGTGACTGCCATGTTTTTGATGTGACTTTGGGCAGTAGTCGATTTAGGGTTGAGTGTTGACAAGCTGCATGAATGTAATTGTTGTATTGTTGTAATCATGGATAACGACCATGTAAGGTTTGGTTACAGGAACTATTATTACTCATTCATCTCCTTGCTCACATTGATACATGTCTTGCACAGCAGGAGCTTTCAGAAAACTTTAACCTAATTAAATGTCCAGATTAATCTGCATTAAATATGGAGATGAAAAGGCACTATCAAATCTTGTCAAATGATTCAAAACAGAACAACAGTCATTGACATTCAAGCACATTTGATACAAGAATGCCAGAATCTGTCAAACAGCCAAATCAGATGGCTTGGCACCGGTTCGAGATACCAAGGAAACAGGACTTATTGATGGTGCAATCAAACTGGTCTGCTTGTTGACGCAGCAACAATCACATTATACATTACAAGGTGATTTCTGGACAGAAGGCATAAAAAGGTAACTCGATAGTTAGCAGAAGCTCTTTCATATTGCCTGATGGATGAGGGGCTGTATAACACTAGATATTGGAGCATAATCACGTCACCTTTGAAAGACCAAGAAGCACAGTGGCAGATGAGATTTGCACCTTGAGATCAGCAATATCAACATCATGGCCTCCTTCAACCAGGCCCCATCTGTCTACCTGAGGAAATAAACAATAATAGAGCAAATTGAGGATTTAGAACTCAGCAGTGACGAGTCAGACTAACTGATGCAAGAACTAATGCTTCTAGGAACCTGTAAATCCTCTTCGAGCCTTATCAACTCAATGGCTTCATCAATTCCTAACCTCCCACGTAAAATTCCAAGAGGAATAACCAAAGAATGTGCCGCGGCAGCCATAGCATCAATTGCAGCTAATTCGAAGTCATTTGTTTCCTTTAGAACGTTTTCAATAGCCTTAGCGAGACAATCATCCTGTTTGCCCACAAAAAAGCTGGTATACACTACCGGTTTAAACCCAAATTCTGATTGAACCCAATCCAGAATAGGGTCTATTTTTTCCTCTTGTCTTTCTGCAAATCATAAATCGGCAATTGGAAATATAGAAGTTAGCAAGATCATTCAACCGAAGTGTAAGCTGCACAACACACATCCTATGAAGCATTTCCAAAAACATTCAAGAAGAAACGCCAGTAACTTGCTAAAGTTTGCAGAATAACCATACAAAAGAAGTAATAGTTTGCCTGCATAAGTCAAGATTTTTCTCTAAGCAGTGGTCTGTTGGTGTCCATTTGTGAGTTCCATATACACAGTACCAGTACAGGAATGGACCAGTGTGCACATAAAACTGCTATATTTATGTATACATTCAAATACATACTAAAATGAAAACCAATAAACAAAATTCAGATATATTCTAGAACATGCTAAAATGTTATGTTCATGCAGATATCCTTCCAAAGGAACATCTCTCTCCCTCCCTCCTATCATGAACTCTAAAACATGCTAAATGTTATTTTCATCGATTCAGTCTAATAGACCAGTCGATCCTGGCCAAGCAGTGTATCAAGAATAGGTCTTGCCAGATCATACTTCTCAGTTTCACATTCTATCTGATACATTCTGAGACATGGCAAGAGAGGGATAAGTTCTTCATATTGGCTAGTCAGAACGAGGTACATTTACTCGGAACAACGAACACACACATCTTTACATATATATAGAGAGAGCCCAATGCAATGTCGAGAGAGAGAGAGAGTGAGTGTACATACATACATACATACATACATACATAATGCAATGTCGAGAGAGAGAGAGAGTGAGTGTACATACATACATACATACATACATATGCTCACAGATACATGCTAGCATCTATTGAATGTGTATATATCCTTTTTATCTTCCTCTGTTTCCTTTAGGTTTTTGGCAATGTTAATATTTTCATTCCAAATGGCAAAATCCATGTTCTTAATCATATGATTCACTCATTACCCTGCCGAAGCTTTGTGGAAAATAGGACTCGAACAAATCATTAGTAACATCTAATGAACTAATTTATATATGCCTCAACTTTGAATTCAAAAGAAATGGCAGCTCAGGTAACCAAGTAAAAAGCAAGATGGCCATAAAATTAAAGAAAATGGCAGGTCAAGTAAGCATGTAAAGAGAAGGTAAAACTTACTATGGACTCCTATTGTCAAATCACTGTCACCTGGGGATCGGCAAAACACCAAATCTTGATGAAACTTTGACATCAAATTTTCAAAAATCTTTGCACGAGTAAGTGGAACCCTTTCCAGTGCAGTGCATGCAAGCTTCATGAGTGGCATTGTGAAAGGTCGGATTCCATCTGTTTGCTACAAAAATGGAGAACTCACTATAACAGGCTATGTACATTCCAAGGAACATGAAGAAGAATAATTATGAATTTACTGAAATGACAGATCATAAATCACAGAGCATGTGCACAAATTCGTAATGACTAAACAAGAACATATAAATTTCTAAAATTTCTTTGAATTTGAAAGGAATAATTTATTCAAGAATAGCTTCAGCTATATATTCACTGAAATTAAATCTTACATGAAGAAAATCAGAATATATCTCACAAACTACAAGAAAAAAAATGTCATCCAATCATTTTAATGTAGGGAAAAGGTAAATCTGTAACACACTGTCAGTGCCTCTCCTCCTTGAGCATAAGCCATAATACTTTTCTTTTCTTTTTTCCATTGTATGACATCAGAACAGATGCACAACATGAACCATGGAAATAGGTTCACATCAATTGATCAGAACTACTAGATTAGCCATATTATTTTCAATCAAGAAACACGATGACAGGTGACAAAATATTCCTGTAGCCAACCTCAAGTCGTTGGGACCTTTCCGCAGGATGTTCTATAGTAGAACAATTGATCACACGATGAGGAGGATATCCATCCTTCCGAATAACAACTAAACGATGAGAAGATCCTTAAGAAATATCTGAATTAAACTAATTAGCGATAATTCAATGTCAACCAGGATAACCATGATTCTAGCACCTACAAAGGAGATCCTTAAGACATGACTGAATTAGATTAATTAGCGATAATTCGATGATCCAGACAGCAAGCCGCACCAAAGAATAGAGAATATTAGAATTAAATGAAACATTTTTTTTTCCGGGTAAATACGTCAAAGAGGCGGACCTGGTAATCCCACTCGGCGGCAATGGCTTTCGCAAGCGCAAGGCTCTGGAGCTTGAGCGGCCTCTTGGAGGGGGTCTTGAGGGTCCTGTAATCGAGCATCACCGTCCACCCATTCCCGTCATCGGCCAATCGGGTGGTGACCTCTTTGTAGAAGCGCTTTCCGACGATGGACCCCGTCATGAACGACATAGGCATTGTCACCGACGTCTGGTCGCGGGTGGCGGCCGCCGATCCCGTCCGCTTCACGTAGATAGTCTCGTCCGTCTCCGCCGTGACAGCCGAATCATCTGCGTTCGTAGAGGCGGCGGCGGTGGCAAGGCAGCGGTGGGCGGGGGCAGAGGAGGGAGGAGGTCGCCGGATAGCGAACAGAGAGCTGAGGGACGTCAACAATCGACTCAAAGGGAAAGTCATCGTCGATCAGTGCCTGGTGAGAGACTCGACGAATCCGATCCAGGGGAAACTAGGGTTTCTTTGAGCGGGGTTTCTGTCGTCGTCGAGGCGGACATTAATGGGCCGGATGATGATGCGCCATGGAACCGAACTCGAACCCGAATCCGTTCGAAGCAACCGAACCAAAAACTCTTCCAGCATATATATATATATATATATATATATATATATATATATATATATATATATATATATACACACACACACAAGCAAATATTTCTCCAAAATTAACGATTTAGGTATAAATCCCTCTAAATTTAATTTGACAAGCAAAGTAAAAAAACTCGCATATTTCCCTTCAACTGTTATTTGAATGTTAGAGTAGTTATGTTTAAGTTATAACTAATAATTATAATGGTAAGAATTTTAAGAATTTATTAGTTATGTAATGTTTTAAAATACTTAAAGAATTGCTTTGTTTTATAGTTGAATTGTTTATGAGCTTTTGCTGTTCCATAATTATTCTCCATATAATATTTCATAATCAAATTAACTCAGCCAATAATTGTTTTGCTATTATGCAGTTTATAATTTATCATCCACCGATGTTCTAGAAAACTAGTGAAAATTATAGAGATGATCTACAAAATATATTAAAATATTTCCCAATGGCAAACTTATGAATGATGCTTCGCTACAAAAAAAAATTCCAATCGTATGCTTCACCACAACTTAAGAATGAGCATTTCAATATGTTGAAAGTGTGACACAGGCATCAACAAACCTAAACAGTTTCCTATATAAATAAGTCGTCAGATACAACTCATGTCAAATCATAGTCATAACACTGTTCTTCATGCCTTGGAGGATCTCCCAATACAAGGATACAGCAAAATATGTAAGCAAAGAACCCAACAGGGGAGATGAATCCATAGCAGGTAGAGGTAAGTGGCGCTGTTCCATGACCACAAGAGCTGCGCCAGTTCCCAAAAGGTGCCGACACCAGCCTTTCCAAAACCCTCACAAACACCTTTCGCTATTAGTAATGCAACTGGTGGAAACCCAACCACAGCAAGAGTTAAGTTACAGATCACCAGTACTGCCTTCCGACAAACACCTGCCTGCATCTGCTTCCTTAGAGGTTGAACTAACAAACACATTGGAACAATCAGCATGGCTCCAATCTGTGCAGTTGAGAAATTGATGATGGACATTAAGCTCAGTCCTGTTGAAGCAGCAGCTATCATCACAGATTTTAGAAGCTCCCATCCACAATGGGTAGAACAAGCACCAAAAATGAGGTAGAAGATCAGCAGGATACAAATGGATAGTGCAGCCCAAACTAACAAGAGCATTATAGGGGTCATAAGGGGGAATTGGGAGAGCATATAAGGTAAGAAAGACATGATGATTGCCCACAAGTGGATCATGAATACCACTTTGGCAGCCTGAAGCCATTTCCATGATCCAGAGCGGAGTTCCATGTCACTGGAACCAATACATCCAGGTTCCTGGTTAACTTTTTCTGTTGAATTACCCAAATTATCATTAGCAGAAAAGAGAGCAGCAGAAACTATGGGAAGAGGAGCTATTAGCAGCGCAAATGGTATCATGTAAACTCCAACAGATACAAACTTATGAGGAGCCGTTAAGAAGTAGAGGAAAAACGACTGATGGAACTTCTCCAGAAGGTTATTTACTGAGCGTATAACTCCTTCAATTAACCTGCATTAACAGTGCCATGCATTTTCAAAGACATTAGTTAACTGGTTACAAAATTCAACCTGATCTTTAGTCCTTGAGGTGCAATATAAGATGTCATTCTTCTACAATACTCGAGAAAAATAAAAAACGAGATGGCATCAAATACAATAACCATTTCAACAAATTGAACAACTACATTGGTCAACTATGAAGTTAACACATCTGACCATCATGAATAAAGAAAGCAACGTCGACAGCAAAAGCCTTAGTTGCAACATATGTGTCACCACTGGGATGAAAGGTTGAATGAAACATGTATAAATGATTTGAGGAGATGCCTTTGTATATGGAAACTAACCTGCCACCTCTAAGAAGAAAGGCAGATCGATTATTCTCATTATTGAGAGAATATCTTGGGGAGAGCTCAAGAGTAATTGCATCTACTTGGTAGTCACGGAAAGCACCATGGGACCCAGTTGGGACACCAAGGGCCTGCAGCAATGAAAAACAACTTAATAAGCTAGATAAGGAAACAAAAAAATCAGATAGCATGAGATCTATGATTTATACCTGATAATAAATTGAGCTTGCAAGTGTGGCAGTGCCTTCAACATACTCAGCAGATGTAATATCAAATTTCCATTTGGGGTTCAAGTGTTTAGTCAATTTGCCAAACAGTTGCAGCATCTCACCAACAAACTTGAGCCATGCAGCTTTAAGTAAAGAATGCATGCTTCCAATCTTCACACGTAGACCTTGCCTGTGAACTGCTAGATAATGGACAATATTGATAAGGTCGAGATTAGGCATCTGGCCATTAGACGCCTCTGCATATATAGTAAGGCTATCTCTTTCCTCCTTTTCCTTCTTATCGATGACCTTGAACACAAGAGCAGCAGCCATAGTTCCAGCACGTTTGAAAATATTGTATCTTGGCCCTTTAACCTTTAATTGATCCAGAAGATGGAGAATATTTTCTTCAAAACATACACCGGTACCTATCTTCCCTGAATTACTAAGGAACAAAGGATTATGGTAGTCTTTCAGCCATGAATCAACTGCTGTATACTCTCCATATCTGGAATCTGCAGCTAACCAAACAATATCCTTTGCAAGCCATGTAACTCTGCTAAGAAGTGAAAAAATTGAGAATGCAAGCCCTAGCGATAAGGCTTCACTCTGTCCAATATTCTGTGAATTGTAAGGAGTTACCAACACAATTGCTTCTTTCCCATCACCACGAGGTGCTCGGATAATACCAACAGAATTGAGACCAAACAATGTGCAGCTAGAGTTATACTGCATCTCCATAGTATTAGTGATGGATGAGAAGAAATGAAGAGGGTGGAACTGATTGCCATGAGGATGGAATTTGTGATAATACAATTCAGCACCCACATCCACCACATGCTGACCAATCAATTTTGCTATTTCTCTGTAATTTTTGGGAAAGTATAAGATTAAGAGTACCAAACTAAAGAGAAATTGTAATGAAATTTTGACAATTAAGAGAACTTATTCCAAAATATCAAGTACAAATAATATGGACTTGAATGATGTGCTTCAAAGTTTCTGGCACTATTGTCAATGCACTACTAACATACCCATGTTTAAATCTTTAGAAGCCAAATTCTTAATGTTGTTTCAGATTACTCCAATTTCGGGAACCATAATAAAGATAGTAGCCCTTATTCTGGTGGCATCCTTAAAAATATACTTGTTTATGTTTAAGGTTTCTTGCTAAGAGGAGTGTTTTAAGCACTAAGCACATTGTTTTAGGCTTCAAATTCTTTACCCATCGAGTAATCGTGGTGTATGCTTCCAGAACTCCTACTCCCAACTAACTAATTTTGCCCTTAATAGGGTTATCTGTATCCGATTCTTTTTCAAATGGCCAATTCTTCAGTTAGCAATTCAACTCAACCACTGTTTCCACCAGGAGAAATGTTGCATAACTTGTATAAGGTTTAATTTGATAGAACAGATTGCATGCCCCATCTTATGCTTCTTAAGAGTTCATCCAGAATTCCTAGATATAATGAAAGAAGCTATTAGATTATCTTCAAGTGACACAATAAAACATTTATGCCTAATGCCAATGCTGTGTCTAACAACTCCTAGAAGGTGCAACAGATAATGAATGAGAGCATAACCAAAATCATAGTTTACTCGATCAAATTGTTTACTTTATATTATGAACAAATCTTATTTTACTTGCATTTATGATGTACAAGGTAAGTCTCATTAGATGTCACCCCTTAGACAAGACAAAGAACCTTTTGAAGGCTTGGAACTTTCCCTAATCACCATTGCTTATGTGAATAACACAGCCATCACTTGTGAACATCAACTTGTAGAACACAGCCAATCCCCTAGCCAAATGAGATTCTAGACCATAGCCAATTTCTTAGCCGATCAACATTCATCATCTTGTTCGTGAACATGATGGGGATCAACTCTTCAACAATGGGATTTCTAAACTGTATAATCCCAAGGCATCATGCGTGCATCGAAATAACAAAATTTTAAGTTTGACAAAATGTTAACAGAAACATATTTAATGATTATCATCAGATGCCACAATAACTGTATGCAATGACACATATTTCTTTATGTTGTTGGTTATCGTAAATCTGTGTCGGTGAATGAGCATGTGCATGACAAGTGAAAATAAGTAAATCATTACGGTTCCCTATAAAATCAAACATAATGAAACCAGTGCCACATGTTTTAACATCTCATTCATAACAAGGCATTGAACTTCCATAGGATTCTACTAGGACAAAAAGAATGTAGAAGTGAAGAGAAAGTTAAATAGAAACACCATATATAGAAGTAAGATGGACTTACGTTCCTGTAACTTTTGCACTTCCTCGGTCAAGAATTTCCTTTAAGAATCTGTTGGCTTCAACTACATCCTGAGATGAAAACATTGGATTGGCAGAACCTATCACCAGAGCATTTGATTGGTCAAGCACATGTAATCACTGGCTAATCAGTTATAAATTCCTTTTGAGAAGGTATTATGGTCAACAGTTAATTAAGATGAAAATATTTAGTCTATCATAAATGGGCATGCTCCAAGACTTGATTCCATATCTAGATAGATGGTTCTAAATTGGCGAGATGCTAAAGCTTGGATAACGTTATTTCAAAGGAAGTGAAAAGGATCATTATTGAGTTGCTTTTGCTTTCTTCTTCTGCTTGGCTGAGTTAACAGTTGAATTAGAAAATATTTAGTATTTACAGCATGACAATGGGTTTGGTCATAGGTAAAACTCAAAATTCAAGCGTATGCCAGAGCCAGATGTGCTATTGACGGTCGTGTGCCTCTCCTTGCCTATTTCCATCTTCTCCATCTAAACTTATAGTTACACAAATCACACTTCCACTATTTATATTTCAATTTTCAAATTTGCTCATGCGTGGTAATCTATGCGCATAAACTATGCGAAGAAACCAAAGAGGGAGATGGTAAATTATCTAATTAGCTCAAAGTTTTTGATAAAACCTATGTAAGCTGGCCAATCTCAGTTATATTTGAGATACCATGTTGGCTCTTTTTATCACAGTCCTTGACTAACTACTTCAATCTCAGGTACATTTGTATCATCTATTGTCAATAAGCTGGTGCCTGATAGCAATGGCATTAATTCTTGTACAAGGATGAAAGTGTACATCCACAATCATTTAAATCCCCTTTATTTTGAGTTACAATTTTAACCAGTGAACAGTCCTGCGCCAAACCAAATACACGAGCTTAAATTGGCGAATATTAGGTTTCCCATCATCATATGCACTTCTTAGGCAGCCTCAACATTGACTTCCCTTTTCCTAGAGTTCTCTAGCCAGAGAATTCCCAACAAATTCAGAGGAATGGTGTGAAGGTCAAGTCCAGACTTCCAATACTATAAAATTCTCATCAAAAAGCAACCAATTGGAGACAATTTAGCAGGAAAATAACCATGAAGGAATTTTTATGCGAGAGAAGGTACTGACCTGGCATCAGCGCGTTCTCGGAGATATAAGTGTTCTTAGCCAGTACGGGGAGAAGGAGGAAAGCGACCGACCCCGCGATGCAACACACGACACTAAATTCCGAGGCGATGATTTGGGTCGTTCAGGAACAAGTAAAAAACTCCATCAGCATCACATCTCAACGATCAAACAGTTAGAATGCGAGAGAGAGAGAGAGAGAGAGAGAGAGAGAGAGAGAGAGAGGACCTGACGAGAACGCTGTGAGCGACGAGTAACGCACCGAGGCGGACGATGAGCCTGGATCTGGGCCGCCTCCCCGGTTGAGGTTTCCCGTCCCCGGCCTCGGCGGCCATGATCGACGCCGCCCTCGGAGGCAGGATTCCGTCGAGGCCTCCTCGGGAAGCAAACTGAGAGGAGAGGCGCGGCGGAGGAGCGCCGGAGGCGGCGGGGGACGACGGCGGCGGAGGAGGTCCAGCAGGAGTGCGCGGCGCCAGAGAGACGGGAGTTCGAGGTGGTGGTAGCTCGACTCTCAAAGGAGGTTGGGAGCCCGAACTCGACCTAAATTGGAAGTGGAAATCGCAATTAGGCCCGAGTTACTTGGAATCTGTAGCTACAAAATTATCCAAGAAATTATGAACTTTCATCTAATAATTGTTAATTATCTTTTCATTTTCTTGCACAGCGAACCTTTAATTAATAATCAAGCCTTTATATATCTATTCAAAGTATAAGAATAGAATATCTAGCGATGCACCGAAACTATAAGCCTATCGGAAGTTGATGCGATCGCAATGTGCTCGAAGCAGCAGGTCTATCGGAAGTTAATGCGATGATAACGAGTCGCATAAGCGAATCTGATCTATTGCAGGGTTTGTTGTGCAACCCATAATTCGAAGCGATGAAAGTAAGCAACACGTGTGGTATGAGCAACGAAGAGTCATGTCAACGAAGAGCAACGAAGGATATTTCCAACAAATTACCAAAAGGTAACACTTAATAATGATGCGATTGAATTGATCATGCAATATCCCATAACGATGATACGATCAAACCAATCATAAAGCATTTGATGATGTTGATACGATCGAATTAACCATGAAGTATCTATCATATGATGCCAATGTGACTAAATTAGTGATGAAGCATCGTGCGATAAGGATGTGACTAAATCAACCACGAAGCATTGATAACACAATTGTATTAACTATGAAGCGTCGTACTATAAAAGACATGATCATTCACGAAGTGTCTTATGATGACAACACAATCAAGTCTTATAAGAAAATGATTCTTAGTGGCATAATAGTTGAAGTGTCCTAGTGTAATCAAATAAACTGTGAAATATTCTACAACAAATGATATGATTGGATCGAAATATCTTATAATGTCAATAAAATGAGTCGAATAAGGAAACAAATTAGATATGGAATATAATCTAATAAGCATCCAACATGATTAATAACCTACTTAGTGGTACCTTATGTCATGGCCTCACTTCATATTTCAAAACACGATGATGATATATGATAACAAAGATATAGCGATAACTATGGACATATCATCCTTATACAACTGACGCATCATTTCTATCTTATCGATACCTCAATTTTATTTAACCGATAAATTATATGTGATCCAATCTTATAAGGCTAACAACATCGTGCCAACAAGAATATTGACTCGACTAAATGAGGTGAGTCATTCGATGCTAATTGAAAAGTTGACTCGATAAACGGTTACTTCATATTCCTTGAGTTTGTCATGTGATTTCATACTCCATTAATGATATAATAATATATCTAATTATTTTTTATATTTATCATAATATCAACCTAACGATCATCAACTAAACCGTAAGTGTATTGTTAGCAATGAGTACTCTTTGACTATACATATCTATTTTGATATCCGATTGAATCCTTCAAATCCTTGCTAACTTAAGATCTTATCAATATACTTCTGATATAATTTTTGTAAGACCTCAGATAGAATCACTTGATCTTTGGAGATCTTAACATGAGAGGAAGATCCATCTGCTCTCCCTTTCTTTAAGCATCTTCTCTCCCTTTCTATTTTCCTCTCTTATATACTATTAACTTAGAGTATCAGGACTCCAAAAAAAAAAAAAAAAAAATCCCACAATTTTGATGATGTTAGTCTTCACTTGGAATGTTGGGAGGAATTATTGTTTAAGTTTAATGAGATGAAAAGGTACAGAAGAATTGTTGGATCTCTTGTTGGATCATGCTTAAAAGTTGCATGACCACTTGTTTCTTCACAGAAAGAAACAGCTTGTCTGGTGTCTCTGGACATTATCGAGGTACTTGCTTGATAAAAACATTTTTGGCCAAATGAATCTCTTTCTAATTCTCATTCTGCTGTTGCGATATACTGTTTGGTGTTTATTTGTAAGAAGGCAGCCCGATGCAGAGGCACCCATCAATGCAGGTCTGGGAAGGGTCAATTATGCAGTTGTGTCTTTCAGTCAGAGAGAATTAAATTTAGTCTTTCTCAATTTAAATTTCTACCATATAAAGGGAAAACACAAGTTAAGCTCAGCCATCTCAGTATTTATCGTGATGTGAGGAAACCTCTTAGTTGCCTGTGTTAAAAGTGAAACCTTACAAGTGACTTCAAAAAAAAAAAAGCTGGACTGAAAATAAGAAAAGAACAAAGGAAAGCACATGTTGCTTCACAAGTAGGATGCCTTTTCATGTTGATGACCCTTTTCATTTGTTTAGCATTTCTTTGTTTGATAGCAGTATTTTCATACTAATGGGGCTATGTAATTTCTAGTGGAAAATTAATTGATTACTTATACGGCAACTTGGATTCATCATTAGCATTGACCAATTTATTGGTCTTTTCCCTGGCTGTGGCTTTATTAGTTGTCATGCACAACTCAAGCATGACTCAAACCCCCCAGTATCTATGGAAATGAAGAACACCAATAAATTGGGACTTAGTTGTGCCACAAAGGATTCTTTAGAAGTTGATATGGATGGTAATTTTTGCCGCATGACAAACTTATTGGCTCTTTCAGAGGAACTACATAAGTTATAGATGTTTGTGGTTTGATCTTGAGTTGTGTTAAGAGTCAATGGGTGTTAGATGATGACTTATCAAGGTTGCTAGAACGTCTCATACATGGCTCAATTACAGAGTTGGAGAGCATGGATCGATCCTGAGAGCAGCTTCCTGATCTGAGTTCTCTCTGTGTTCCATCTATTCTGTTCTTGAAATGTGAATACTTACTCTTGTCGTTGTTGTTAATGTTTATTTTATGTTTTCTGCGGTTTTACGTGAGTGCTAATTCGAAAACCTCCGGCAAAGTGATCAAAGTAAGGTTGCATGCGAGGCAAAGGAGGATCGGAAAACCGCAGTTGCAGATATCGCGGTGTAAGACAGCGCACTTGGGGCAAGTGGGTTGCTGAGATGCGAGAACCAAAATTATCCTACTTGGAGAGATGTTTTAATAAGTTCAAAGGTTGGATGGCTCACCGGCGTTGGGTTACAGCTTGCCTTCAAGGCTGTGTGCGTTCCAATAGCAGCTAAAGCAAGCAGGGCCGGCGGACAGCCGCTCCCTTCCTCCCTCCCCGCGATTGATCTGCGTTGGATGCAGTATGCATGCTGGTTATGTCCTTGTGGTGGTGTGTCAGACGCCACTGGTGAAAGACACAGAAGGAGCGGAAGCAGGAAGACGTGAGGAAGGTTGCCGATGAAGAGGAATCGCAACGAACACGATGAGAAAGATGAATGGAGAAGGAAGAAAGGTACGAAGGGGGAAGCTGTCCGTGCAGAGACAAGGAGCTGATCGAGAAGGAACAAAATCCTAATCGAACCAATGTCGAACCCAAATCTTCCCTTTCCTTGTCCTGCTCTTGGTCGTCTTCCTCCTCGACTAGCTTGGTCCAGCCCGACGTCGTCGCAAAGCCAACCAGCAAAAGGCAGACACCAACAAGAAAAAGGTCGGGGCACCCATGTGACCATCAGCATGCATGCCTGTGCCTCCTGCCTGAGTACTTCGGCCATCGCCTGCCCATGTTTAAACGACCACCACAAGGTCTTTAAAATCAGCAAAAGAACCACGCGCGCGCGCGCACAACAACATCATCTGTTCTTGCACTGATTCGAGAAAAAGGAACGTTGAACCCTTCATTTCTCTCTCTCTAGTCCCAACCGCCCGCCTGCCTTCAACGAAAATAAGTTTGTAACGTCCGAGAAATCCCTCCCACCTGAGACTGACTGCGGATCGACGTGAATATTTTAAATTTATTCACTTTATTAAAATCTATGTACGCATGTACACATGATTTGTCGAGCGAGCGCCTGCAGATGCGTTACGATGTTCGATCAGGATTGGGAATGGGTGGCTGAACAGCAAAGGCGGCTGTTCATTCGTGCATACGAACAGTAGGTGCTGCATCCACAGCATTTTGAAACGAGTTAGACCAAAAGGACCCCGGACGGAGATGGTCGGGATGTAAAAGCCAACCGCATGTTGCGTGACATGGCACCTCCTCTTCTTGGATAATGGATGAGAGAGAGTGCAACGGTACAAGTTCCTTCCTGCCTCCTCTGCATTTACAGAATGCAAATAAATTATGGCTGGGTGGTGATTGGATTATTATCCTTGTCATATATAATATTTTTGCAGCATGGTAGATGCAGCGTGAGAACGCAGAAGCATCTCTCCCGCTCTGTCACAGTCACAGCAAGGATGTCATGGTAGTACGTCTGCGCCCGTGTCGGCTTTGTCAGTTAGCATTGGCTCTTTGCGTGTCCGGTTGCAGCGTGGTTTTTGCCCTTTTCCTGGGGAGGGAGGGAGCCAGCGAGGAGGACGATATGGGACTCTGCCTGCCTGAACCCAAGGAATCCATCCACGCCCTAGCCCTCGCCTCCTCCCTCTCCCTCTCCCTCGCTCTTGCTGCCGCCGCTGCCGAGAGGCCACCACCTCCGCTACCACTGTTGCTTCTGCTGTGCTGCCACAGCGAGGCGAGCAACGACGACAACAGCTACAACTGCAGATGCAACGACAACAACAGTAACAGTAACAGCGCGGGCGGGCGCAGTGTATCTCTTACACATACCTTTTTCTTTTTCGTGATGAATGAAAAGAATAGACTCCTTGACAGATCTGGCAGCGACATTTGTGGCTTTCCCTGACGCTCGCTCTATCAGTTCCATTCCTCAGCCCGCAGAGCACTAAGGCGGTCTCGGGAAGCAGGACCGACTCGAGAAGGAGAACCCCTTCCTCCCTCTTCTCCACCGCGTCTCTTTCCCTTCTTAATTTCTCCGTGACCGACTTCTTAATTACTTACTTCTGGGGCTGGGTCGGTGAAATTTCTTCCGGGTTGGTAGAAATCTCTCTGATCAGATCTGTGAGGAATTTCGTGTCTTCAGGAGCAGCCTTGGATTTTGCTTCTCTTCTTCCTCTGGTTCCGGCAGAGGGTTATTTGTCACGAGTTTGGTCGACGAAGGTGACGAGCCAAGGTGATTCCTTCACAGGACCGATCTTTTTAAAACATTTGGGAGAGGGAAAAAGGTTGTGTTGTCGACTTCTTGTGCTATCGTATCGCGGGTGTTTCGTTCTGGGGCTCCCGCTGGCATTGGCTCTCTTTCTTCATCTCGAACTGGTAATTTGCTGGTTTGTTGTGGTTTTGCTGCCTTGGATGGTCGTATGATTGTAGATTGGCGCGGATATGGTGGCCGTGGCAAATGGGCTGTAGCCATAACGACACAAGAGGAAGGGAAGAGTTTGGACTGGGGAAGGAGCATGGAGTGGAAACTTGTTTTCTTCTGTTGGACGCTTTGTTTGGTGCTACTGCACTTTCTCTATTTGTCCGCGGCAACGCTCTCGCCTTCTGGTATAAATTACGAAGGTCAGTAGCTCTCCATTCATTTCCCTTCCTTTATTTTTTTCCCTTTTTTTGTTCTTGAACTTAAACGAGGACACTACCGAAGACGCCATGTAATTGTTTTGATGTCAGCCCCAATCTAGTAGTTCCCAATTCGAGCTCTTCCTAATGGTCATCTGCTTTTCCATGTATAATCTATTGCAAGGCTTGATAGACGTCATATTTCTTGGAAGATGCCTCCTTGCGTTCGCTTGTTTCTTTTCCTTCCCTCCATTTTGTATTGCTTCTGTGTTCGGACCATTTGTTTCCCCTTTCATCTGTTATCTTATTTAATTTCAGCGGCAAGAGCATCTGCATCTAACTCCCATAATTTTCTGACTGTTTCTTTTTACCATGTTATATATTCATAATGATAGAGATAAGTGAGATGCCAGTTCAACTCTGTGTTGCTTTACCCTGAATTTCCCTACCTTTCATTCTGCTGTTATGACATAATGCAATTGCTTACTACTTACTGCTTCGGGTGGCAATGTGCAGTTGTTTTTTGAAATGCTAGCAATCTTTTATGATTTGGTGTTCTTGAAGCCCATGCCACCTGCCTAGATTTCAACTCTTCCACTCATTTGACTTGGCAACTTCTCTACAGCTTGACTGTTGGGATAGTTGACACCGTGCACCAGTACCCAGTGTGCCATCTAAATTTGAAGCATTACACTTTACCTGAAGCAGCCACTTCACCTTTTGCCCTGATCATCTATCAGCATAAGCAGAAGAGATATTGTCACTTTGCCATTCCGATATAATAATCTAACAATTATTGAATGTTCTTATATTTGTCACTCCCTTTCTTATAACTTGTTTTTTGACGCTTGATGTTGTCTTTTTATGAATGCAGTCGTAGCATTGATGGCGATCAAAATGGAACTAAATGACCCCTACAATGTTTTGGAAAATTGGGATATCAACTCAGTAGATCCATGCAGCTGGAGGATGGTTACCTGCACCTCTGATGGTTATGTTTCTGCCTTGTAAGACTATTTGACACTTTTCTTTTTTGTAGCATTGAACTGATTTTCCTTTTACACCTCTCGGTTATGTACATCCTTGATTTATTTTTTCTGCTTTATTATGTCAGGGGATTGCCCAGCCAAAGCTTGTCTGGAAAATTATCCCCTGGGATGGGAAATCTCACAAATTTGCAATCTGTGTAAGCGTGCAAAACCTCTATGAGTTTTGATTTTTCAAGTTTAATTGGGTGGATACCAAAGTTATGTTATATTAATTCAGAGTTTCGATAAAAATTTGGGTAGTTAACAATGATTGAAGGGCCCTGCTTGGGTAGTTATTTTTAAATTGTGTATTTGAAGAAGGTAAGATATGGTGCTTGCTCTTGTAGGCTGCTTCAAAACAATGCTATATCTGGTCCTATACCTGCTGAGATTGGCAAACTAGAGAAACTCCAGACACTGGACTTATCCAACAATCAGTTTGGGGGCACTATTCCGAGTTCACTTGGGGACCTTAAAAACTTGAATTATCTGTATGATTTCTCCAGTTTCATAGTCTCTTTTAGTATCTACATTGTTCATCTATTAGATCAAGAGGCTTATGGCTTTTTGCTTTCTTTTTCAGGAGACTAAACAACAATAGTCTATCTGGACCTTGCCCTGACTCATTGTCAAATATCAAAGGTCTCACTCTCGTGTATGTTCTCTTCTCTAACTCAGCTTAATGCAATCTGTAAGCCCTGAGTGCTTTGCTGTCAAACATGCCACTTGAAACTAAAGATAGCATTTTAACGGCTGATAACACTTACAGGGACCTTTCCTATAACAACTTGAGTGGTTCCTTGCCAAGAATATCTGCGAGAACCTTCAAGTAAGACATTCGGTCTCTCTTTCTGTTGTTTCCAACTTTTTTTCCTCTTAGTATAGTAACTATCAACCGAACAACAGACCATTCTTAATAATTTGTTTTCAAATTTTTTACCAGCATTATTGGAAACCCTTTAATATGTGGAACAAATTTGCGAAGTAACTGCTCTTCGACATCACTTGATCCAATTTCATATCCACCAGATGACCTAAATGGTAAGCTGTATCTTCTGCTGTTTCTCATGCTGTAGAGTCTCTGCTCTCACGGTTAAGGAAATTTTGAGAGCACTTAAGTAATCCTTTAATGACTCCTCTAATTATTAGGAGTCTTGGATTCCTCAGCTCAGTCAAGGTTTGGAGGAACAAGAAGTCAGCGTGTTGCTATTGCATTTGGTGCTAGTGTTGGTTCTGTTACATTACTGGTATTTGTTATTGGCTTGTTTCTTTGGTGGCAGCACAGACATAATCAGCAAATCTTTTTCGATGTAACTGGTAAGGGACTTTGAGATTCTTTTAGATTGTACTTTCTATCAGGTACTTCTTGATGGTCTTTCTTTTTGCATCTTCTTCTCTTTGGTCTGCCTTTTTTTGTAAATAACTACAAATTATAGTATTTCCTTTACTGTATTATATATTTTCTATAGTGATTAAATCTATTTTGACTATGACAATTTGTCTTTAACACTGATGCCAGATTTTTGACAAATTCTTATGCTGCCTTTGACAAATTCGTAATTATGTTAGGTGCTGTTTTCTACTTCCTATAGTCTCCTAGCTTCCCGGTTACTTACCGTTGATTTTATGCTTCCAACAGTCATTAGATCTACTCCCAGACCTTGCTAATTTTTCATTAATCTCCTCTTCATATTGAGACCCTGCTGCATGCAACATATTGTACTTTGTCACTGACACGTGGAGGGACCTGCTATGAGAGATAAGGTTGGCAATTTCTCGAGTAACTTGAAGTCACAAAAAGCCACCACTTTCCTTCGCTCTGCTAAATCAGATTGCTTGTAGGGAGGTTCAAATTTAGCAATTCATCAACCATTATTAACTCAGAAGTTGAGTGTCTGATCAATTGAAACACTGCAATGGTCCTTGTCTCAAGGCTCTTGTCATTGCATGATTAACCTCTTGCTTTTGAAGTTGTGGTTCAGGCTCTAATTTACGAAACTGTGTGAATCTTTGACTTAAGATAAACTATTTTCTCATAGTTAGTGACCTGGTTCTGCGAGTTTTATCTTTGTTTCTCTCTCAAGACAGTTTCTTTCTTTTGCAGATCACTATGATCCAGAAGTATGCCTTGGGCACTTGAAGCGGTATTCATTTAAGGAGCTCCGAGTAGCCACCAATAACTTCAATTCCAAAAATATATTAGGAAAAGGAGGATATGGAATAGTTTACAAAGGTTGTATGCGTGACGGCACGATAGTGGCTGTTAAACGTTTGAGAGACTATAACACCATTGGAGGAGTTCAGTTTCAAACTGAGGTTGAAATGATAAGCTTGGCAGTTCATCGTCATTTACTTAGGCTTTGTGGATTCTGCACAACAGAAAATGAGAGACTCCTTGTCTATCCTTACATGCCTAATGGGAGTGTAGCTTCTCAACTAAGAGGTGAATGTCCTGTGTCTTTGCCTTCTTCATATAACATGGCCTGTGAACAATATGAAGTTGTAGCATATTCTGTCACAAACATTCCTTTCCCATAGTAACCACTAGCCATTGATACATCGATAACTTTATAACACAAGAAATTTTGGATGTCTAGCATCCTTCAGCAAATTTTTTGGTGACTCAGGTAAGCTAAAATTACACAATAGTTGTGTTAGAATTAATTCATCTTTTAATCAATGCATGATTTGCATACTTTATCAGAAAATACTGGAAATTTACAACATTTTTCCAGGTATTCTTTTGACATTTTCCATCAATTGGTCGCATGGAAATGCTGCCATCAATACAAATTGATATTCCTTAATATTTCTCCCTCACATTATGGTATGACACATTATGTGCCTGTGATTCCCTTGAGTTTCATTATAATATCCTAGAGAATTTCTTGTGCACACTGCACCATGGTTTCCTGTCACCTTTCTCTTGCTTCCTATCTCAGAGCATTCCCCTTGCACACTCTACCTTGAGTTTCTACGGCCTTGGGCTTGCTTTGTAGGATTTTTCCTCTTTTGTTTATGATATGCCTCTGCTCCATACTTCAACAGTAAAAAAAAACCAGAGAAGTTTTATGCCATGATGTAATCGAACCTTCTTGGAGTTCAAAATGAAAAATATACAGCACTGCCTGAAAAACACTTTTTTTTCATTATTAGTTTTGTTTCTGGCAGAACATGTTCATGGTAAGCCAGCTTTAGACTGGTCAAGGCGAAAGAGAATAGCACTGGGGACAGCCCGCGGATTATTATATCTGCATGAGCAGTGTGATCCAAAAATTATTCATCGTGATGTAAAAGCTGCCAATATTCTTCTTGATGAAGATTTTGAAGCCGTGGTTGGGGATTTTGGATTGGCAAAACTTTTGGATCACAGGGAGTCACATGTTACGACAGCAGTACGTGGAACAGTAGGACACATTGCACCGGAATATCTTTCAACAGGCCAATCATCAGAAAAGACTGATGTCTTTGGCTTTGGTATATTATTACTTGAGCTGATTACTGGTCAGAAAGCACTGGATTTTGGAAGACTCGCAAATCAAAAAGGGGTGATGCTTGACTGGGTAAGTTTTCTTTCTGCTTTCTCGAGTCAATTCTGGTAAAAGATAAAAATGTGTAAATTTAGGTTAGGAAAAGAAGAAATGCTCAAGTGACATGTGCAACTCTAGCAAGAGTCCTCATCAAAACTGGTTATAGTCATCTATCCATTTTCTTTGGTGTCTCAAGTTTAAGAATCAATTTAACTCAGGCAACTGAAAAATCACTGATTTTGAGTCATATGCTAAAACTTATGCCAAGTAATCCTTGGAGAAGAATGCCTGTTTCTTACTAAAAAAGAACAACTAGAAACCTAAAATCCTAAATGGGACGTGAACAAACGATTATAATGGCAGCGCTGAGCAGCATTGTCGGCACTGGTGTTGTGCTTCCTATTAGCTGTTTCATGCTTATCTAAATTCCAGACATGTCAAGATTGCCACACGTATGCTTTTGGGTTTAAACTAACATGTCCTGAAAAAAGAGGACGAGAAGTTAGCAAGTAATCTTTTTCAAGCTTCTAAAGAAATCAGTAATGGAATGCAGATCTGCATATGCAACTGTATCATGAAATGGGGTATCGGATGGAACTTTCTGTTATAAACGGCCAAAGATAATGCAAAGAAGCTTTTGTTGACTGAAATGGATAAAATGCTATATGTTCCTCATGACTTGGGAGTGCGCACAATGGACATGTATCGAATAGTTGTAACCTGTAGTTCGGTTGTTTTCTTTTACATTTATTTGAAATGTACACATGGTATATCTAATATGAGAAGTGATTTAGGTAAGGAGATGTAAAACCTGCTTCACTGATACATCCAACCACAAAGAACGCCGCAATAACAATATGGAGAGTTAGAAATTTAATGACAGCGCACTGTACTATATCTCTGTAAACATGCAGTTTCGTCTTTCACAAAATTGTTGCATGAATAATAGGAAAACTCAAGATGGGCATGTTGGTTATATAACCTTGTTACTGGCTCAATGATCTGCAGTTTGGTCAATGTTATCTTTGACATTCGCAGGTAAAGAAACTCCATCAAGAGAACAAGCTGTACATGATGGTGGACAAAGACCTCAAAAATAACTATAACAGAGTTGAGCTCGAGGAGATGATTCAAGTGGCTCTGCTTTGCACGCAATTTCACCCTTCCCAGCGCCCAAAGATGTCAGAGGTGGTGAGAATGTTGGAAGGTGATGGGCTTGCTGAAAAGTGGGAAGCCTCACAGAGGATGGACACCCCAAAGTCTAGATCTTCAGAGCAGCTTACTCCAAAGTATATAGACTTCGTGGAGGATTCTTCGTTTGTGGTAGAAGCAATTGAACTTTCAGGGCCTAGGTGAGGACAAATATGTTCATCAACTGTAAATGGAGGAATCTTCTGAAACTTTCAGGGCCTAGATGAGTACAGTATGTTCATCAACTGTAAATTCGTGGGGTTTTGGAAGCCTGGAAATGCATGTGTACTTGTTGCAGTTCGATTGCATGACTGTACATATGTATAAATGGAAAGAGAATGCTGTAAAAGAAAATTTTGTCAAGGAGATTGTTGTTTGCGTGGGTTGCTCTTTCTGTTTGTCTGCATTTCTCTTTCTTTCCTTTACGCAGAGACCAAATGCTTCGTTTGACTTGAAAGGAATAGTTTGGCTGAAGCGGCCGCCACCCTCGTTTTGCTCTCGACTCGGATGACGCTTTGATACAGCGTAGCTTCCTTGAAACCGGAGGCCTAAACCACAAGGGTTTCGCTCAGAATCCATCGAGGATTTGATTCACATTCTAGAATCATGTTTAGGAATCACGCATGGGCAGCCGCAGCCCATGCCGCAGCCCCGACTTCCACGGTAGTTAGGAACCGAGATATGCCCTCCTCCATGTCCAACCCTCGCAGCTATCCAATCATTACACCGACATTGCGATTCTCCGGGACCAAGCCAGCAAAAACCAACAACTCTATTCTTTAGGGAACTAAAAAACCTCGGAGATCATTTTATTGAACTTTATAATTCTTTTTTACCCTGGACTGCATGCATCATCGATCATATAATCATGATATCTTAATTTCATCGCCACAGCAACCGGTTGACCAGCGAGGTTAAAATCAACACAGAAAGGAATAGATGTACACACACACACACACAAAAAACAAAAACAAAAAAAGTGGGGGGAATAAGACATGGTAGCAATTTAATTGCCACCATCTTATGTTGCAAAATAACTTGTACTACTACATCCTCAATTTCTGACACTTTATTGCACCTGTTACAGTCAAGATGCCATGATATGAACAAAACTATCGGGCAGGCATAGCACCACTAGCATTTCTTTCTTTCTGCGGCTGCACAAATCATGGTCTACTGGCATAACACAGCTTCACGATATCGACTTCATGCATCGAACAAGAACCCACTCAAGGCCTCCTGAAGGACTGCAAAGAAGAAGCCGGACAGATTTAGAGGGCATCGCATGAAGAATTCAACAGAAAAGCTTAGAGGCTAGCAAAAGAATGTTCTACGAATAAAGACATACATCATCATCTTTTGTGGCATCCTTCAGTTGCGCAACAAGTCGTTCTCTTGCCTGAGCAGCTGCAAGAGACATCAAGAGTACCAAATGAAAACAAAGTTGCCCCAAGCCAGAATTTTACTGCCAACTCAGATTGATAATTTTCAAAAATTGATCAGTCATTCGCATATTTTTAACTGCAAATTAGATTGCTAGCCCTTTATATTACATAACTACAAGATCAAACCAGAATTTTACCACCAACTCGGAATGATAATCTTCAAAAAATGATCAGTCATTCATATATTTTAACTGTAAATTAGATTGCCAGCCTTTACATCACATAACTACAAGATCTTTGCAAAGGTGTTCACAGTCTGAGCAATGAATACAGTTTGCAAGTTCCTTCTATGCCGCCTCATGCCGCTAAGATACGACAACAGAGTGCCACTGAGTATAGTTTAGCACTTTTTCTTTTGGTATCCCGAGAATAGTAAGGTGGTCTGTAAAACTTCAAAGGTCAAATTCTGCAATGTAAAAGGCCTCGAAATCGCATAGATCCCACCGGTTGAGATGCCTACTTCACAAAACACAAATCAAGCACATATCTTGTAGAATAAGCAACAATCCTTACAGTGAAAGACAAAGCTGTCAAAGACCCCGTTACTGGTCCTCCGATTTTCACAACAATTTCTAAGAACAACCCACAGGACATTCTGGTACTTAGAAATTCACAGTACTTCTAACCAAAATCCACAAAATATTCCAAACTAACCCATGACATATATTTATGTCCGTTGATGGAAAAGCATATGTTTTTTCAGGACATGAACTCTCACAATATCTCAGGAATATGAACTGGATTACATCTACATTTCCAAAAAGATAGAAAGCAAAGATAATTTACCTTTAGTAGAAACATCTTCTATAGCTTTAGAAGTTCTCACGGCAAACCTTTGAAAGGCACGGCTGTTCACACCGAATCATAATTAAGAAAACTACAAGAATGGGCGATAAGAACAATAAAATCTGGAATTAAATACCCATAACGTCAAGGTTATATCAAATGACCACAAAGATCTAAATTAACATTCTTGGATAAACCAGAAAACTTGAGAAAAAAAAGTTCTGGCAACCAAGCCAGAACAGTTGGTACGAACATGTGGCTTACCATCATTCAAATGCAGCAGGGAGTTTGCACCAATTTTTTGGTTGCTTCAAATACAAATATAAACTCATAAAGCAGACAAACCTCTCTGAATCTCTCCAGTAATGAGACAAAGAAAAAGGACAACTTTTTCTGACTTCAAATACAAATATAAACCATAAAACAGACAGATACCATGAATTTCTCAACTAAGGAGGCAAAGCAAATTTTCTTGCTTCAAACACAAATATAAACCATAAAACAGACGAATCATATTCGATATAAAATGAATGCAGAGGATATAACACTGCAAATAGTTTTATGTTGTAAAGCACTTCAATAGAAAGAATGACAACAGCTTCGGTCCTATAGATGGTCCATCACCTCCACAGTAGTCATTACAGGTCCGAAGGATGATTACAGTTTTGTGAGCCATCTAACAAGAAGTTTCTTATAATTCTAAAATCTGTAAACAGGACAAGCTTGAAAAGAACATAGAATGTAAAGCAGTCCAAATGATCTGGAAAAAAAATATAAAAAGGAGAAAATTTTGAAGGGTAGTTATTCTACTGCAAACAAAATAAGATAAACTGGCATGCGATAATTTCAATAGAATCATCACGGCCTGTGGGATCATCGTGGTTGTATAAATTGCAAAAGAAGCAGGTTTCTTAATCATCCAAGTGAAATATTTGTCAAAAGATAGGGAAAACAAACAATTCTCAGAAGCATAGAACAGGTGCAATCAGTTCTCAAACAAATGTGACCTCGTCACCACACGGACGTCAATTGGCTAGACTAAAAGGGTGCACTCGATCTCCCCAGCCCGGCGGCATATGCCTGAAAGACAGTCTACAGGAACGGAATACAGAAGAAGAGAGACAAACTAAAAGATGCCTCTGCGGCTTCGAAGGAACGAGTCGAACGAGCAATGGATCAGAAGATCCATCTAGAAGATTAAGAAGCATACACCCACGGAAAAAAAGAACAGGCGGAGAGATAGCATGGGAACCAACAAAGGAACAGAGGGTTACTTGTTAGCGAGGCCTTCGACGACCAACTCGTTGACGACGTAGCTGATGACTCTTCCCAAGAAGTTACCGCCAGCCATCAGATAACCAGGAACCAGGAAGCTGAGCGAAGTCCCCGACCTGCTCTAGATCAGGAAAAAGAAACTAGTTAACCTTCCTTGCCTCCGGAGATGGAGAACGTGGATTGGAAACGGAAACAATCGGGAATACCAGAGGCGGAGGCACGGGAGGGAGGCCAACCGAGAGGACGACAGGGAGGAAGGCGGCGACGCGATCGCGGCTGCGAGATAGGCGTCGATCTTCGCCGGGATTTACGGAGACGGAGACGTCCCGCTGACCCAAACAAGGGCTGCGATTCGCGCGCGTTACGCTTCGACGGTGTAGATGGATTTTAACCGAACCCTAATCGAGACGGGTTGGGATGGCCATCTCCACTAGTGGGCCGCCGGGTGTCAGAAAGCCACGTAAGTGGATGCCCAACATTTGGGTTGGGAGGAAACGAACCCATCGGCGGTGGCTGTGACATGCAACTTGGGACGTCGATCTGGGTAGTTCCCCGGTCCGATCGATGGGAAAACGAGCAGCAACCTCCGGTTAGCGGACTTCAATATTTCGAATTTTATAAATTATATTAATATTTTATTTATAAATTATAAAAATAAATATCTAAATTTATTTAACCTTACGATATCAGTTGTATCAATAGAAATATGAAGATAAAAAAATAATTTTAACATTCGATAACATATAACGTTGGTGGTAGCAGACGATAGCATCGCTGATGTCGATACCGATGTAGTTGTCTAGTCATCTCTGGTGACGATAAGGTTCGCTCTTATCGCGACGTCACCTTCCTCCATGAGGAGCGCGTTGCAACCTCAGTGTTATCCGCCTTGCGCTGTTCTGCATCTACATCAATGCTGACGTAATTATCGCTAAAAATCTATGACAATATCGATACAAATGATGATGGTTGCTCCCCATTCCCATGCTCCTCTGCTATCTCATGCTCTTGGAAGTAGTGTATCGGAATCCCTAAATCCCTCTGTCACCCTGTTGACGATTGAGGATGCCTCTACCCACCCCCTCCTTCCCCACGTGGAGGCAGGTGGCATCGCGATGAGAGCGGACCTTATCATCGTCAGAGGCGATCAGGCAACTGCATCGATGTCGACGCAAGTAACGATATCGTCCGCCACCTGACATTAAAATTATATTTTTATTTTTTATTTTTATATATTTGTCCTAGATGTTTCACTTTTATAATTATATGGATACTAATACAATTTTTTAAAATATAAGAATTGGGAATACTAAAGATAACTAACTAGAGAGATAATATATAATTAACCGTGATAAATCATGCATCGTTGGACTTGCACTACTGTGTGAGAGGAAAACAACTCAAACCAATCATTTTCATTACTTTGGTATAACTCTTGTTTCTTATTATAAGCACTATAAATATAAAATTACCACAAGTGATTAATCAGAGTTTATGGGGCGAATGCTAACACACAAGTATTGTACATACAAAGAGTGTGAAGGACTATCGATACACCATGTTAAGATGCGTGAGGGCAAATGCCTCGGAAGGCATTATTGGCGGATGGAGTTGTCGCCGGAACCAATGACGCATGCCATGAGTTTAACAAAGTGTACGAAGCTTGAATTCACTGGTTTTATGATTCGAATAGCTCGTAATACGTAACTTTAGCGCGAAGAAACAGGAGGAGGGCAATGCATAATCTGGTTTTCACCGAGCAGCTAGCTCCCATAAATTCACACTTTATTGTCACACAAGTAGTAATAGTAAGTAGTAGCAGCACATCGCTGTGAGATGCATCGTATCGTCGCTGTCGACTGGTTGTTGCCAACCTTGGGAGTTCTTATTTAACAGTAGACCCTCGGAAGGGTTGATGCGCACCATCGTGCTTCGGTTCCAACATGAATCGCAACAGAAGCACGAGGTGAGCACGAGTAGTAGCGGTACAGACAAGAAGAGAGTGCAAACTGAGGGCGACTCGTCATGGAGTTTCCCTGTGCCGTCGCGTGACTTGCCGGTTTGCCATGCATGCCTCGGCCACAAGCTCCGCCGTGTGTGCAGACGGAACGCATGGACAAACTGAAGGAGAACGGAGGGGTTTGGCGAGGGAGAACGAACCTTCGTCCCCTTCCTTGCCCTCCCCTCCCCTCCGACTGTCAACCTATATCATCGGGAGCCAGGGACCAGAGATCATAACCCATGGCTCCGAGGCGAAAGAGATGGATAAAAACGGATGCCTTCGTCCCCTGCGGTATCTGCGGAAAGCTAGTGCCACAGAATCTGAAAGGGTGCCTTTAAATAGCTGCTGGAGGAGTCTTCCTCTAAGAAGAAGGAAGGGAGTCGTGATGATCTTGTAAACCAAGCATCCTGCAGCCGCCAACAAAGTGCCCTTGCTTTTGGTCCGGCAAGAAAATTTGGAGGTGCGTGGTCTCCTTTTCCAGCCAAAAAGACGGGTGCTTTATATCCATCCTTAAGCCTGGTTAATTTCCGGCCGGCTTCTATTTGTCGTGTTGATGCCTGCATCAGCTACCTGTCGAAACACTTGGCATGCATATCCCCAACTTTAGCAGTGCGCTGTGGTTCTATTTTCAAGCGGAAGAATGTATTTTACTGGGAATTTCAAGGAGCGGTAGGGTCAAGCCTCTCTCTCTCTCTCTCTCTCTCTCTCTCTCTCTGTGCTTTTTGGAATATGAGAGTACGTGTTTACTTTTAGCCTTCGTGGTGTTGCTCTTATGTTCTCCCACTAACTCGAAGCTTATCTGAAACTTTTGCTCGCCTTTCGCAGCCTCCACTACCGGCGACTTAATTAGGTTTTAGTTGACACTAACGAGTCAGATGATCCCTTCGCTTCCGTCGGCGTGAGCTCATCATCGGAGGAGATGTGGAGGTTCCCACCACCGATCAGGCCAAGCGTGTGATTCTACCCGTCTGCGTCGACCCACTCGCGAGTGGGAGGGAACGCCAGGCGAAACGTCCGAATCAATTTCCTATTAATTTGTCATCGGTTAAACGCTGGTTCCTCTTTCCAGCTAGGAACCCAGCAACATGTGATGCGACTTGGGCCATCCACTCGCTCTTCACTTTTGCTGTTGGCCAAGCATCGTGTCCACGAACAAAAGAGAAAAAGTGATCCCCCCATCCCCCCGCTTAAGTTCGTTCCGTGTAGGAATGCTTCACATATGCGGCACGAACGGCTGTCTGCTTAATGCCTCTTTTCCACTAGCTGCTTAAAGGTGATTCCAGCTTTGGTTTGAGCAGCTCGTTAAATAGATAAATTGTCAGGGCAAATTACTCCTGTGATTGGATCTGATTCCATCTAACATTTATGTTGTTGTGCTGGTGTCTGTTGATCGGCTAGGGAGAGGCGGGTATCAAGAAAGTGACCTGCGTTTGGCCAGCTGCTGAGATACACGCCTTGCCGACGCCATCTCCATCTTATCCTGCTTATGTAGAGTAACACAGGTTCAAGGACTTTCGCTGAAAGATCGATTAGCCATCAACCATTCTTTCTCGGACCAAAAAATCAAAAAAATCAAAAAATCGTGTCAGCACCCAGCAGAACAGCAAGCGAGGTTGGCATGAGATGAAAATGAACGTAATAAAATAGAGGTAAAAGAATGATGCAGCTGTCTCCAACAATTAACAAGATTAGGTGATAGCAAATTAAAGTCATCAAATCAATTAAAAGATGTGAACCCACAGAAAAGCAACAAGACGGGGGCAATGAACAACATATATATGCCCCAATAAGACCAATATTCATTCATATGCATGATCAAGTCGATGAGAGGCCAAATTTACCAACTTACACCACAGCAGAGGAAATGAACATAAATATCAACAGAGTTTTACACTTAGCAGCACCAGAAAAAAAAAATTCACTTAGGCAATTCCATGGTTTCCAAGGCATATTATGTCCTATGAAAGCTTGCATACCATGCATTACAAGCTGCCATTTAGCATCACTGTTATATGCATCTGGGGAAGTAGATTTGACCCACGTATCCTCCAGCCATTGCCCTTCTGACATTTGTCTCAAACAACCTAGGGTTGTCACGTAGGACTGCAGCTGCATCATGATTTAGAGGGTCCTCATCGTTTGGTTGCTGTGCACAAACCAGTAGCAGCCATATACAACAGTTAGTTATATACTTTATGAAATAGGCTTAAACAATCTTCTTTTAGATTGTGCATCCATCATAAAGCAAATCGAGTGAGACAATACTAAAGTGCTAAAAAATAGTATATAACATATATATACATACATATATATATTTGGGGACTAATTTTTGGCATGGCAACATGAAACATGTAAGTGCTATCCCAACATACAAGTGTTCAATCATAATCACGAAGGATGTTTCAAGAGAACCCATCATTCAGAGCAGATGTGTTTAGAAATAAAAAAACACATTCAAACTGGATAACATAACATATACATACCAAGTCCAATGCCGTGAAACATTTAAATATCAAATAAAGAACAAAGTAACTATTGGACCTAATTTTCATGAGCATTTTAAATGATATGATTTTCATTCAAGAAAAAAAATCAAAAGAAAAAAATATCATAAATTTCAACAATTATCAAATATACACTTGAGGTGTTGAATAAACCAACAAACATTGACCTCTTGATGCAAAAATATGTACCGTCGTTGTCTGATTATATTTTGAAGAATCCACTAAATCTAGGATTACTGCATGCTTTGAAATTAGCTAGACATGGCTACACCTACAACAATGTATATATTATAGTACCATGAAAAGTAGAATCAACCCATAAATAACAGTACATTTTGAGGAACCCACTAAATCTAGGATTACTACATGCTTTGAAATTAGCTAGACATGGCTACACCTACAACAATGTATATAATGGAGAATAATAAACTTTGTAGCACCGGTCTAAATTATAGTACCATGAAAAGTAGAATCAACCCATAAATAACAGTATTTATGTTAAGCACAGGCTTCCAGTCTTCACGCAGAATGTTCAGGCAAACATTTCCCTCCAGGTCAATATTAGGATGGTAAACCTGGAGCAAAAAAAGTAGTTTACATTTAATGTAATCTAAAAGGCAAAATTTGGTAAATATTGCGTCAAATCAAACTCTACCTTTGTCTTGCACTTGACCTTTGGTGGCTCATGAGGATAAGAAGGAGACACTTGAAAGGTAAAAACAAATGTACCACCTCTAAAAAATCAATAAGCATCATATAGTTAATCAAAACTCGTAGAAATTCACCATAAGAACAATATAACATAAAGAAAACATAACAAGCTTTTACAGCTTTACATTATTTAGGACAAAAGTATCACAGGTAGAAGATGAACAAAATCTTCATAAAACAAAACTTACCGTAACACGGAATAACCCAAGAGAGAGATCAACTGATTTACAAGAACTTGGAAATTGAATAACTGAATAATCAAATTTATACAAAAAAAAGTCAAAAACCTATATACGCTTGCTAGTTAAAGTACAGATCCATGTAAAGCAGTAATAACCTTCGACAGAAGATAAATTTTGATTGCCGGAGCAATTAATCTAAGAATGTCCCATGGCTGGATATTATCGGAAGGAACTACTTACTGATAGTATCCTTCATCAGGTCTTATGCTGATCTCAAAGTTCATCAGATCATCCTTGCCATTTGGGAATGATATGACAGTGCTTTTGGGCAGATTAAGCTCACTAATATCTGAAAAATTAAAGTAGCAACTTGTGAGTAGAAAACCTGATTCTATTATATGACAGAACATTTCCGGTCAAAGAGATGCGAGGTTAGAAAGTTGCGCAATAGATATATACTTTTTACAAAAACTAAAATCCAAAATAACTATTAACAATATTTATTTCCATAACCATTTATGTCAAGTACAGAAGAACGAATTGAAGAATGAATTACTTGTCCATTACTTCTGACTAGAATCCATGGACAAAAAAATGCATCGACAAATAATTTGCTCAATAGAGTGGACTACATCTAATAGAAGTGTTACAAAAAACGAAAACTACCAAATAGTTACCACAAAATCCTTTCCAATATTAGATGATTTAAAGAACTGCCTTGAAAGTAGAGCATGACACTGAATGAGAAAGAAGAAAGCTAAAAAAAGAACTATCAGTCTCTGGCAGTATCGTCAAATAATGGTACTTAAGATTTAAGAATTGTTCGTAAAAGTTTACCGCAGGAAAGTAAGCCAAGATGAGCTCAACATCTAAAGATGTGTTTCCAGACCAAAGCCAACTTTTAACAAAACTAGCAAAACTATGCTTGGCACACAACCTTTATTTTGCTCCAAAAGAATATTACTAATTAGTAAAAGAAAAAGTAATAACAGAAGTGTAATTCAACTTTGTTGATCATCGATTTCAAGATTAAGTGGCCCATGCCCATGATATCAAGAACAAAAGGTTTGTCTTATTAAACAAAAGGCAAAGCTAATAATACAAGTTCTTCAGTGTAAATAGGAATCTGAATATGAACTCTCCTTCAAGTAATCAAATTCATACCTCTGAGAATCATAAAAGAAAATTAGAGATATACGTATCTTTTCTTTCACATAGAAATTCATAAATTAAGCAAATAATATCACACGTTAAAAACATAAAGGTCAAGTTTAATGTCTCTAAATTTGACAAAAAAAATTTCAAAGAAGGTTATATAATTTGCAGCCAAAATGAAGATATCTAGATCACAATCAGAAATGCCAACTCTCTAATTTTATCATGAGTTTTAGTGGATTTCTATTTAATATAATGGAGGATAAATATATAAGATGTGTGAGCACCTAGGGAATAATCATCTACGCTCATTGGAAATCAATAAGCAAAGATTTACCAATGCCAACAAGTTTGCCAAATGGTAAGACTGTGTTTGAAAATAAATATAAAACAAAGGTAGTTGCAAAGATGAAAAACACTTGATTTTAGACAAACCTTTGTGAAGACGCAGTTCTCCAGCACTCTGCTTCTTGACAGGAGCCCTTCCACTCGAATTTGCTGCATCCTCCCGCTTTTGGTCTTTAATTTTAAAAAGCTTTATCATAGCTCTGCAGTAAGATAGAGAAAGAGAAACAGTAATATATACGATCATTCCTCAAAAAAAAAAAAAAAAAAAAAAAAACTTTAACTGATATTGACCAATGAGCTCCTGTTATAGCAATCGAGTGAGAGCACAAGCGACCATAATTGTTATTACTTCCTTGTATAACAAATACAAAAGTAAGGAAAGTTTTGAAAGGAAAAGATGCAGACTTCTATGTTTACATGGGGTCTAAATTTCATAACATGTACAAACAGCAAATTTATTGGTTTATGGAAAAATCATAAACAAAAAGTCAAAGCAAGTTAACAGCAACATTTGAATACCAAAAGCACTAATTTGTGTGATTTTTATTTGGATTTAGAAAAATGTCTCAGAATAAAATCATTCGCCGATCCATGGATGAAGAGGATGGAGACAGAGGAGCGAAATCATATTCCTTGTGTATGTGTGCGTGCATATATAACAAAATCTACAAGATTGTCCATATTTTTGCTCATTAAAGACATTAATGACATATAGAGATCTGATCAAAAGGTCAACTCAATAAAAAAAAATGCAGGTCCAGTATTTTGCCTGTTCTCAACATGGAAAAGCATTAGATCCTGAGAGAATCCTTGAGAATAAAATATATTTTTTGTTATCCTACCGAAACATTATTTGGTTAGATGCTCAAATATAGCTATCACGTCAAAGTCTTGTTATTTGGATTCCGAAAATTGTAGTTGATTAGAAACAAATTGATGTTTTCCTTAAGTTCATCTATCCTTATGGTGACCATAGATATATCTAATACTATTTTGTTTTTCCTTTTCTTATATGCTAGGAATTTTGATTTGACTAATCCAAACTAGTTTGTCTCTTCCTTATGTTTACAAATCCAGAAGGGCATAGATGAGAGTTGCTTAAAAGTTACTATTCATATATATATTTGAACTCTATATTTGAGTTTTCAAATGGCATAACTATGACCTACATAATCACAGAGACTCCAAGCAAGTTTTCTCCATAAAATAAAAAAAAAACGAAGCCAGTTATTTAGTTTTACCAGAGAGTTACCATGATTGACACAGTTAATCTTTAATCGTATGATCTCAATTTCTCTATATTTTTAAAGCATGCTTTCGCCGTGATCCTTTGGCCAGGAACCTCAACTCTTGCCTGTACTATGAACATTCTAATTTTGGTTGTTTATTTATATAGAATCTTCATCAGGTCAACAAGCACATGCGAAAGAATTTAATGGTTCAACAAATCATAAATGATGACCCACATTTTTAGTGAGCTCCACAATCTTTTAGACAAGTGTGCATCTGATTGCGACTTGAGTTGAAAACTAGACGATGCAGGGCTTGCAAATGTCATTAATAAGTACTACCTTCATTGCGCCAACTTTTGATGCAGAAGGGCAAAGGTATAACAGACTTCCAATGATGTAAAGGGGCACATATGTTAGAGGGAAAGAAACATAATTGATAAATCCAAGATATGGGACCTCTAAAAACCAAGGGGTGACCACATTCAATTGTTTTAGTAGAAATGACAATATACCCCCAATAACCATGAAACTGTAGGAAGAGAAACCACAAAATAAGTCCTACTTCGTTAGTGTTGAAATTATAAATGATGCACACAGATCAAACAGAAATCCCAACCCGATCAGAAGTTAAAAATAAAATATAATAGGGAATCTATCCATTTTGATTGAAGGAATTATTCTAGAGCATAAAATCTTGAGAGCAGACACCTATCCCAAGAAGGATCAACTAAAGGTTCCGGGAGGCATCGGCGTGGAAAGCTCTGACGCGAGATGCAAAAGGGGAGAGGTCGAAGGAAGAAGCGGCAACAGATCTGATAAGCAGGGAAAGAGTCGGATCATCTTGGACGGGAAACGAGAAGGGAAGAGAAGGGATGGCAAGCAAGATGAAGGTGGATGTAGCTCCACAGAAGCCTTATCTCAGTAGCAGAAGCAGATCGATCCCCGATCTTAGCAACATAAAGACCGATCTCCGATCTAAGCAACATAACAATAATTATTATTATCAGTTGTTACCGCTACCCATCCACCCGGCAGCTTGTTGTACCGGATGATGCATCTGGTACTAGCCCTAGCCGGAGCTAGGCAAAGGAGAAAATGAGATGGGTTTCTTCTAGAATTCAAAAAGAAGATCGAAAGGGAAAAAAAAAAATATTTACTCCCTCCAATCAGTCATCGAGGGACAGAATAAGTCGAGGACGCACCGGGTAGAGACGGCGGAGGACCGCTACTGGCGGACGACGATTAATATGGTCGCCTCCAACGACGAACGTGAAAACTGCTTCCCTTTTGGGGAATCTGAGGGATGGAGAAGAGAAAAGGGACAGAGGAGGGAACGAGGGAGGGGGAAGAGCAAGCGCAGGCGACCCTCGCAATCGGAGGAGAGAGAGCGAGAGAGAGAGAGAGGCAGCAAGGAGGCTCGTTAGGTCGAGCTCGAACTCGAGCTGTCTTTATACGCACGATCATCAAAATAAGACCGAGGAAGAAAAAAAAAATATATATATATATATAAAGAAAAAAAGAATGGAGAACGGCAGGGGTGGGGGCCGCTCGACCCGTCCTCGACGCGTGAACAATAAGCCAACCATCTCTCCACAGTGACGTCGAAAGCTACAGCAGGACAGCGACGTGGTTCTACGACCACCCGTTGCAAACCCCCGAAATGAAAACGTACGTCTGTTCTTTTCGCCCTGGCAGCGCTGCTTGCCGTCGGCTCCCCTTCTTTTGATCCCTTCTCTTATTAGTTTTTATCTTAGCCTATTATTATCCGCGGATGTGACTGTGATTGTCGCGGGAATAGCAGTTTCGCGACAGGTTGTTTTAGTTCCGGAATAAATTATGTCAGTTTTATATTTTTATTTAATATATTTAAATAAAAATAAATTAATAGTACGATCATAAACACAGGATAAAGCATAAGTAGAATTATCAAAAGTATTTAATATATATATATTTATTTATTTATTTATTTATTTATTTATTTATTTACAAATGTTCATATATTATTCACCTTACATTATTTACAACAAAAGTATAAAATATTTTTTTATATTTAAAACTCTTATTAATCAATTCATAAGTTGAATTCCATCATGTATGAATATTCGGATGCAATCTCTTTTTTTTTCATCTTTTAATTTATACAATCTTATCCATTCTTATCATTACCCCGTAAAAATAAAATTTTTTGCTTAATGAGAACAAAAAAATTAAAAGATCTAAATCCTTCTTTGTTTATATAAATTTAAAATATAATATAAATATTTAGTATGGAAAAAGATACTACCAAAAAGTCGATTGACAAACTTGCCCTAACTCAGGGATAAATGTAGCATTTGTAGATGTATTATAAAAAAAAATTGATAAATTTTAAAAATCATACTATATTCTTCAAAATAGTTTTTTATTATTTTATAAATATTATCAGAAGCATGTCGTTCATTAAAGACTTTAAGTGTAATTATTCTCATTTGCATGATCCACTAAGTATCGTTACGATTTAAAATATTTTTATAATAATTTATAACAGCATTAGCACAACTCGACAACTCACGATCGTACCAAAATAGGCACTGACCATGAGGCAACATAGCACCACCCTGAAAAACTCAGGATGGCGCCTCAGCTCCATTGAGCATGCACCTGTATAGGAACAAGCGCTGTCTGAGGCGTAGCGCTGTCCCAGGAAGTCTCGGACGGTGCCTCCACAACATCACTCAAAAACTCGGGATGATACTCAACGATACATCGAGAACTCACACCCATTTTGGTATAAAAACCCCAGACGAGCATCACTCTACGAAACTTCTTTTTTTGAACAATTATCTCCCTAAAAAAGGACTAACTTAAGTATCAGAGGGGGCGACTCACAAAATCTCGACCCGACCTATGTGCAGGAACTAAAAAACACGTGATGGGTCGATCAGCGGAAAGATGTCTCATCCTCGAACAAGCTGACAAACCGCTTCACTTGACCCGACACTTACTTCCTACCCGGATATCAACTAAGGTGATCCCAACACATTCGGACCCGGACCTAACTGTGTTAGCTCCGTGGTCACGATGTAAATATACATTAATACTAATTATTCGCCAAAAATATAAAAGAGGTGTTCGACAAAAATAAATTCTGTTAATTTTTTATATTTTATAAGAAAAAAGACAGAAAAAAATGGTTAGTTGGGCTTTTATCCAAATCCCATATCCGTCTCCTTCTAAATGTCTCATATCCGTAAATGTCTCATATCCGTATAATATATATTCTTTAACACTTTCTAAATGTCTCATATCCGTCTCCTTCTTTAAATTTAAAAACTTGAGAACAATTATTACACATCACATCAAATGAGCTATCAAAATTTCAAATCTTCCTGAAATGCAAGTTGAACATGTATAACTTGATTGTTTTGGATGTTATATTTATTTCCTTTGGCTCTACAGTGAAGTATTGACCTTTTTTGAGTTGGTACAATCAGGCTTTATAATTATCAATGTTGAGGTTGGAAAAATTAAAGTTTCACTTGTCTTTTAAAATAAACGAGCCTAATGGCAATAAAGAGAGCTTAGACGATGGAGATGATGCCATTACAAAGAAGATTAAACATAATAGGCTTAAAATGTTTTTTTACACCTGCACCAAGATATCGTTAGCTTCTCCAGAAATACTAGAACTTAAACATAATAGAATTCCACTTATATACACAAACAGAATTTTAAATAATTGTTCTTATTTGTTTAGAGACCAAAACAACTAAATAGAATGACTAGTTATAATATTTTTTATAAATAAATACATCATAAATTTACCCAAAAAAGAGTAAATTTACTGAAACCCAATAATAAATAGGGAGACTTTTGTATCAATTATAATTTTTAAAATAATCTTATAATGTTTTAAAAAATACTGTAAACTTATTCGACGAATTAGACTGTGTGGATCAATCCAAAATCAATGGACCGGTTCAGATCGATAAAAAAAAAATGTTTTGGGATGTCAAAGTATTCCTTAAAAAAAAAAACTTCCCCTACAAAAACTTTAAAAGAAGATTTTTTTAATATATCTATATATATATATATTTTGTGAAATTGGAAAATGTAAAACAAAGGAGCCCTCTCGGTCGGATAAGGCGACGCAATTACTGAGATATAATTCAGCGGACAAGAACGGAACGACACGAATCCTCCGTGGTCTGCCTCGCACTTTCTCCTCCGATGTGAGTGTGAGGGAGGGAACTGTGGCGATGGCCTCGTCGATGCGGTCGTTGAATTGGAAGTTCTCCCAGGTGTTTGGGGAGAGGCACCCCGGAGAGAAGGTCGAAGGAAGTCAGGCCTCCAAATCCCTTCCTCATTCTGTCCCTTTTTTCTTGGCCTCTTGATTCTTCGTTTTTCTTGAATTCGTTTCTAAACATCTTTGGCAGCATCTTGTGTTACTGTTTGTGAACATGCTAAGATAGTGATAAAGATAAATCGGAATACCTGGATGATGTTGTTGTTGATCCCTCTCTGTACCTTCTTACTAGTGATCATATATGGAGACAATTTAGAGGCGAATTTAAGTATTATTCGCATTGGGACGCGGATCTTGATTGGCTGCACTTTAATTTATTATTTGCTCACTTTTTCACACTCTGCGATAGACAATGGTGTACGCTTTTCTCACAAGCTTTGTCTAACGTGGAGGCCTTCCTGAAAAATGATTAAAAGGTGAAAAGTATTTCATACGCCAAATACTTCTGTTCTCTTGTTCCGCAAGCACCACAAAAGAAGAACAAAAAGAAGCAGGCCTTTTTCAAATATGTTGCTTCTTTTTTAGGTGAATCCGTTGTTATGTTGACTTACAACTTCGAATGGAACTCTGAGAAGAAACGGCAAAAGAGAAAAGAGGACCTTAAATTAAGAAACTGTACAAAGTACCATGTAGATAAAGTTTGCCTCCATGCTATGTTGACCAAAACTAAGGACACGTAGAATTCTTTTTTACAGCATGGTTAATTATCCACCTGTCTTGCAGCTCGTGGTTCCTTGAATATTCTATTCTCTTAAGATTTTACAGAACTGATGAGATGATAGCCACATAAAATGATCTGGAAATGCAAAGCGGAGCATTAGTTATTTTCTTCATAGGTTTGAAATATCTTGTTTATGAATTATCTGACTCAAGCACCCACCATGAAAACGGTTGATTGTGATAAAAAAAACTTGGTTTTTGCAGTAGACATAATATCAGCGGTCGAGTTTGAGGGTAGAGGTGACTATCTTGCAACTGGAGATCATGGTGGTCGTGTTGTCCTTTTTGAAAGGACAAATGGGAAAGATGTAACTGCCCTGATCCACAGCATTGATCCTTTTCTTTTTTGCTCAAGATTTCCACTTGGATTTAATCTCCTTGTGAAGTTTTTCCTTTTTTCTATTGTGGATACCACTTTAGTAATTGGATTTTTAATTATAGGATCAGCTACGATCTAGGAAAGAGTTGGAGCATACAGACTCTTCTGTTACCTCTCATCCTCTATATTCTTACAAGACAGAGTTCCAAAGTCATGAGATAGAGGTACCATTCTGTTTCACTTCAATTGCATAATTTCCCACTGATCTACTACAACAGCACACATCGGTTGCATAGCATGTCTAGAAGCTAACCCTGATGCATTTTTATCTTGTTAGTTTGATTACCTTAAAAGTTTGGAAATTGGAGAAAAGATCAACAAGTTGAGATGGTGTGCCAGCTCCAATAACTCTCTGTTCATTCTTTCTACAAATGACAGGACGATTAAACTATGGAAGGTAAGATGTTTGCTGAATGAGCCAAGTTAAATTGCTGAAAACAATTCACTTGTACCTTGAAAGTTTTCACCCTATAGAAGTGAATGCTTCTGGTGTTATTGCTGAACTTTGGACAGGTTGTAATTTTTGCTCGCTTTGTTAAACAGGTTTCAGATCATAAAGTAAAGAAGATTATAGAAATGGACTCAAATGCATATATATCCTCAGAAAACGCGCTTCTGTCTGAGAAGAGTTTCTTGACTGACCAAAGCATACAATCTGTTCCAAATGGTTACCATCTTGAATGGATAACTAAAAGGCCAAAGAGTACATTCCCAACATATAAAGAAAGTCCCAAAATGGTACGTAAATTGGTACTGTGGAGATCTCCTGGATATTCCTAATAGACTAGTCCATCATGGACTGCCCATGAACCGATATTCAGGTTGATTTCTTTGATCTTACGTGTTCTAGTACTGTAGTACTTAATTCCTGCTAGTCTAGTTGATTGAAACATAAATCAATAGAGAGAAGCCCAAGTTGCATCAAACAAGTTGTTAGATGAATAATTTTATGATTACAAACTCTACGAAGGGACTTGCTACGGCATGTCTTGACATCGAATTTAATTAATGTTTATGATCAATTGCATATACTTTTTTACAAACATGAAGCTGCAGTTTACCTTGAAATGCTATTTTAGTTTTGTAAATTGGAGTAGTATAAAGGATAATGACTATAGAGGTTGTATGTTTTTTATGTGTTTAACTAATGATGATGCTTGAAGTATCATTTATACTGATATCTCATCTATCAGATGTATAAGTTTGGAGAGTGTGCCTCCTCAAGGTGCCGAAGGGTGTATTCCCATGCTCATGACTACAACATTAATTCTATATCAATTAATAGGTAATTTTCATGTTTTTCCTTTCTAGAGTTATACGTCCTTATTTATTAAGGTGTTACATGATTACATCTTGTATTCATATGCGAACATAAATTTTCTTATCATTCAAAACTAATGTACCGTTTCTAACATTAACAGGAAGTACATAAAACATTCATGTTTGGCACTACAAAATTATTTTGTACGATTTCCTTCAAAATCTGATACGAGTCACTGCCGTATGCAGTGATTGCGAGACATTCTTATCTGCAGATGACCTCAGAATAAACATGTGGAACCTTGAAGTTGGTAATCAATGTTTCAACATTATTGATTTGAAGCCTTTGGACATGGAGGATCTCGTAGGTGACTTTCCTTGTAACTCAATGCTTCGTAGAAAAGAATTTGTTTCACTATTTATTTCTTGTGTGTTTTAGGTTGCAACTTCCTCATGAACTTTGCTGTTAACTTAAATGGCAGAGGAAAGCTATGTTGTTTTTGGGCATAAAGTGTAATGGTGTTTCTTTCCTAGTGCAAGAAACTTAAGTTAATTGTTTTCTTCTATGATGAGTTGTTTTTAATTTATTAGCTGGTGTATAACACTATGAAGGGCTACATATTATATATTTGGTCAGTATTGATCTTTTTCAGGGCCAGTCATCACTCATCAAGTTGGGTCTTTTTCAAATATTTAGATGTGTCTAACATTCGGCCTGACCCACTGGCATCCCTACGACCTGTTGTTGGTATTATTTTCCTTTTAATGGTTGTTTTTTTTTTCTTTTTTTCTTTTGGGGGTGGGTGGGGGAGTTGGGGTTTGGGTGGGGTTGGAGGAATAGATTTGTCTGTTAAAGGTATGTTTTCTTGCATCCACCATCCTTTTTTATTTTGTTTGATTTGTTTCCGTGTTCTATCATTTGGTAATGGTAAGTCTTGTGCTCTTAGGATGGTAGGTTCCCTTACATCCCTTACATGAATACATTGATTCTAGAAACATAGATGAATAGATATCCTGAATGTTGAGTCTTTTTTCCATATTTTGGTGTTTGATGTGTTGTGGTTCCCTTTTTTTCTTTTTATAATAGATTGACAGTGATGGACAAAAAATTTGAAGATATGTTGGATGATACAATTATCATCTACAGCTAATGTACGAAGTTCAGAATCAGTTCTAAAAGTTCTTTGATATATGAGAGTTGTTCTGGATGTTAGATATGTTATACAATTTATATACCAAACTTAGATACAATATGCTATAAGTTTCTTGATAAATGTGTGATTTTGACCATTATGATTGCAGTCATCATTCTGTCATTTGACACTTATCTCTTGATTTAGTTTTTATTTGTTGTAGATATATTACTGATTCTTTCATGGTATATGGTAAAAAATCTCTAATCAGAGGTAATAACATCGGCCGAGTTCCATCCAGCATACTGCAACCTCTTAGCTTACAGCAGCTCAAGAGGTTTTATACGGTTGGTTGACATGCGGCAGTCAGCATTATGCGACCAGAATGCAAGAATGTGAGTCTTTTTTCATCTTTAGGTACTTGCTTCTGGGGCATATATTGTTTTGACCGTCAAACTCCTATTTTTCCATTTCTCCTTCTCTTTTGAGGCATGATGGAGCTGTGCTGTTAATCAGGTTGACTTATATGGAGTATAAAATGCTGGTTGTTTTAGTGAGCAAGTAAAAGGAAGGGTTATATAAAAGAAATTTTCCATTAACATGATCCTGCCAACAGACAAAATTTTTACCATCAATCATATTCCTATGATCCTATCTTTTCAATCCACTATCACGATATCCAGCTCATGATATTGTATGCCTGATCTTTTACTCTATGTTTTGTGGGGTAAGTTAATTTTGTTTTTTGTTAACTTGAATTTGTTACTACAGTTTACAAGATCGTGAAGCTCATGGATCTAGATCCTTTTTCACAGAGATAGCTGCTTCTATCTCTGATATAAAGTTTGCTAAAGATGGAAGACATATTTTAACTCGCGACTACATGAACCTAAAGGTTTTCTATCTATTATGCTGATTTCTATCTATAATGATTTTGTTTTAAATTTTTCATTATGAAACATTGTTTTTTATGGCAAATAATTTTGTTTGCTTAACTATAATTGTTTGTTGGATGCTATACTGGAATTTGAGTCGGTTAACTTTAATTATTATTTTTTAAATAATTCAACCTTCCCTTGGAAAATATTTTTTTGGACTGCAGTGGTGCATGTTGGCCTCTGATCAGTCAATATATGAATGTTGAATTCCTCTCTAATTGGTGGAAGTAAACTTAACTGTTACTTCTGGACTCTTATCGTTGTTCCATTTTTTCAATATTTCATGGTGATTCTATCAGCTAAATTATATGATGCATGTTCCTGGGGCTAAAATGTTCATAATCTAACAAAAGGAATTACTGTCTTACTGTCATTTAGGTTTGACGTTGGTTTCAAACTTTTAAACCCTATTATACTGCACACTCATTGAAATTCTAATCTTTTATGGGGTGCAACTTTCATCATACAACATATCTGGTAATCAATGCTTACTTTTTTGTTCCTAATACCATGATTGAATTTTTGGGTGTGACATATAGCAACTTTTGCAAACACGACATTGGTAACATTAGACCAGATATATTATAGACATTGGCAGCTATTCAATCAGGACCTACTGAATCGATGACATCATGCTATGTTAGTATGAGCCTTGGTCTATATGGGTTGAGAACTATTCTGGACTTTTCTGAAAGTGTTTCTATATTTAAAGTTGCTAACCTAGTCCTTTGGTCTTGGACTAACTTCTCTACTTGGATCAGTCCAAAATAATGCGAGAACCCTTCTTTACTTTGTACTGCATTTGGAAATTCACCGAACTTTATTATGGTTTGGAGCTTTGCTAATATGTTGCCATATGTGAGCTTTCTGAATGTATTTTGACATAGCATTAGCTACTTTAGTGTTTTATTCAGGTATTAGTTTGGCATCTCTAGCATAGTTTATAATGCATTAACGTAAACATACATTGATATCTTTTTTGTGTGTACATGAGCAATGAGCTTTGTGTGTTAGTGTTTCTTATATGTTGGTTACTTCTTCCTTATTTACAGTTGTGGGACCTGCATATGGAGAGCTCTCCTATAGTTAGTTTTAAGATACATGAGTTTCTTCGTCCTAAGGTAATTAATTCCTTGATTTCTTTTTTACATCTTCCTTCTAATGGTTTTTGTTCTTGGATGGGATGAGTATTTACCATGTTGAATTCCGGAGCTTATAGCAGATGCAAAGCGAAGAATATGCTCTAATTCCCAACTCTTGGACTCGTTCATCTGTTATTTGTAATGCCAAGCTAGCCTAGAGGGCAAACAGTTACAACTAAGGAACTTAAGAAATTTCCATATATGATTTACCTATTGTAAAGTTCCCATAATGATATATACACTATCTATGACTATCATCTTGATATCATTGTCAGTTTTTTTTAAAGAGCTTATTAGAAAAAAAATGTTGACCCAGTAACCCTTCCATGTGGGAACAAAATTATCTGCTTGATCCTTCCTAAACCCTACAAGGATTGTAATCTCATGATGTAAGCTGTCTTATAGGCAACCTATATAATCATCTACTAGTTGATATTTGTTGATACTACAATATTTGTTAGACTTGATTGCTTGGCTCACTTTATTAAACAAGACGCTAGCATACTTCTCTCTTTTTGTTGTTTGAATATTATAGTGTGAATCCTTCCTCTTTCTGTTTTTTGTTGTTTGAATATTTGTTCAGCTTTTTTTGTCTTCACCTCCGGGATCTCTCCGTCCCAGATGGCGCCCAACTTTTGGCGTTATCTAGTGGTCTTCTTGGGAGAGTGCCGAGGGGCGAGGATTGAGCCGACCCGAACGTTATTCCTGGCGTGCTTTTGACTATGCAAGGGCCAGGGCGGATCTTATCTCATCGCCCGAGGTGGGTTTAGGATCAGTGGTGCCCCTTCCAACAACAAGGGGTCGAAGACTCGCCCCTTCTACATAAGTTGCCATCGAGAATGGGGGTTCTGCGTAGGGTGGACCTCTCGGGCCATTAATAATGTGCCCCCGTTCCTCTCCCACGAGGAGGCTGATCGTGTGGAGCTCCTGAAGGGGATCCTTTCTTCTTCTCGGGTTGTTAGGGGAATGTCCTTCACTTACGGCTCTCTTGATGAGAAGTCCATTGACACCGGTCTTACAAAGTTCCCTGGCCTCTGCCCTTCAGCCTTGTCATGGTACATGGAGTTTGCCACTGCATCTTCCTCCTCCACGGCCCATATCACGACCAAGCGCTCCCTCTATGAGAGCAAGAGATCGATGACTCCACGGAAGTCCCGCCTCTGCGGTACCATGGCACTACTATCCGTTGTCTCGCATCTGCGTCCCTTCTTCGCGATCGGTAGATCCGCCTCTGCGGCACTGTGACACTCCTCTGAGTCCACCTCCATTCTAACCGACGCTCGATTTTGGGTAGTTGAGTCCCTTTAGACTTGTTATTGCTTCCTCGTCCTTTTTCTACCACCTGCTTCAACACCTCTATGTTCTCTGAGGAGTTCTACGTGGTCGATGGAAAGATAGACTGCAACTCCCTTGTATGGCCTCCGCCATCATGTTGTAGGGCTTGCACCGCTTCTGTTCTCCTTAGCTTCATTGGTCGCAACGTTCGCTTACTCAGCCTTGTCCTCTGACTTGCTGGGCTCCCTTAAGCGAATGTGAGCTCTGAAGCAATCCAACTCTTCAGCCGCTCCGATCATACCTCTGCATGATCCAGTCCTCCCATGGGACTCACTGATACTTGCATCTGAACTTCTTCCTCGATAGTGCACAGCCCCCATAAGCTGATGCCCAAGGCTTCCATTCAATGCAGCATTCGATGCACGCACGAAAGACCCGCGTCTGTGGTACCATGGCATTCACTGCTTGAATCCGTAGCTTTTTTTGTCGTCGTGTTGTTCACCGAAGTGGAGCTCCCAGTCGCGCTCCCGATCATACCTCCGTATGACCTGATCCCTCACAGGGCTCACTATGTGTGTTGCCTTGCCACGAACCATTCCACCACGATCTGCTGCATCATGTCGCCTCCTGGTGACATTTCATTGTATTCAGATCCTTGTGGTATGACCTCGAACTGCGATCTCTCCATGTGTGGACTCCGCCAACACATCGCAGGGCCTCTGCCACCTTCGATTCTGTTCGCTCCTTTGGCAATCGACCTTCATCCACCCGCTCTCGGGTCATACTCGGACGAAGCCTAGCTCTATGACAGTCCGTCGCCTAGCAGCTCCTCTGAAGTCCCCGGACTTCGTTGAAATTGGTGCACCATTGTCTGGATCCTGGGCCTATGCCCCTGCCAGCACAATCTTCGCTACGCACCGCTTTCCTCATGGCAACTCGAATAGCAACACCGTGGCATATTCTTCAAGAGTACCTGCCTCTACATCATCTTGCCCTGTGCCAAGGCCTTCTGACACCAAGCAAGCGGTGTCGCCTTAGTTCCTCAGTCCAATGCTTCACCAAGATAAGATGCATGTGCCTCGAAGTTCCCTTCGTCTTTGGCACCATACAAGATGAGTCTGCTTTATCAGAATAAGAAACCCATGGAACGACATGATCCTGCTCTTGCCTCTGCAAGAGTTCATGTCCTTGACCTCTGTCTAAGGAAAGCTCCAAGCCTCCGCTCCATGTTCTATCTTCTATGTCAACTCCCTTCATGCGGCTCGGGTACATCACCAAGTTACCCCCAAGTTACTCCGCTTCTCGATTGACATTGCGTTAATGGTGGCCCTCGTGCCTACCATTCCACGGGTCAGCCCTCTGTTGAGTCCGATCTCCCTATCGGCTCCAAGTGTGCCTTCACTTTGTGTTGCCTTGGGTCGCTGCCCCACTTGATCTTGCTATGCGTCCACCAACGCATTGCCACTTGCGAGATCATGCAACGACTCCTCGTCGCTCGCTCGATCCATCGAGCTTTGTCTTGAGGTACTTCTCAACTGGTGCGGTTCATTGCACATGATTCTCCCTCTAGAGAACCGGGACTTATCCCTCCTGGATATCTGCCCCGTTGGAGCAACTTCTCTCTTTGTCTCCTTCCCTTTGGAAGTTTTGGAGACCACAATCCCCTTGGACCACTCCGCCTTTGCTTAACAAACCATGCCTTTTTTCTTCCGCATGGCACTGCTAGATTGCGACTCTTCGCCAATCAGCTCTCTCATCGCACCCCTCCGGGTCTAGCAACATGCTTTGAACCTCATCGCACACTTCACCTCTTACGAAAGTATCCTGCACATGCTGAAGAGAAAGTTTCAATGCTCCATGGTGCCGACCTTCGGCCGCCTTGGGATGGTCACGGACAGTCCATCGTCCGCTTGCAAGCCCTTGCATGAGTATCGAATTCCTTGAGTTTGCAACTCCCCTCACCTTTGTGAGCTTTGCACAACTCTTTCGATCGTTGAACAACCCACTCCACCTTGCACGATCTCATCCTTTGCCAAGCGCCTCGCTTGCCTCGAGCACTGTCAAGTTTAGGTGCCAACGTCGAGCCACTGTTCGAACTCAGCCATCCCAACCTTTGTGCACTATGCAATTCTTCTTAGCTTGTCTGTCCTCGTGGTGTCTCTTGCGCGAAGGGTTGGCCATTCCTCTGAATGTCATCCTCGGATGCTCGCTCCTCTAAGCGACTCCTTCCCCTACAACTCCATGCTTGTTTCTAAATGGTCGTGCATGTTGGCTGCCCTCAACGCAGCCCCGCTAGGTCCCCCACATTTACATGCTAAGTGTTTCTAAGTGGGCTTGTCCCGCTCTAATATCATCTGTCATGGACTTAGCTGGTTTTGCCTAAGCCGTGTGGCACCCTTGCGTGTCAGTCCGTAAATGTCAGCCTCCCCGAAGCCTCCTACGATCTCTTAGGACCTGTAAAAGAGAAGACGGGACAAATAAAGCGCTTCACACGGGATTCACAAGCCACCCTTTCAGCAAACACTTTAGAGTCAATGCAAATTCCAACCATATACATCACAAGCTCAGAACGGTTGCATAACAAAGGTATAAAATTGGTCCACTACAGACCGAAATGTGGTACAAGTGTCCACCAGACGCAAACTTTATGTACATGCCGACAATGGCTGCCAAACTCACTCAAATGTGGCATTTAGCCTTTGGCAAGCCCTTTACAAGCTTTACAAGCTAGAACAAACCGAAAAGGACACGGACACGCATAAGCATTACACCAAACAAGCCATTTACAATTTGTCCGTGACACCTTGGCCGAGGGGATGGCTCCCTCGGCTTTGTGAGGAAGCGCCTGAGGTGCCCTCGGCGGATTAACTCCTCGATCAGGTTCTGCAGGTCACGGCAGTCCTCTGTATCATGGCCATAGTCTCACTGGAACCTGCAATATTTAGATCGATCTTTGTTAGTGGCCTTTATCGGGTTGGGCTCCTGTAGGAGCCCCTTCTCCCGGATTTGAAGGAAGATTTCAGTTCGAGAAGCGTTCAGGGGGAGCCTCGGGTGTGGCGATTCGGGTCGGTCGAGCCTTCTTTAAGATGGTTCTGGGACCGACCTCGGGACCGCTACTCGGGCGGAGTCCGTCCGAGGCCTTTTGTTATCCTCGAGCTTTCCCGCCATCAGGGCCTCGGCGGCAACATGTTGGTTGGCGCGCTGGAGCATCTCGGGGACGGTTGTGGGCGATCTCTCAACAAGAGACCAGAAGAGCCTTAAGGGGCGTAGTCCCATCAGGAATGCTTGCATAACTAGAGATGGATGGGCCTCGGGTATCCCTTGGGCCTCGGCAGCGAAGCGCGCGACGAACTGGGAGAGCGCCTCGCCATCACGTTGGCCCAGTGCAAGGAGCGTGGCCACGGAGGCTTTTGGCCGCATGCTAGCTAAGAAATTCTACTCGAGCCCTCTCGTGAGCCGATCAAACGAGGAGATAGAAGCTGGTTGGAGCCGACTGAACCACATCCGAGTTGGTCCCCTGAGAGTGGTGGGGAACGCCCTACACATCAGAGCATCAAAGGTGCCATAGAGGGCCATTTGGGCCCGAAAGGCGGCGACATGCTCCGTCGGGTCAGATCCGCCGTCATACACCTCAAGGGCGGGAGTCTGAAGTTGAGAGGAACAAGCTTGTCTTGGATCTCGGGAACGAAGGGGGATGCTCCCGGGGCGTCATCCCCGACCTCTCCCTTGGACTTACGAAGCTCGCACTGGAACTCATCCAGACGTCGATTCACCAAGGAGAGTTAGGCTCTGAACGAGTCATCGATCAAGTCAGACGACACAGTGTCGGGCTCGGGAAGCGGTGGATCGATCGGGCGGAGACCGAGAACACTGGGTTCAGGAGTCGCCCCTCTATCACGTGGCCATTACCCTCTCCCAACAAAACCGGCTTGCCGGGTGTGCAACGCCAATGCTTATAAGGCTCAAGACCTCCTCTTTCCTTACCAATGTGGGACTAAATGCACCTTGCCTACCCTCTATTGGGGCGCACCCCCTTTGGGGTGCACGGCTGCCTACCCCCTCTGGGGCGCACCCCCACTTGGGGTGCTCGGCGTGATACCCCTTCTGGGGTTATCACCGTGACATCCTTGAGAATTCACCCTACCTACCCCTTTTGGGGCGCTTGGCGTGACATTCTCCCCCACCCAATTTCGTGACGTCCTCGTCACGGACAGGCCACCCTGCCTACCCCCTCTGGGGCGCTCGACGTGGACACCCCCATTGGGGTGATTGGTGAAGGCCAGGGGTTGCTCTAATACCACTTGTCACGTGGCTATTACTCTCTCTCAACAAAACCAGCTTGCCGGGTGTGCAGCGCTAACGCTTATAAGGCTCAAGACCTCCAATTTCCTTACCAATATGGGACTAAATGCACCTTGCCTACCCTCTCTTGGGGCACACCCCCTTTGGGATGCACGACTGCCTACCCCCTCCGGGGCGCACCCCCACCTAGGGTGCTCGGCGTGATACCCCCTCTGGGGTGATCATCGTGACATCCTTGAGAATTCACCCTGCCTACCCCCTCTAGGGCGCTTGGCGAGACACCTCGACCCCCGAGTCTCTCCCTTGCTTCTTCCCGCAGTCGTCCGTGAGGAGCTGAATTTGCCGGGGGGTCGTCGAGCGGCTCCGGGACAAGTATAGACGGGCTCGGCGCTTGAGGGCCCGCCTGGCGCACGAGCTGCGGGATGAGCGGGGCGACTGCTTGGATCATTCCGGGCAGAGCTTGCACTTGCCTTGATAAGTCGAGGAACGCCTCGGGCGAGACAGCCGAGGGTGCCAGGATATTTCTCGGGGGGGATAACCCGAGATCGCTGAACAGGCGCCAGTAGTGATCCGGGGTCTGGCTCGAGATGCCCCCTCCCTACTGCGCGGCAGGGGTCGAGCCTGAGGCGACGAGGTGGGTGGCAGGCTGCCCTTCGGCAGGGCGAGCCCCTGCATTGGTCACGGGACACTCTTGCGACATCGGCCCTCCTTCTAGCGCCAAAAATTATGCCAAACTAAGGTGGCCACTGGACGACGTGGCGGGTTGGCTTGGTTCGATCGCCGATGTTCTGTAGTGTCCTGACTCGGTCCGCGGTTGAGACGACCTCCCCGGGGGCTCGACACCTACAAGAAGGCCTGAGCCGGGTTTGGTCCCGACTTGGCCCCTTCGACGATCAAGTTAGTGGTGAATGGTCCCCCCCTCTCTGGAGCCAGGCGGGAGGTTTTTATATGCATGCCCGGGGTCGGTTGTGCGTACCATAACTCGGACGGCGGCTGCGGCGTACGGGGCAGCGGCGTACAGGACGGCACTGTGCGGTGCCATCCTGAGCTTTCGGGGACGGGCTGCTCCGTGCTGCTTCGGGCGACATAGACGTGCTATCATTTCCGACCCGAGGTGGGGGGTTGGACGTGGTATCCTACATGGGTCGTGCCTTGGTGCCGATGTGTCAGTCGACTGTCACCACGTGGGCAGTGCCAGAATATCCCATATCACTTATCATGCCCTCATGTCATGAACATAGCTACAATTGCATAAGTTGCAAGGCATCCAAGCCATACTTACGCACAAGAGTTAGCCTAAATTTCAACCTCATATGGTCTTAAAGAATGTGCAAAAGAAGAAAAGAGAGTTGAAGGGGCAAACAACATGCAAAATGTCATTGTTGCTCAGAAGGTGCACGGAACAAATAATTGAAAAGTAATTAGAACTTAATTAGCCTTGAAAGGTAGTTGTGGTTTTGAATTGTCACAAACTTAGTTGATTTTACGTAGGTCATGCGACACCCTTTGATATTTGTTCACAAAAATCTCTCACAACCTCATGTCTCGTCTGGTCTTGTAGGGAGCTGCAAGGAAAGGTTAACTTGAACATGCGGGCAAACTACTATCATCACTCCACCGAAGTGTACACTCATATCCCACAAGTAAACATTTAAGCAAAGACTTTATTGGCAAAGGTAGACTTTGTAGGCTTTGAATGGTCATATGATAAAGGGTCCAAAGTGGCTTGTCGTGCACAAACTCCTAGCACGCAAGCACCCATACTTAATTGTTTCTAGTATGAAGACGGTCTAACCTAGAGCCCCATCCAATCCTGTGCTAGCCAAGGTTTTAAGGTGTCAAGATGGTTGACATTTTAGACACTTGGGACACCCCCAGGTGTCAATACGACGACACCCTTGCGATTTCTCTTCCCACTTAGTATGCCACCAAAGTCTGTGCCTAAAGTCTACATTTTTAAGCAAAGACCTGAGTCCAATGAGACAAGTAAACGTTTAAGATGGCCTAACCTATGCTTTATTGGCATGGGTAAACATTTAAGCAAAGACTTTATTGGCAAAGGTAGACTTCGTAGTCTTTGAATGGTCACATGATAGAGGGTCCAAAGTAGCTTGTCATGCACAAACTCCTAGCACGCAAGCACCCGTGCTTTATTGATGCAATACTAAGGCGGCGTAACCCGATGCCCCAACCAACCTTGTGCCACCTGACGTTTTAAGGTGTCAAGATGGTTGACGTTTTGGACACCTAGGACACCCCCAGGTTTCAATACGATAACACCCTTACGATTTCTCTTCTGATTTGGTGTGCCACCAAAGTTTTAACATCCCATTAAGGTATGTGACCGACGCCATTGTCTCATTGGACTCAAGTCCTTGCTTGAAAATGTTGTTCCATATCAAAAAGAAAGTGCTCGAGCTCTATATCATACTGAGCACCATAATATCAGTATAACTCGGGTGCCTCGACTATTGAGTCTGTGGATGGCCACGAGGTTTCTTTTGCCCACGTGCAACGATCATGCGAGAATCGTGATTGTCACAGTGAGGTCCTCTAATTTCTTGGAGATGTTGTAAGGACTAGTGCAACATCATTGAGCCTTCGCCTTGAGGCTCCAGTTGGCCCATTCGAGACTTGGTCTCTTCACGCGTGGACTCGATCATCACCAAGCACTTTTCACATTTGTAAGAGATTGGCGTGGATGACATCGAGATATAGCTTGAGTTCTGACATTCATTCTTTATGGTTCGTGTTTGTCCCGGTTTGCCTTGCACCACCCCTTCCTCAACATGGTAGATATGTGGTCCTCTTGATCGCTAATGTGGATGCTATGCTCGTCTTGAGCGATCGTGCGAAGGGGTTGTCTGTGATGAGTAGTACCACTTGAGTCACCATGCTTTCTTGCCATGGTGTAAGTCCAATCATCGAGCAAGGCTTACTTTCAGTTGTTTGCCTACTTGGTCATTGAGCAAAGCTTGATTTCAATTAAGCCTACTCTGATATCATATGTCATGAACTTAGCTAGCATGCCTAAGTTGTGAGATACCCAAGCAACACCTGCATACCAACCTAAGTTTCAACCTCTTGGGGGGGTCTTGAAGGACCTACAAAAGAAGAGTTAGTCGAAGAGGCAAACGATGGACCAAATGTCATCGTCGTCCAAGAGGTGCACTGGACAAACAATTGAAAGCAATGAGAAACTTAATTTCCCTTGAAAGACTCACAATTTCGAGCAATAGCAAGGTCCCAGGTTGTCAGAGAGCTTGATGGAGTCTCACGCTTGTGCAACTATATTGTTGATGGCATCAGAAGTTATCAGAACTCTCCAACTGCTATAACAGAGCCCCATCCAGCTCCGTGCCATCTATGCGGTTCGAGGGTGCTGAGATAGTTGATGTTACACCGATAACCCATCATGGCATATGTAAAAAGGGCTATTTTGATCAGTTTTAGCTTGGGACTGCTGACGATCAATGGAACATAGCTCGGGACTGCTGATGATTGACGGAACAGCCTGCAGCCTACATTTACAGTGGAAAACGAGCAAATTACAAGCAAAATTAGGCTACTGTTCCACCAGCCACTGCTCATCTTGTTATTTAAAGTCGTTACAGAAAAGGGTGATGATGAACAAAAGGACAAACGGTTCAAGCAATGAAGGTGTTGTGTTGTGGACTTGCTGTAGCTGTCTGTGACACTCCGCCACTTGCCTGTTATTGCGCTGCTCCTTGCACTTGACCCACTAGTGGTACTTCTCTTTTGCCGTTGTCATTGCCTCCTCCTCCTCCACAACTACCACCTCATCGTCCTCCTTCCCCTTCTAGCACCATGTTGTGTATTGGCAGACTGCATGTCAGTATGTGGGTTCCTATGAGTCTGGTCAGCAACCGGCATGGGTTTGGTATCCGAAATTGCAAACCTTGACCCATTGTAAAATTAGTAATCTAGGCTTGTTATTGTATGTCTAATCATGGTATGAGGCAATTGCCCTTCTAATCATCTTGCATCCATACCTTGGCAAAGTAATTATTGATTGTACAGATCTTGCACCTTGATCCGATCAAATTTTCCATGCTCTTTGGTTCTGCCTCTTTATGTAAATTTATTCTTGTTGTTGCTTACAACTTGCTTGTGGCTTCAAATGTACTATTCCGCTATTTAACCAGGAATCTACTTGTGACTGTATGGCTTCTGCAGCTATCAGAGCTATATAATGGTGACTTCATTTTTGATAAATTCGACTGTTGCCTAAGCAGGGATGGACGCCACTTTGCAACTGGAACATACAGGTCTGCTTCCGTATATAACATTGGGAATGCAAGCATCTCCATGGCATGGATTTTCCTTATTCTTTTAATATAAATTGTAATGTTTTTCTGCTTTTGTATTTTTCTGTCAGCAATACTTTCAAAGTTTTCTGTCATGATGGTGGGCATACCGATGGTACCAGATTGGAAGCCAGCAAAAACCCGAACAGGTGAATTGTGTTTGTTTTTCATTTACAAGGTGCACTAAATTTATATATCACGAATTTGACTTTAAGAGGTTATAGTCCTACCAAATTCAACTTTAAAAGAAAACCATAAATTTTCATGTCGATACTTCTATTTACAACCTACCATAGTATGCAAAGGCAGTGAGACAACTTAATTTTTTGTTTTATTATATTGTATGGTTTTCTTCTTAGAAGATTTTAGCTTTATATTTCCATATTGCTGGTATCATGTGGATTCAATGCAAATGTTGTCTTCCCTGATTTTCATATTACATGTACCTTCAAAATTATGGAGATGGCATATTCAACAGGCTCATATACATCAGATTTAGTGCATCCATGATATAGCATGACAATTTTAGATAATGCCAATGGTCCTCAAATGCTGTTGGAAGCTCATTACTGACGTAAGTTTTAACTTCTAATTGCTTCATCATTTGGATTTACCTCTTAATAAGTATTGCTTCTTTGGATTTTTAGACATGTACAGCTGTGTTTTATGAACTTACATGTGGCATATGTTGATTTATCATGAGTACAAAAGTAAATAACAACTTTTTTCATGAAGTATGTGTGTATATATGAATTCAATAATTCTCTTGTACATATTAGATATCTTGTAGAAGTTGTTAGTGCTTGCCCCCTGCACTTGTAATCTTTATGATAAACGAACAATAAGATAGCCTCAGATTGTTGATTTGACAAAATATAAAGTAGACATCATAAAGTATAGGATTATGTGTTCCTTACCTTGGCTTGTGAAGAGACTATATATTGATTTTAAAATAATATTGCCTGTCACAATGGGGAAGATTAGTGGGCATGACTAGCTTAGGGATGGCATACCATGTAAGTTCTAGCGTTATGCTCTCTGTTGATATGGGACGCAAGGGTGCTCTGGGAGAGTTCAGGTTATTTCTATTTCACTGGTTTTCTAGCACCTTCGTTTATGTTACAATTTAATATATAAAATGGTGAGGGGCATTAGGATAATACCCTTGAGACTAAAAGGAAAATTTTATAGGACGTAAGACGAGAATGCTTTGTCAATCCGATTGTTTAGGAAACTGACATACAAAAAAGTATGAAAAGTATGTGTTGCTGGTATGAAAATGTTAAGGTGGATTTGTAGAGTTACCAAGAAGGAAAGATAGGAAAAGAAATGGAGAATCATAAAAGTTGATTCGTACACTTTTTAATTGTTGAAGCATGTTGTAGCAGGGCTCGTCAGAATTCTATTTTAGAACTGTTATTCATTAGTCAATTCATGTATTTGGCTCATCCAGGGCATCCCATAGTCGAGAATGCCAGAAAAATGCAGGATTGCTGACCATCTTTGCTCGCGGGCTCCACTGGCGAGGTTAGAAGAGAATCTATGATTGTTCTGAATAAATTGTTTTTCTTCAATCATTTAGCTTCTTTGTCTTTGTTACAGGCCATGAGAATTCAAGGTTTGATAGTAGCGACTGCGACTTGGATTCAAAACTGATCCACTTGGCATGGCATCCTACAACAAACTCGATAGCTTGTGCAACAAAATGTAGCTTGTACATGTATCATGCAGAGAGCGAGCACTTTTAACGCCTAGTCAAACTTCAATGTTGCATGCGACACAGAGACGAGCAGGTAGCCATCTTGCCGAACCGAGAGACGGTATTTGAGAACCCAAAATCCTTGATTAGTAGATATTGGCAAGCGTCTGCTGCAAATCCTTGGAGGAGCGTAGTTGTTGAGGGGCTCTTAGAAATTTGTCGCCAGTAGTAGCTGTCAAGCTCATGCCATTCTAATAGGTTTGTGCGGCAGCCGTTCGTCTCAAAATAAGCGTAAAGATACGGCCGGATCAGGTAAGGGGGCATCAGAGAAGGTGACTCCAAGCAAATGGCTTGGCCTCAGGTAGACATGCTTGTATGAAAGCCACTTTATTACTAAATCATCTGATATCTAATCATTTATTACAAACAAAGGAGGAGGTGTATGAAGTCTGCTGCAAAGCATGTCGTCGTTAGCGTCCTCCGCGTCTGCTTCTGTAACAATATCACCTGATTAGTAAATTGTGCATGCGACTGATACGTGGGGCATGGTGCGTGATCGTCCTTTCGTGACTCGACAACCAAATTCACTGCATGATCAATAAATTATACAGCCTGCGGCGCCTTATTCGCTGCATTTTTCTCTCCGATACAAAATAAATATTATCATGCGTGTTTCGATAATTCCCGTTTCAAGTGACTCCCGGTGTCACCGATTCTTCGGAAACCATACCCGCGGTGTACGTCAGCGTAAGATCGAGAATCTGCAACCCAGTCGATCCAAATAGTCCAATCTAGCCCGGTCCGACATGGCTCTAGTGGGCCTAATTCAGAGGCCCATGGGATGGGCATTGGCAGCGGAGCCCATTTCAAGTTATCGAATCCGGTTACCTATGGTAAGTTTAAGAACACAAATTTTGAACGATTCGGCAACGAAATTTTTTTTTTTGGGCGCCTTCATCGCGATATGAGTATGCGGTAAGCCTACCTGACGGCGCTTGTACCCGTCTTTCGCGGGTCGAAGACAAAAAAGAATCCGGTCCAGCCTGTCTCGGCCCGATCTTCTTTCTCCAGCTCTTATAAACAAACAAAAAAGAGCCCATTCCAGAGCCCAATTGATCCAAAGAGCCCAATCTAGCCCGATCCGACATGGCTCTAGTCGGCCTAATTAAGAGGCCCATGGAATGGGCCTTGACAGCGGAGCCCAACGTTGATGGAGCAGGAGTGGATTCAAGTGGTCGAATCCGGTTACCTGTCGTAAGTTTAAGGAAGCAAAATTTGAACGATTTGACAGCGAAAATTTTTTTTTTGGGCGCCTTCATCGCGAAATAAGTATGCGGTAAGCCTACCTAACGGCGCTTGTACCCATCTTTCGCGGGTCGAAGACAGAAAAAGAATCCGGTCCGGCCTGTCTCGGCCCGATCTTCTTTCTCCAGCTCTTATAAAGAAACAAAAAAGAGCCCACTCCAGAGCCCAATTGATCCAAAGAGCCCAATCTAGCCCGATCCGACATGGCTTTAGTCGGCCTAATTCAGAGGCCCATGGAGTGGGCCTTGACAGCGGAGCCCAACGTTGATGGCGCAGGAGTGGATTCAAGTTGGTCGAATCCGGTTACCTGTGGTGAGTTTAAGCACACAAAATTTGAACGATTTGACAACGAAAATTTTTTTTTTGGGCCCCTTCATCGCGAAATAAGTATGCGGTAAGCCTACCTACGGCGCTTATACCTATCTTTCACGGGTCGAAGACAGAAAAAGAATCCGGTCCGGCCTGTCTCGGCCCGCTCTTCTTTCTCCTGCTCTTATAAACAAACAAAAAAGGCTCACAGAATAAGATAGAGAATCTGCAACCCAATTGATCCAAAGAGCCCAATCTAGCCCGGTCCGACATGGCTCTACTCGGACTAATTCAGAGGCCCATGGGATGGGCCTTGACAGCGGAGCCCAACGTTGATGGAGCAGGAGTGGATTCAAGTGGTCGAATCCGGTTACCTGTGGTAAGTTTAAGAACGTAAAATTTAACCGATTTGACAACGAAAAAAAAAAATTTTGGGCGCCTTCATCGCGAAATGAGTTTGCGGTAAGCCTACCTGACGGCGCTTGTACCCATCTTTCGCGGGTCGAAGACAAAAAAAGAATCCGGTCCGGCCTGTCTCGGCCCGATCTTCTTTCTCCTGCTCTTATAAACAAACAAAAAAGCCCACAGAATAAGATAGAGAATGTACAACCCAATTAATCCAAAGAGCCCAATCTAGCCCGGCCTGACATGGCTCTAGTGGGCTGAATTCAGAAGCCCATGGTAGGGGCCTCGACAGCGGTGCCCAATTCAAGTCGTCGAATCCGGTTACCCATGTAAGTTTAAGAACGCAAAATTTGAACGATTTGACAACAAAAAAAATTTTTTTGGCACCTTCATCGCGAAATGAATACGCGGTAAGCCTACCTGACGGCGCTCGTACCCATCTTTCGCGGGTCGAAGACAAAAAGAGAATTCGGTCCGACCTGTCTCGGCCCGCTATTCTTTGTCCTGCTCTTATAAACCAACAAAAAAAGCCCACTCAATCATCCGGCTCAGAATGAAAGTGATTGCAGCGTTGGCGAGATTTCTGATGTAGATTCCAGTCACCGCAGGTGTCAATAATAACACGTCAACTGAGGGATTGTTGGCCCAAAAAAAATTTTTTGGGGCACTCCGTAGCCAAACTGATGTACGGTAAGCGCACATGCGGCCATTGTACCTTTTCTTTTAATATATTTTTGCCATGTTAATCGATGGAGCCCGAGGCAAGCGGGGAGGGACGGGAGCCAGTGATGGGATGGGATGGGATGTGGATGGCGGCGATGATGGACGGAGGCAGCTTTCGATGTGACATATGCTGGTCGATTGGAAGTGGTCTTTCCATCTTCTTATCCCCATGTCCTCCGCTCACGAATCGACGACCTTCTCCTTCCTTCTCCATCCATTTTATTCTTCTTCCTTCTCAATCCTTTCGGGTGGAAGACAGCTATCATGAAAACCCAGCAAGCTTCCTCCCTCGTACGTACTAAGAAGACTGCGACCAGCAGCGACTCCCACCCCCAACAAGTATTCTCTATTCTCTTCTTCTCCTTCGTCTCTGCTGCTTCTCTTGTAGCCCTCCGATTCTCCTCTCCTCTTCTCAGCCCGTCGCTACTCATTCGATGTTATCGGATCCGCGAGACGTCAGTCAAGAGATCTCGAAAGTCAACCGCATGCAGCATTTTTGCCTTTGTTCGAGCGACTCCCACTCGAGATATTCGCGTGCAGAAGCAGGATGAGCAAAATTTACCGTCGGGGTAGGCTTTCTTCTGTTTTGATGCCGGTTGTGGGTGCCGGCCTCTGAGATTCCACTCGGTAAGCTCTACCAGCCATCCACTTCCGTGAAGAAACCGCCGGAGGAGACGCTCTGCCACCTGCCGCCGTGCTTTGTAGTCCGTGCATCTTGAACCCCACAGATAGTGGGTACGACACCCTGCTTCGCCTACCATACATCAGTCCGGCGTCAAAACCCCCGATTTTTTTTTTTTCCTTTCAAATCGGTCGGCTTGCTCGTTCTTTAGTCCTGCCAAGGGTGACCGAAATCTAAAACCCACCACCGAACGAAATGGCCATTATTATTGTTACCTTGACGCTCGGCCGGGTCTTCCACATCAGGCGTCAGCGCCACCGCCATCGCCATCGACTCCCGCTTTGCCCCCGTGTCCGACGTCTTAGACGCCACCGGTAAAAGACACAGAAGGAGGTGGAGAAGTAGGGAAAGGCGGAAGAAGGAAGAAATGAGGAAGGTTGGCGAGGAAGAGAAATGGAAACGAACACGATGAGAAGGATGAATGGAGAAGGAAGAAAGGTAGGAAGGAAGGGGAACGCTGTCCCTGCAGGGACAAGGAGCTGACCGAGAAGGAACAAAATGCTAATAGAACCGGTGCCGAACCCTTCCTCCTCCTCCTCTTGTGGCCGCCTTCCTCCTCAACTAGCTCGGTCCAGCCCAACGCCGCCGCTCCTCCCTTACCGGGGTCGGGTTGGGATTGGTTCAAAACGAGTTGGATCGGGTCGTATACTCGTTAACTGGAGTTTTAACAGATTCATGAAGCAGGGTTACGACGACCGTCCGGTGAACTTGCCGCTTGCAGAACGGACGACAAAGAGGCCGAAAAAAAAAAAAATTGGTCCTCAAACCCTTGAAATCGACGTTGTTACTCTTACCTATGGTGACCGGAACCAAGAGCTATATCCGGCCCATACATACTGCCACAAGCCCAGCCTCGTTGATGGGCTCCTTAGTTATGGCTTCTAAGGGTTTGAGGACCGGAACCCAGAGCTGGGCCAAAAAAAAAAAATTTGCGGCTTCCAAACTCCTAAAATTACTGTTGTTGCCTCATCATAGGTAACCAGAATCTCCAAATTAAGCCCGCCCATCCTACCTTCTGCCGAGCCCGTAGTTGTGTTACGGTGATCAAATCTGTTATTTTATTTTTTTTAACCAATTGATCTTTTATTCTTTGCCCATGCCGGTGGTGTACATCAGCCTAAGATAGAGAATCTGCAACCCACTTGATCCAAAGAGCTCAATCTAGCCCGGTCCGACATGACTCTAGTCGGCCTAATTCAGAGGCCCATGGGATGGGCCTTGACAGCGGAGCCCAACGTCGATGGCGCAGGAGTGGATTCAAGTGGACGAATCCGGTTAGCTGTGTGACTTTTAGCACCCAAAAGTTGAACGATTTGACAACGAAAATTTTTTTTTTGGGCCCCTTTATGGCGAAATGAGTATGCGGTAAGCCTACCTGACGGCGCTTGTACCCATCTTTCGCGGGTCAAAGACAGAAAAAGAATCCGGTCCGGCCTGTCTCGGCCCGTTCTTCTTTCTACAGCACTTATAACAAACAAAAAAAGCCCACTCAAGAGCCCAATTGATCCAAAGAACCCAATTTAGCCTTGTCTGACATGGCTCTAGTGGGCTGAATTCAGAAGCCCATGGAATGGGCCTTAACAGTGGAGCCCAATTCAAGTCGTCGAATCCGGTTAGTAAGTTTAAGAACCCAAAATTTGAACGATTTGATAACGAAAAAAATTTTTTGGGCGCCTTCATCGCGAAATGAATATGCGGTAAGCCTACCCGACGGCGCTCGTACCCATCTTTGGCGGGTCGAAGACAAAAAGAGAATTCGGTCCGGCCTGTCTCGGCCCGCTCTTCTTTCTCCGGCTCTTATAAACAAACAAAAGAAGCCCACTCAATCATCCGGCTCAGAATGAAAGTGATTGCAGCGTTGGCGAGATTTCTGATGTAGATTCCAGTCACCGCAGGTGTCAACAAGAACAGGTCAACCGAGGGATTGTAGGCTCAAAAAAAAATTTTGGGGCACTTTGTAGCCAAACCGATATACGGTAAGCTCACCATCAGGTCATTGTACCTTTTCTTTTAATACATTTTTGTCACGTTAATCGATGGAGCCTAAGGTAGGCAGGGAGGACGGGAGCCAATGATGGGATGGGATGGGATTGGGCAAGAAATGGGGGCGATAATGGACGGAGGCAGCTTTTGATGTGACATATGCTGGTCGATTGGAACTGGTCTTTCCATCTTCTTATCTCCATGTCCTCCGCTCACGAATCGACGACCTTCTCCTTCCTTCTCCATCTATTTTATTCTTCTTCCTACTTTTCTTCGTCCAACTACCGTTCTTGTCCTCCTCCTCCTCCTCCGCTGTTCTGCTATCTTCGCCCTCATTGCCAGCCATTTTATCATCGGCTGCCCTTCGCTACGTCGTCCTCTTCTTCTTGACGATGGGTCCAACCTCTTGTGTTGCAGACCGTGGGAATCGGTAACGATTACGTGATTAGAGGCTGGCTGGTCGAATAGTGCATGATGCATATAAATAGATTCCGGTCACCATAATTGATGATAAGAACTGTGAACCACGATGATCTGACGCCAATATAAACAGTTTTTGGGACGCCATGCGGCAAACGGGCATGCGGTAAGTCGAGACTTACGTGTTTGTATCCCAACTTATTGGGTCGTGCTCATAACATTGGGCTTGTTATCTTTTGGGCCATAACAGGCTGGCCTGGCTGGGGATAGTATGGTCAATCAACAACCCACCTACGAGTCCTCTAAATTTATATTTTTAAAATATATATAAAAATTAAGGTTGATTTTCTTAGAAGATATTCGGTATTTCTAAAACGGCACCCCCATTTTATTTTTAAAAATAATATCTCTAATTTTAAAAAAAAACCCAAATGGCCTCTCAAAAAATTTTCGTTTTGTTATAGTGTTTTGGTCACTTGTAGTGTTTTTGGCATATTTCAGGGCTTTGGCCACCACAATAAAAAAAAAATGATAAAGTCTACTTGAAAACAGAGTTATTGTTTGGAAAATAAAAAAAAAAGAGATGTACCTTTTTAAAAAACCAAAAAAATATAATTTTAAAAAAAATATCAAAAAATAAATAATAAAAATTTAGGAACTTTTTATGTAAAGTAGCAAATTTAAAATTAAACTTCTAATTAAGCGTTGAAGATTTCCTTTCATAAGCCAGTAATCTATTGGGCTCAACATTTACAGTGTTGTAGGGGGGAAGGAGAGAGAGAGAGAGAGAGAGAGAGAGAGAGCACTGCCGAGAGGCAGAGATGGTGACCAACTTTAAATCCACCGGCTGTTGATTACTGGCATCATGGGCACATCGATGCTCACGAAGAATTAACTGTTAAATTTGGCGTCGACAGCGTTCAACCAGCACTGGGTGCTCACGATTAGGCGAAGATGGTGCGTAATGTATTCTGTTCATCGCCTGGGTTTGCTATGGCTCCGACTGACCTATCTCGAGCATCCAAAACATCAAGTGGGCTTCGCCAAGATTTGATCCCAAGCTTGCGTGGGTTGCTGTACTCCATCAAAGTTGCCAGATGTGATTCTTGCGCCGGACATATACAGCAGAGCCAACAACAGCAGACTACGGAGGAAGCCGACGGGGGTGCATACGTGCGTGCGAGGCTTGCTTATAGTCAATCTTCTTGAGTTCTCACACGTCCATTTGCCACTTTTCTCTCTTCTTCGGTGCTTCGCAGACTTTTCCGGCACAGCGCGCGAGCCAGCCGCTTACCACTAGAGCCTGTTCGGCGTAGTTTACTGCAAAAGGAAGCAAGAGAAAGGGATAAGGTGATCTGGCCTGGCCTTGTCCAATCACGACCGCTTTCATGGTGTGGTGTGCCTCCCACCATTCCTTGTTTTTGTTTTCTTTTTTGATTACTATCGCTACGCCGCACTCTTCTTTTTAGGCGTGAGTGCTTCTTGGTGGCCTCGACTTTCCTTGGTTCGTGCGGTGCATATGGTCTCCACCATGTGTGCCACCTGCAAGCATTTTCTTCCATGGGAAGCAAACTTCTCGAGCTTTTTGCCTTCCTTTACCCAAAAGTCGCACTCTTTCGTGTCGATCCCGCCTTGCCTTTCTTTCTTTTCTTTTCTTTCGTGCGTCCAGATTGCGGACAGGCTGCCTGCGGGAACATGATTTACGTGTGAACTAAGCTAGCCCAGGAAATATTGTCGCAAGCTCCCAACCTTGTGCCCACCACCCCTCACTAGATCGCAAGGTCCTGCAACGCATAATCCTCGTTCTCGAATATACTTCGTCACCCGCAACAATCATTTCGATTGTCTCATGACGTGTGACCGTGAGCGGCGGATCAACATTAAGCCGACGTGCTTGGTTTGGACTGGCACCGCGGTTAGGCGATGGCAGCTCCAACTTTTACGATCGTACCGGAGGGCTTTCAGAATTGTATGTTTCGCGAAACGCAAGCTGGCACCACCACATTGGCCAGGTGATGTCAGTTTCGATGCTCGCATCCTCGAGAATTCCAATCGTAAACCAGTTTGCTCTTCGAACAATATCCTAAACAGTCGTATGTACGTAATTTGAGTCAGCTATTCAGGAGGAGTAGAAGACTGACCCTTGACCAGGCTCTCTCAATCAATCTGTGACGAGCTAATAATGCATGCAACTTTGTTTTAATCTCTCTCTCGATCATGCCCACGTCATAATTAGGGAGAGAGAAGTGATAGTCTGTTGGCTAGCAGCATAAAGAGAAGGAAGCATGCATGGTGTAGTAGTTTATGTTTTGCTCGCATCTGCCGACCATCTATTCCGATCCTCGGGTAGCTGGCCAATCTGGAAACCACTGCTTCCGCCATGGTATCTTAATCCACTCCCACTAGTGATGGGCGAGAGTGGACTTGGGGCCAATGTATCTTATCTGTGTTGGTGCATGCTCCCTCCCTCCCTCCCTCCTTTCGAGAGCAGCAGGGCCATGATCAGTCGGCCGGGTGGGAGGGGATGAACAAAAAGTAAAGGAGCACTGTACGAGTGGCCAAAATAATTGCCATAGGACTGGATGAAGGACGCCACCATAAAACGTCAGGGTCCCCCACGTCGGCGCACCTAACTATACCATTTGGCTGGTTTGAGCTTATCGTAGAAGGGTCCTACGCCCGGACTCCATATCCGGTGGCCTCAGAACCGAGAAGAGGGCGTACAAAGAGCAACATGTTACAACAAATTAACTGCGATCCTTGGGGACGCCAGAGCATCATGGCACGCACTGTAAAATCTTCGTCTTCTTCTTTCTTTCAAGAGCGATGATCCTTCGCATCACAAGGGAGACGGAGGTGCAATGGGAACCTACACTTGCGTGCTCCTCATCACGTGGTGTAAACTGCATCGATTTGCAATCTTATACGGCGGAGCGCCACGGTGCCTGGAGCCGTCGGCGCTGTTCCGAGTGGCTCCGCAGAAGGTTCACATCCGTACATCATCGTGCATGTAGCGATGGAACCTGCAGGGATGAATTTATAGTTTCCAGCGACACCCGATCGATTACAAGTTCACTGCCTGTTGTCCCGCTCGCCACACGATGAAGGGATCGAACTTACCGCCCGCACCTCCCAGGAAACATCAGCTGGTTAAGGTCCCATCGCCTTACGTCCACCCCGCAAGAGAACACAGACGCTAAAGGGACCACCAACAAACGCTTCGTGAGCTGTCGTAAAGTGAGACGGCGTTCAGGGTCACGATACGTACATGCGACTCCGGAGTTGTACTAGTATCATCAAATTTCGACGTACGATAGTCCGAGTTCTTTTTTGCTCTTCTTCTCCCTCGCTTCGGCCCTTTTAATCTTAGTTTAATTCTCAGGATGCGTGCCACTTCCAGAAGAAAAGAAAAAGAAACTCCTTTTAATCTTAGTTTTTGTTTCATCGATCGATACGCGTATTTTCTTTCTCCCATCGGCTGTATGTACACGCCCGATGAAACGAGCGTGACCGCTCGCGAATCAGTGTCGAGGCTGGGTGACGCATTTATGCCGCCACATGAAGAGAGGCCTGTGCAAAGAATCGTCCCAATGTCCGGCCAAATAAAAAGATGGTCCTCCACCGGTTTTCTCGGTCAACCGGTTTTACTTTATTAATATTTATTTTTCTTTCAGTGGTGGCAATCGTCATGTTCTTTTCCCTTTGCCGAGGGAATGGTAAAAGTCATATTCTATAATCACACTCGTTTTGAAGAGTGGAATCTCTCGAACTTGGCGTCGACTCTCTCTCTCTCTCTCTCTCTCTCTCTCTCTCTCTCTCTCTCTGTGCCGTGATCAAATCAGAAACCCAGTAGCTAGCAATAATAAAAGACAGGACCACGTAACCAGCTGTTCACAGCATTTCTGGGGCATATTGGACTTGTAGCCATTCTTTTGTTTTTGGTTTTGAGGAAAAGCTTTCGCGGTCCATTAATGAACTCAAACGCGTCAAGGCATAGATGACTTACTGATTCTGAAGTTTCGGCAGGTAACTAAGATAGATGGTAGGATACGGTACAAATTAGAGGAGGAGAACCGCTCGGTAACTTGAGTTTACTTTTTCTCGCATCAGAGTTGGTTGGGTAAGATGCTAAAGAGCTTCTAGGGAGCCGAGAAAGGAAGTCCACAAGCAGTCCACTTTGGCTTCCATGAACCAAAGAAAAATACAACATTAAGGGGAACCACGAGGACTGAAACTAAACAAATCAAAGCGATGAAGTGACCGGCGGCATGGTAACCGGAAGTGGAGCTAGGACTGACTGCTTTCCTTTTCCCACCTATCAATAAATCATGATACATATGCACAAAGAGAGAGAGAGAGAGAGAGAGAGAGAGAGAGAGAGAGAGAGAGGGGGGATGTTGAACCCACCTTAATTACTTCACCAGCGTGCTCCCACGCTACCATGCTCGAAAAGTTCTCCTTGTCAGAACCCATTACCATGAGTTCCGAAGCGGCCTCGGAGAGAAAGCGAGAGAGGCAGAGCGCGGGACCACACGAATGCCCAGGGAGGAAATGTTGTGGAGTTTTAGTAACTTTAGGTTTGTAAGCTTCGGAGTCGGTGCCCAGTGTTGTTGTTGTGGATGTGGAGTTGGACCTCCATGAGTAGCACAGCAGCTGGCTAGAGGTGTTTACTTGGGGGGAGAGAGAGAGGGAGAGAGAGAGAGAGAGAGAGTTTGATTGTGGGGTTGGAACTCCATGAGTAGCAGCAGCTGGCTAGAGGTGTTTGCTTGGGAGTGAGTGAGAGAGAGAGAGAGAGAGAGAGAGAGAGAGAGAGAGAGAGAGAGAGAGAGAGAGAGTTTGATTGTGGGGTTGGAACTCCATGAGTAGCAGCAGCTGGCTAGAGGTGTTTACTTGGGAGTGAGAGAAAGAGAGAGAGAGAGATTGGTATCGGTGCGGAGAAAAAAACACCCAAGCCGTGGGGAGTATTTTCCTTCTTTTTTAATGGCCAGCGAGAGGGCCATATGATGATCATACAAGAAGAAGACAACCAAGCCCATGTCCACAGATACAGACAGCTCTAGAAGAAGGATCGCAGCTCCAAAATTCCCCGGGCATGGCTTCTAGCTGCGCCAAACCTCACCTAATCATTTCCCTCTTCGTTGGCTGTCTCCTCTTTGCTTCTCCCGCTCGTCCCGCTGTCTCGCCGTCGGCGGCGGTCAATCGCACGACACTACCGGTGAAGCACAGCAGGATCAGCGCCCATCTGAAGAGGGTCAACAAGCCTGCCGTCAAGACGATCGAGGCATCCATCCATCCTCCATCGTTTCCGCTCTCCCTTGTTTTGTTTGTCTTCTCCCTTTCTCTCTTCCTGAGGGATGTCGCCTGTTGTGCATGCAGAGTCCCGATGGTGATCTCATAGACTGCGTTCCGTCTCATCTCCAACCAGCATTTGATCACCCGAAGCTGCGGGACCACAAACCTTCGGTATGTGACTTCTTCCGCATCGAATCGCTCACCGATCAGGGGCTAAGGAGATGGTTTGACGCTACATCTACAGTGGTTGGTCGGTTGCAGGATCCGCCCGAGAGGCCAAAAGGCTACAGCTTGAGCAGCACGGTGGATGCCAGCTTCCAGGCATGGTCCATTTCCGGCGAGTCGTGTCCCGAAGGAACCGTGCCGATACGGAGAACGACCCGGGAAGACATGCTAAGAGCCAGCTCGGTTAAGAGATTTGGGAGGAAGCCTGCGGCGAGAAGGTTGCGCCGTGATTCGACGAGCACCGGGCATGAGGTAAACCTTCTGATCATGTTGATGCTTCTTCTTCTTCTTCTTCTTCTTCTTCTTCTTATTCTTCTTCTTCACCGAGGTTCCATTCACCAGTTATTATTATGACTGACTAGTTCGATCAGAATTAACTGTTTTTTTCTTCTTTTTTTCTTTTGTGTGGCAACAATCGCTTCGTCTTTGCACGGATCACAGGAAGTAACGATTTTTCTTTGTTTCCATCCCTCTGGGTTTCCGACCTATATCCCAAACATAAACACACACATTTTTATGGTCCAGTGTGCTTAGCTGAGCTTAGCGACTAACCAGAGGCACTCTTTTCCCAGTAACTCATGGATTCCTTTGCTGCACGGCACCAAGTACCGGACTGCACTAGGAGTTATGCAACAGTCCTTCCCGTCGTCCTGTAGGCCAACACTGCAATAAGTCCCGGAGTCCTTGATTCATGGATACTAGTCGATGAAAATGAGGAAAATGCACACCAAACCATGCTCATAAAGAACAAGAAATGATCATCCTCCATGTGCATCCACAGCAACCGGAGAAGGGGGGCCAAATCGAGGTGGAGGTGGCCTTTGACTGAGCTAATAGTTAATTCATCGATTTCCGTGGTCGTGTAATTAAAAGCCTTCGCTTGGCCGGACATGAGCGAAATCTCAAGTGTCCGGCCAAGCCCTCTTGCTTGATTCTTTGACACCAGCCCATGAGAGAGTGAGAGACCCTTCATAAGCTTCCAAGCCATCGTTTCGTTTCTACCAGTCCATCGGAGACCCCTTCATAAGCTTCCAAGCTAACTCCGTCGTCTCTTCCGCGCGCACTGACGTGGGTCATTAATATTGCCTCATGCTTGCTGCAGCATGCTGTTGGGTACATCATCGGCGATCAGTATTATGGTGCGAAAGCCAGCCTCAGCGTGTGGGCTCCGAGGGTAACAAGTGCATCCGAGTTCAGCCTGTCGCAGATATGGGTGATCTCAGGCTCCTTTGGCAACGATCTTAACACCATCGAAGCCGGGTGGCAGGTAACGACAAGTATACATGTTACATTTTGTTTTATCTATGCCTGCCGGCCCAGAGACGTGGCCTTGGAGTTCCCCCTGTTTTAGATAACACCTCTCCCCCCACACCATACATGTCTCAACCTTTTCTTTGTATGATTTCATTATTCACATGTATATATATATGCATGTATGTATGTATGTATGGGCGTGTGGTGAGATGGATCCCGGCGGGCTTCGGCTTTCCCTCCAAGTTCTCCGTATTATCTATAACGCGTCAAAAAAAAGGTTATCGTCCAGGAAACGAGTGCTATATATCCGTATATGTACATTTTGCTCATCATAAACTGCTATTAGATTTTGCTTTTACCGAAAGAAATGTTCTTTAACTTTCTCTGCCGCCAAAAAAATCAGTGAGTCGAGACGTATTGGAAGGTGAGAAACGAAAGCAGCTTCTGTGCTCCGCATTATGTTGCTTTTTCTTCTTCGTGAAAAGAAGTATATATTTCTTAGTTGAGCTTCCATATGGCGAAAAAAATTGTCTCTCCATCCCCTTCCCCTCCTCCCCTCCTTTCCCTTTTCTGCCTTTTTCTTTTGGTGTCTTTCGAGGGATCGAGTAGTTTGGTAAGGCAGTCTGCTTTTTCTGCAGGTCAGTCCTCAGCTCTATGGAGATAACAGGCCCAGATTTTTCACATATTGGACGGTGAGCACAGCTGAAACTTTATGGACGTGATCAGATGAGAAACATATTACCACGATGTTCCTGCATGCCTACATACGAAGATGTTGACTGACAATTAATTACCCGTCTCTTGATGTGTAGAGCGATGCGTATCAGGAGACTGGTTGCTACAATCTCTTGTGCTCAGGCTTTGTGCAGACGAACAATAGGATCGCCATCGGAGCAGCAATCTCGCCGACGTCGGCGCTGAACGGTGGCCAATTCGACATCGATCTCCTCGTGTGGAAGGTGATTTCAGACGTCTTCTCTTGACATCGTCTCGCTAATCTTCCTACGCTGCAAATAGTAACCAGAAAAAAGGTTTCGTCTGTGGGAACGCCATGATCAGGACCCAAAGCATGGACATTGGTGGCTGGAGTTGGGGTCGGGACTGCTGGTGGGGTACTGGCCATCCTTCTTATTCAGTCACCTGGCAGAGCACGCAAACATGGTGCAGTTTGGGGGAGAGATCGTGAACGCGCAGACAACAGGGTTTCACACATCGACCCAGATGGGCAGTGGCCATTTTGCCGGAGAAGGTTTCCGCAAAGCATCTTACTTCCGCAATCTGCAGCTCGTGGACTGGGACAACAGTCTGATCCCCTTGTCCAACCTCAGGCTCCTGGCCGACCATCCAAACTGTTACAGCATCCAAGGCGGGGTCAACGCCGTCTGGGGAAACTATTTCTACTACGGAGGGCCAGGGAGGAACGTGAGGTGTCCTTGAGAGAGAGAGAGAGAGCGCGAGCTTGCCTTGTTTCTTTCTTTTCCCGAATTTTACAATTTTGGGTAGCTTACATCGGGCCATTCTTAGATTATTTTTTTTTGCCTTTTTTTCCTCCTTTTGGCTGGGCGTTTCAAGTAAGAGAGGATCTCTCTCGCGTACGACTTTTGAGGGCTCTGTAAATGCAAGAGTGACTGCTTGGTAAATATATATTCTTTGATCGTGTATTTGTCCAAAAAATGAAGCAGTACAGGCAGATTTGTGGTCATCCAAGCAACAAAGTTAGTGTTTTTGGCTTGTTTTGTGCCGTCGATCAGAGAGCTGTCTCTGAAGTTGCATTAATGAAGAAAACAATGCCGTACCCCCCACACCCTTTAAGAAAGTACAGAAGCGCTTAACCATCGCCCAAAGTCGTCATGCCACAGGAAACTTGACCTTCCATCAGTTCGAGTGGTTGCACAGAATCAAAAAGATAATCGCACTTTTATCACTCTCTTTTTGGGTGGTGGACTCAAATCGGTGACCTCACGACCAGGTCCAATTGGATGCACAACCAGTGACAGGGCCCAAACCTTGGAGTTCATATTCCAAATAAGCATGTCCTGAGTTAGGAGGTTGTAACTCTGGAATAAATTACTGCACCTCATAATGGACTGGGGGCAACTGTCTCGCCCAAGCTGTGACTCTGGAACATTAGCATCCCCAGGATGAGTGCGATCCACACAGAATGTATACATGCAGTTAATAACAGTAGGTGAACTTGATCGAGGGAAACCGAATGAGCCATCACAGGAAACTCGAAAGAACTCATCTCCATCGAAGATAAAAGGTTGATGCAAACTGAAGATGTTGGCCACAGATAGAAGTTCCGTGGAGGCTATGAAGCATGCCGCAGGGAGTCGCTCCATCCTAAACCAGCGCAGCCCTTGTTACCGACAGCACGCAGCGGCTCCAAAATACCTTTTCTGCTATTCCCGAGACCTTCTCCCTGCGTAATGTTCAAAAAGAGCAGCTTGAAGAAACACGAAATCAAAGAGGAGGCACATCAAGCACGCATCCACCGATCACACATTTCATAAGTTCTTTGTGAAAAATAAATATCATCCGTCAAGCATGGGCCAGTCAATTATGTTTTCTGACCTTAAGCAGCTGCCTTATTATCATAGCATACCCGAAAATAAATAATTAGTTTCTCATTTCAGTTTGTTTCTTCTAAAAAGAATTTCTTTGGTTCTGCCCCTGGTCCACTTGGACATCAAGGCTAGCAACAGGCCAGCAGCAATTAAAAAAAAACTAGGTTATAGATTCAACTTAGGTTATAAAGAACCTTCATTCAATGACTTCAATTTTGGTTTAGGTCGACTACACACACATATCTCTAACATCATACATAATAAATCAGACAGCTAAATAACATTCATTCTAAGACTACCACACACCTGATTTATATTATGCTCAGAACTAAGCTACAGAATTATTTGAACATAATAGTAAAGATGGGTGGTAAAAAAACTGAAATTTGAACTTACATCATTCCACCCCATGTTTTCTAGAATTCTTCTGGCATAACTTCCGCTTCCAAATGACATATTTATGGCTTCTGCAGCAGCATCTTCTGCACTGGAATGTCGTGAAGGTGAGCTTGCTTCATCAAAAGATCTATTCTCGGTGTCCTTGTGTCCAGGACCTATACTGAAATCACCATGTAACGTTCTTCTCGCAGCAGCTCTATCTTTATAAGTAAAATTTTTGTGCTGCAACACAACTTACATATTAGCAAGCATCAAATATGCACTGTGAGCTGAATGATATAGAAATCAATATTCAATTATACCAGAACATAACCATATACAACACTCGGTGATTAGCCAGTCAACGTGATAAAACTCATGCATATTCCCGAAAAGGTTACCATACTACATGAAGAATTACATTTTCCGCAAACATGTTTTTAACATAGCAACACCTTTTTCTTGTGAGCTACAAAGTCAAAAGACAATTTAAGAAACATTGACACAATAACAAGATTTATTTCACCACATGTGCTGTAGATGTTAGTGCATATAAATAAATTTAAGAACGGCAAGTTTCAAACATTCACAATCTTCCTAAGACATCTTTAATACACATAATTTCATGCTCTAACTCACCAATGGATTTTATCGTTCTAGAGACACTGAATTTTAAACACAAATATAAAGACATTTGTTTTTCACATTTAACATCGATTGATGTCACCGATTCACAGTAAAAACGAAACAAAATTGGTGGATTTATAATATACCTAAAAAGATAAAATAATGTTTATGTTGTATGAAATCAAACACCCATTGTGCAGCATCATACAAAACCGAGATGAACATAGAAGACAAGTACCTTCTCCAATGTGTTAGGAACTTTGTCAATCATAGAAGACGATGCTTCACCAATGACTTCATTTGCAAGACAGGACTGGCAGTTTGGATCCAATGTATGAAACACAACACTCTCAAAATTGGCATACAAATCAGGAAAACCCCAATCCTTTGTGGGGTTGGAAGAATCAAATGTTGATATAGAAGCCAAGTATCTTCTGTTTGGGCTCCTCAACCGGTAAACCTTTCCTGGAAGTAGGAGGGTGAAGGCAACAAACTAACCGATCAGCAGTCCATAGACGTATCTACAGAGAGCAAAAATATAGAAAACAAAATATCTGAAGTTAAAACCAAAAAGACAACTCCAATATGAGTGGGTAATTCAGTTGGCTCCCACTGTGAGGGTCAAAATCTTTATGGCCCATGAGGTAATTAAGCTTCAAATGAAACACCTTTGTTGTTCAGCTGGCACAGCAAGCACATTTTGCAATATGGTGCACTAGAGAAATACGGTAACAAACATATGCCTTAATCGTCTTTAGCTGTTTAATTACAGCTATCTTATAATTGTGATGATAGTAGTAGAACCTGAATAGGCAGCAATATCATATGTAATAAGCTGAAAAGGAACATATAAATCTAAAGACCGGATTCCATACAATACAGGCAAGACTGTACATCAAAAAAGTTATGCACAAGAATTAATATTCAAATCGTAGAAAAGGGAGGTCATTTGAGCAGGGAGATACTTCCAGATGGAGTTAACAATTTAGCATAAGCTGCATGTTCCAGTACTAACACCAACAAAGAACTATATATCAAAAGAGTGAAAGAGATATACCTGAAGCAACATGCACCAGATCCAGATGAACCGCATCGATGGCAGCAGTTTTCACAAGACCACCAGCAGGCACAGAAGGATGCAGCTTGTTAGAACATCTAACCGTTCTGCCAATCAGTTTGGAGACCATGTTGCTTTTCTTCACAGGTTTAGTAACCATTTCCCAGTCCCAAAGATCAACAACTGGAAAAGACAGCATGCCCTCATCGTCAGATCTAACTACTTGACCATATTGAGCTTGCCAGTTTTTCTCCTCTGATGAAGCATCTGCATTGTCATTAAAATTTCAGAAAAACAAACTTTGTTAAATGAAAAAGGCCATTCTATCAGGCTTACAATAATAACAAGAAAAAGGTGATGATGATCCAACTGCTGCAAAAAGTTTGTACTAACCTAAATAATGGCAGGAAACACAGCACACTAACTTAGAACCAGAACATAAAAATAGTTTAAACATCATATTCTTCATATTCCCTGATGACCACCCACTGTATACTTGCCACAAATAATTGTCAAAATAATCGGAAAATTATATGAAGCTAGCTAATATAGTTTTCCATTACTGCCAACCTATCTTCTCTTCAATCTTAAAAATTCTAATCAACAAATAATAAATGTTCATACTATAGCTCCCAGAGTGCTCTCCAGTTATATGAAAAAAATAATTGAAGTTATCTAGATCTGATCAATTAAATGCATACCATCTGTTTGCAGACAAGTTGATGAGACATCAGCATGGGCATTTGGGTTGGAACAACCAGACAAATAGAGATCAATCAGTGTTTCTTCTAACCTTCATCAAGCAATTAACATCAATAAGATACAAAGCCCATGATAAGGAAAACAATTTTGTGATAAGAACATGATAAGCCATAACAGTGGACAAAGCATACCATTCTGATGGTGGACATACCATCCCATCAGCAGTTGGGTTTTCTTCTACACCAGCTGAGAGCAAAAAGAACTAAATTAACATTTTTATCATGTTTGAGATGCTATGCATGCATTTATATTCCGGATCAACTTTGATCCGAAGACTGAAAGAGAACAAACTATAATGTCACAAATATCATTCACCTATAGCATCCCTGAATATGTAATTTTATCATGCAAAACAAAAAAAGCAATGTGCTAGTTATGCACATATTATGTAGCCTGAAGCCTGGCCAAGACGTTACATACATCTTGTGTACAACCAAGAGAACAAAATCACTAATTTTTAGTTTATAAAGATGCGGAAATTTGCACTTGGATAGCACATACATGCCTTATCTTGAGTGGTCGAAGGGGAATCACAACTTGCATTTTCAGGAGCATCAGTTTCCTTGCCCTTCTTCAGAAAAGAGGCAAAAAATACATGAGGGAGCATCATAGAAATTAACACTTCTATGGCGACGCAAGGAAGAAAATCTAATGGCAGAATTGGAATATCTAATTGCATTGCAATGTTGAAGTATACTGGCACCGAACCGGTGACCAGGCAGACGTCAAATAGAATGTTAAAACTTAAAACTGATATTGTTCCTTCTCAAAGTTGTCTGAGACAAAAAAAAAAAAGACAACATGTTTACAAACTGACTCATTAATAATAAGAAATTACACGATATTTCTAAAATTTACCTCATCGCATGGCAGTGGAATGTATCTTCCATCTTCAAATGTGTAATAAAGACCATCTCTACTGCTATAGTACCATCCAGCACTGGGATCATGATAAAACCCACTACTGCAACAGAATGAACCAAAGAAACTTGAATACTGGCCAAGTGAAGATCGTTATAACTATTAGTTGAACATTTAAGCATAATAGCAAAGCCAGATACTAAAATTTGCACGAAGGTTAAGAAAGTGAATGCACAGACTCATTTTATATCCTAAGCTAACACGAATGGCCAAAAAACTAGAACCAACCATATACGTGAACTTCTCATAAAGTACTACATATAATTCAGAAACAAGGACCTCATGAAACCAAAGACTGGCAATTGCTTTTCTCTAAATAGATAGGCCTTCCATATTTCTAGCTTAACTGATAGGGTGATGGATGCAACTTTAAAACATCGCCCATGTTTTATAATCATCAAGAAATCTCCTAGGTATCTGTTCTAATGTTTCCCTGGTCAAATGATCGTCTTACTTCTCTTTCCTAATTTGGCTACCAAAGAACTACTGCACAAACTCTCCAAGGGCCTAAGTGAAAGCTGCAAACCGCACAGGAATGCCAACATCAATACATGAACTTAAAGATGTTTGCATTGTTTCAACAACATATCTCACACCTTTAAGTTTTCTCTACCTCAGCCTTCCTTCAACCACATCTAAATTTTAACAGTTTTGTCGGTGCCAGGTTCCCTTTTTCCAACGAACTAGCAAAATTTTCTCAATATATTATCATTCTTGTGTACTATAAAATTCGCTAAACATTCCATAAACAAAACCAAAATGCCAAATAAAGAAGTGGAACCTATGTAAGCGAGAGTTATTGCGGCGACTCAAGAGTTACGAAACAAGAGGGGGAAAAGCCCAACATCATAGAAACAAATCGAGATGGGGAACCTTGCCTTCGTTGGAGCAAAACCCGAGAATGAACGAAAAGAGGGGGGGGATGAGAGACAAGAGAAGAAGAGGAAACCCTTCAACTCGCGATAACCGACACAAATCCGGACCTGGCGTGGTAGTAAAGCTTCGAACCGTCGTCCCACACGAAGGATGAAGAGGCATGGCTTTGCCGATCTCTCTCGAACTCTCCACCGCGACCGTCGTCCTGCTCCGGCCCCGCCATCTTTTGGCGTCCGCCTTCTCGGATCGCCCACCGTTTTGATGCGCGGAAGAGGACAGGGACTCCCTCGCAGATCGGCGGTCCCGTGAAACGTCAGCAGCTTATTGCGAGGAACGAGCCTGCGGCCCAAGTTGCGGACGCCCCTTTCGTTTCCCAACAGAATCTGGAGTTTGGGTTGGGCCTAGTTTGTTGTCGATTGATGCCCTCAAGGCGACGTTGGGTTGGCCCAGTAAGGCCCGTTTTACATGCCAACCAGCGTCTTTAGGAACATTTGTATTTTCGATGTATATTTAGAAGAAAAAAAATTGAATGAATGTATAGTTATGAAATATTTTAAATATGCATTGACGCAAGTATTGTTCGATACGATTATATTTTAAAAGTTAATAAATTTGCCATTAAATCATATGATTTTTATAGTTCGAATTTAAACGGTTCGGATACTCGAAACTTTCAACCCAACAACATCATTCGTTGGCATGGTGTAAGTTGCCACCACGACGTAGGTGGGCTTCATGCGTCGTATGAGTTGGCATGCGGATGGTCACACGGAACAGAAGCAAGTCTATCCATCTAACAGCAGCAGAAACATGCATGGGAAAGAGAGAGAAAAGAAATCATAGGGCGGGGCGCTCGTGTTGTTCCGACTACCGGCGTGCATGCGCCGGGAGCAGACAAAAAAAGTCTGCAGTCTCCAGTGCTGTGAGGAGGGAAGGGAGACGATCGAGGAAGAAGTCAGGGCCCCTCCGAGGAATTCCCCTACCACTGTGATGGATGTGACCTCCCTCCCCGTCCCAGCGGCAAAATCCCGCCAAAGGACAAAACTCTCTCTTCCCTCGGAGACTCCGGCTTCGTTTCTTGACTTGCAAGTTTCCGATCTTGTCCACCGATACATCTAAAACAAGAAGGGCGCACGGGAACCGGCCTCATGAATTTTGATATGTCGTGTCGAACACAAAGATAATAGAATCAGTCTGCGGCCGAAAAAGGAAGAATACTTTTATGTTTCTCTCCGTATATCACTGTAAAATGCGACCGAAGAGAAGTAAAAGAGGGGAGAGATTGCAGCAGCCTAACATTCAATGATGAGCGTCACAATCACAATGGAGCTTTAATGGACATCGTTTACCAGCTATACCTACTTTAATAAAGCGCGCGTACATCGGTTCATGATCGTCTTACGATCACCGTATCCATTAGGCGGATCGATCCATCCTCTTAAATAAATCTCTGAATTGTATCTTGGAGACGTTGACGAAGAATGGAAGTTAGTATTTGCTAAGCATGTTGATTATATAGTCATTACATAAAAAAGAAAACATTCGACGAACCCATAGTTCCCCGAGAAAAGATTTGTGCCTTGAATGCTCCTCCGGCCTCTGATTTGGTCTGGATCGTGACACGACAGTTGCCGGTCAGCTAGCATTTCTCCTCGAGAAGATCAACAAGTCTGTTCTTGCAAGGTGATGATGAAGCTTGATGCTGGAAGTGACTTCATGGTTCCGGAAATTTGTGGCTGCTTTCTTTCACTCGAAGTGCAGCCCTCCTGCACGCGCAGTTCTGAACCACACGGAATCACAGTTGAATACCCAGGCAGATTCTTCTTTGTAGATCATCGGTATCTTTTCCTGCATGCTTCCTTGTCCTTTCTAAGACCGATGCATGATGACGATCTACTTTCCTTTCATGATATAATGATGGTGAGTAGGTGAGCGTGGAGTTATGATTTCTAAGAAGCAAACAGCACGCCTACTTCACCGAGTATGCAGAACCAACTCCGCGTTAAACATCGAAGATTGTTTACGAACAACAAGGAACAAGTTAAACCACGGCAAAAAAAAAAAAAAAAAAGGAAAGGAAAAGAAAAGGAGGTGTCGAACTGCCCCCGGCGTTGTTTGCCACCTTCTGCAAGTCAACAAAGCTAAAGACCTATCTTTCAAATCAACCGTCAACTTTGGAGGTCCATCTCGCACACATACACGGCACAGTATTCGTGATGGGAACTCCTAGTGGAATGTTAGCGATCTCCGATTCGGCCCACAGATATATAACCGGTGGTTTAGAACCTAAAGAGTCAATCAATTCGTTCTAATTCCTCGATACATCATCAACTAATTGAATTCCATTTTTTCTACTGCCAAAAGTTGCCAGCGCAGTATGTTCCCACTTCTTCCAGTGTTGTTGTTAAGATCGCTGGTTAGTTCTATTGCAGTCGTCGTATGATATAGTAAACATCTGTGTCCGCAGGGGAAGACGGGGAGCTCAGAGAGAGAGAGAGAGAAGAGATGCCTCCAATTAATGCCGACTTGCATGAATTTTGAACACATATATATGGACTCCGTCGAGCATAGCTCTTGCCGGAGGGATGTAAGTCTTGACCTTAGAGCAACTTTCGGACGTAGCCACTGGTATCTTTGTATGATACACATCACTGGTGCAACATGACCGATACCTAACACGACGAATGCTTTTTCCTCGGATAAAGCCAAGACGCTCTTGTACAGTGCCAACAGTTCCAAGGCTATTCATTGCATGATGATGAATCAGACTGCCGGACAAACGTGCTACAGTTTCTGCGTTGCACTGGCGAAGCTTTGTGGTGGCTTTGCCTCCGACTCCATATTTTCACCCCACAAGTTCACATCCTTCTCATAAATGCCTCCTCAAATCTCCCTTTTTATATTTTTGGCTTAATGACTCTACCTGACGCAGTGGTCGTGGGAAACTAAAAACATTTGCCATCCATCGACTGGTGCCTTGGTAAGATGTTTCAAGATGTCTGGATCGGCAAATGCAACGTCGACGATGGATCGACAAACAAGACGAGCTCCTGATTTATTGTGGATATGGGAAAAAGGAGCCACGGCGTATCTCTTATGCCCCATAATCACAATTCAAAATCCTAATTCATGCTTGACGAAGGCACACACCAAACTACTCGCGCACCTGAATGCGTCCCATGCGTGGGTAGCATAACATGACCGGTCGACAAGAACATGTTTCAGAAATGAGACCAAGCAATGTATAAAATTCTTATGCTGATCGAGAATGATTCTACCATTGCGAGGGATGTCAACTCCGATCCCGTATCGGCCTCCATATCTGAGACGGGGAACACAGTATGAGACCCGTGGGAACGATCCTCGGCTTCACTGCGAGCTTCCCTCACCCGAAATCACCAGTGCCAATCCAACCATCTGATAATATTCGGAAGAAGATGACGGCTGCATTTACATATGTAGCAAGTTCTCTAACAAGGTGCAGTGCCACGTAATCAGTGTGCATCGTGACATGGCCATAAATGCAATACATAGTCAGGATCAAGAACCAACATATGTATGCCGCTGTAGTTACCGGAAAGAGCTTAGGTTGGTGGCTTTCTGATCGTTTTGGAGTTCACATGCCGTGATCTGCATCGCCACGGGATTGCTGTTTCCGTGATCTCCTGGAAAGTCGTTTGCAGACCACGGAGGAAGGCTGGGTCGTGCCATTGCAGGAGCCGGGCACAATGGACTTCCTCCATTAATGCCAGTCCTCCTGCAGTAGTCGATTCTTGGGTAGTCCATCATCGGCGACGCCATGGTTGGCGGAACGGGTAACCCCATGGGGATCTCGCTGCAGGCATAGCGGAGGAGTTCGGCATTGGCAGCGTCCAGCTCTTTCTGGAGCCTCTGAACCTGGCGTTGGAGCACGGAGATGGCACCGACGCAGCCGTAGACGGGGTCCTTAACCCGGGCTTCCGCCTCGTAGGCCAGAGAGTTGACGGCGTCCTCCCGCTGGTGAGGGAGCAGCTCGTTGAGGAGCTTGGTCACGTTGCTGGCCCCAAACACCTTGTGGACGTTGGCAAACTTCTGCGGCTCCTCCGGGGGAAAGTAGGGTGCAAAGATGCAGCCCGGCATGCACTTCCTCCTCAAGAACTTGCAGGCGGCACAAGGAGAGTTGGAGGAAGAACTTGATGATGCCATTACCCGACTGCATACACCGAGAACGGTATACACTTTTTCATTTACCTTTTTTTGGGAAAAATCTACTAGTTTGATCTGATTTCAATCGATAGACGGCCGCTGGCCCCTCGAGGGCCTGCTCATGATGTTCGATATTAGGGATAGGGTTTGAGGAAGAATGATGGGAATCAATTTCTTTCCATGTTGGAAGCTCTTCAGATCTCTAAAATCTACTAGCAGCCTGAAGCATGCTGCTGATGTGAGTCAGAACATGGATCAGTATGGCCAGGGTTGTGCACTTCCTCTCATGATTGCGGTCATCATAAATATACTCAAATGACGATGAGACAATAGAAAAAGAAATCCTAGATATGATAATCTCTCTGCATGCGTGTAGAAATCACTGTTGACGGACATAGGATAAAGCGAAGCGCAAGTATACCTCTCTGAGATCTGGGGGGGGGATTTGCTCAGAGGAGTCAGTATCTTTTGCCCTCGGCTGAGCCCTCTTTCCCGCGGCAGAAGCAGAAGCAGATCTGATCAGTTCTTCCAGAACCCAAGCAACTGCGGTCACGAAATTACAAAAATGAGTTTTGAGACTTCTCCTATCGGCCGAGAGCAAATCAAAGGAAAAGCGTGGAGAGGCATAACCAAACCCTCAGCTGACGAGAGAGAGAGAGAGAGAGAGAGAGAGAGAGAGAGGTGCAGCAAAAAGGAAGGCAAGGTGGAGGGAGAAAATCAAGTGTTTAGTGCGAGAAGAAGAATGTGGATGTGGTAAAGCAAACATACAAATACAAATAAGAAAAGACTGTAATTTATGTTAGCACATTCAAAAAGCGACCGTCGCACTACACGGAGAGAATATCTTGTCCTATACGCTTCTTATCCTTTGGCAGACTAAATTGTTTACGCAAGTTTTAGGCTCCCATCGAGCCAGGAGTCGTCGGCTATCTGCACTTCTAACTCACTGGTAATGTCCATTGATTTGATACAACAGTCCCCTGTTTTAGATTAACCAAAACAAATCATCTGCAGTCAGCATTCAGAGACTCGACACGTATGAGGGTCAGAGAAAGGCAACCTGACGCAAAATTTAGTGGGACCAAAGGCATCTATCCATCCATACATTACAATTAACCATGAGCTTATCTACAAATAATTTCCTATGTTTTTTTCTGTAATCAAATCACACGGCGAGTTACTGCTGTAGATATATCCATCCGCATGTCCTCTCTTTGTGGAGTCGCCTGCAGTTACGCGATGGCGCACGAAAAACTAATCAAATACAAATTAAATGTCTTTTCTTTGAAGTCCTTCGACAACGGTGGCGTCGAGAGATCAAGGACACACTTGCTTTCTGGATTTAGCCCACGCATGCATGCATGTTATACATCAACTCCTTAAACTTGTCTCTTGTCCTGTTAAACTGCGTTACTGCAAAATATACCTATACGTAGAATTATTCCATTACAAACTATGTATGCAGTCTGCAAAATCAAATGACAGTCCGAGTCATGAGTCTTGTAAAGCCGCTCAAACTATATCGGTGTAACCTAAATTATTTGGCGAGACACATGAAGGAACAGGATTTGCTTTCTTTCCGGATCATAGTAATTGTTGCGATAATATATGGAGAACATGAAACACCAGCACCGAGCCCTCGTTTACAAGTTAAACACGTATCTGGTTCTCAGCCGAACGAAAGCTACAGCAGATTCTCCATAGATCGTAGAGGCCTCGTAGTTTTGCGTTCTGGGAGAGTGATCGATCGAACATCATTATGTATTTCATCAGGGTAGCTGTGTTTTCTATTCTGTATGAACTGCCGTCGATGTAGAGGCGAGGTCTTTGATTTGGTTTTCTTATCGGCGATGTAGAGAATCAGATTGTGTTAATCTCGATTGCTATCTTACGCGTTTCAGTAGTTACATGAGAGATTCATAGAGGTCGACAGTCACAGAGATGGCAGTAAATGTGATGTAGATCGTAAGATGTATAGCTGTAGCTCTCTTATGTTAAGAGGAGGTCGTAGCACATTATGCGGATGCAAAAAGGGATGTATACATGGAGCGACAGTCTCCATATTAGCATGAGAAATTAGGAGGTTTCGAGTCGGATAATAAAGGGAAAAGAAAAGACCTGATGATCCAATCCACATGTAAAACGACATCTTCCCTGGTGCAAGTGTCCCCCTGATCCCTCGAGGTTTGAGCGTTCTGATGACCTTGTCCTCAACAGGCTTGATTGCCTCACCCACATTCTCGGTCTGAGACATTATTGGCCGGTGTGGTCATTGCACCTCGGTCGCAGGTCTCCCACGATGCCCGATGGATCGCTGTCCACCGGGTTCTCTTCGGCTGTTGGCCAAGCAAGCGAGCGTGTAGGGCAGCAGCCTTTCAAACTTTATATAGTTGCCGTCTTGTATGGATGCGTTCGTGCAGCTAAAGGCCAACTTCTATACTTCCAAACAATGGATCGGGACGCTGACAGCCAGGTTTCTGTGGGTTTTGTCGATCGATCGCACATCCCAGACCAGATTATGGTTGCTTGTGTGGCCTAAGCTTGGTCATGTCCAGTTTTACTACCACTCCACAGGCTGCGAAGAAGAAGAAGGGCATGCAACTGCTGCATCTTCCTGTTGAATCGGATCAGACATCGAGCATCGAGGAGTCTTCCACGAGCTTTGTAGTTTCCTGATCACGTTTTTGTGGGTGTCTAGAACAGTATATTTGCACGTTGTATGCAAAATCCAAAGAATTAATTAAAGGAAGCAGTGATGCGTTCATTCGGCACATACAACCCTCGAGCAGTGTTATTGTACGTATTCGATTCCTAATCCAGTGGCTTCGTTCGGTGCTGTCGGACGACGAGATCGAGAGACGGTGAGACGATGGATCCATAAGCAGGTTTCGCTTCCCAAAGTCCAAGATAACAATCGTGTTTTGGATCGAAGCAGCGTAAGTATTGGGATCACAGAGGTAACCGAGGCAAGTACCAAGGTACCGTGCAACAGGAATAACCAGGCCATTATTTCCTCGTCTCCACCCGGCGCGGCTGTTCACCGACGACTGTTGTCGGTTCATGTCACGTCTTATCTATTCAGAAGATGTTCCACCGCTATTTGGTCAAACGCAACCCGACCAAACTGTGGCGGTGCGGAACACTGTGCGCACGATTAAATGGGTCGCGAGGGCTGCGGTCCACGGAATCACATCCAATCGAATATTGTGTAACGATTAGACAACATACGATCACCATCATCCCTGTGTTGTTGCTCTCAGCGAAGCCGGTCTAGAATATATTGATGCTCCGGCATGAGTGCCCACGGGCATTGTTACCCCCAATCGAATCGAAAGAATTTGGGCCGCAAAATCATGCGATTTTACGGTTTACAGCAGACATAGCGAATTGACTTGATCTCAAAAACATTAATCTAATGGACTCGGGTTGACTCGCGATTCGATTGTGTACAATCGGTTGATTCGATTGAGTCGACCTCGAGTTTATATAGTCAACTCAACGTGTGTGTATATATATATAATATAATATAATATAATATATATATATATATATGTATGTACATACACACACACAATGTAATCACCGATAATTTCTTTCTTAATATAAATTAATTATTATAAATAATATATTACTTTATTATTAACTTTCATATTTATGTATTATAGTTAAGAAAATAATTAAATTTGATTTTCTTAATCACGTGAATAAGTTAAGAATTTTACTAATCAATTAGATTATTGATTGATTGATTGATTTCCTAATAAGTGATATGATTTTTAGGAAATAAATAGTATATATTCTATTTTTAAGTGTGAACTATTATAAATGAATATTATGTTTCTATTTTTATGTATAAAAACAAAATAAAATTAAATTAAGTATTTACTTACCTTTTGGCGAGATATCATATTCTCCTATATAAGGGGGCTCTCTTCTCTCGTTCTTCACCAAGTCTAACATAGGAGGATCGAGGAGAGGACTTCCCGAGGAGATGATCTCGATAAAAGTATAGCCGAGGAGAGGTAGGATCCTTTCTTTAGCTTTGATTTATGCTTTAAAATCTTGATATTGGTATTACTATAATTTTATAATGTATAATAATATTTTAATTTCGAAATTTCATGATTAATAAATAATGATAATTGATTTGTGATATTAGAATGATTATTTGATTAATATTGGTATTTCAATTTTAATATTGATTTAATTATTAAATTTTTTTATTTTAGATTAATAGTTCTAAATTATTTAATTAGATATATTTATGTTTTATAAATTATATGTGAATTTCTATGATTTAATTAGTCTTAAATTTAAGATTATGATTTAAATTCTTCAATTCATGAATTTGAGTTATTCTTGATAATTTAGATTTTTGAAATATTATTTGATGAGAGGATTCTAATTGGGGTTTGACTTAAGTTAAGTTAATCTGTCAGACTAAATTGACTAAGTCCATGCGGTTATGTGCGATTCAACCTATGTGATTATGTACAATCGGTTCATGTGACTAGGCATGACTTAGCCCCTATGGCCAGGTAAGAGCCAGCCCATGTGATAAGATATGATATAACCTATGTGGTCAGGTTTGATTCAACCATGTGGCTAGGTATAATCCAGTTCATGTGGCCTTGTACGTCCCAGCCCATGTGGTAAGGAACGATCTAATTATGTGGCCAAGCATAGACTCATGCGGCTAGGTATAACCCAGTCCATATGATCAGATACAACCCTAAATCATGTGTCTAAGCATGACCTAACTCACGAGTCAAGCATAGCCCAATTCAGTGGTAAGGTTTAACCTAACTTATGAGTAAAGCTTAGCCTAATCCATGAAGTTAAGCCTGCCTAGCGATGCGATTGTCGTTGGATATATCATCGTTCTTTTATCTAACCCGTTGTACCTCAACTTAACCTATTACTTGGGACAGATATATGCAGCGCATATGATCCGTCCAAGACTCAGGCGGGTTGGTTCAGTTTGGACTAGCATTATATGATATAGTCTGATTTTCTTTTCCTTTATTGGTTTGAGCTCTTTTGACTAAATCAAACATGTTTGATCGGTTAAGGTCCATTTAGGATGATTCCAAACTAACTTGACTAGTTCAAATCTACTTGACCTAATCGAGATCAATCAAATCTAAATTGGACCAGTCTAGGGTGATTCCAGATCGATTCTATAAGGATTTGAGGTTTATTCTGTTAGGCCATAATTGGATTGAATTTAATTTAAGTCGAGCTATTTCAATTAAGGTTTTGGTTGATTGAAGACTATTGAGAGATTATTATTTTTAAGCCTTTATGATTTAATGAATTTAAAGATTTATTTGAAGATGTCATTTGAAAAATAATTATGTAACTAGGCTAATGGTCCACATTGGAAGTGCAACATGTGAAAGAAGCTACGGGCTCATCATAGTGCGGAGCCACCAATGGATATAGTCTAGTAGATCATACATAAAGCATGGTCTCTTATAATATACTATTTCTTGGATGCATGTGTGAATGAATGTAAATGAAAAATCATGGATGTTTATGTATCCTTGCCGAGTGCAGGTATGACGATTTCCTTCGGGGATTAGCGGACTGTCAGACATGATGGTTAGACAGTTCCTCCATCCGTTGTTGGAAGGAACGTGTCCCCACTTGGGCGGGTGAGGGGTATCACTCCATCCGTTGTTGGGAGTGCGATATGGATTATCTCCATCCGTTGTTGGGAGAAATCTATCCCGTGAAGAATGCCTCTCCATCCACTGTTGGGAGAGTGCACCGTGGGGTGTGATGTACGTCTTTGTTATCTATTTGTTATGTATGTGTTACATGTGGCTGATGTATGATTTTACTTAAGAAATTATCATCATTTTTTTGATGTATAAGTTTTATGATGAATCAATATATTATTTCTTATTAAATTATTGATATTTGTTTTATGAATGTTAAAGATTATTTTTATGATTTTTTCGAGGGTCCTACTAGCAATTGTGGTTGCTAATATATTTTTATCTTATATTTATTTTCAGTGTAATCTACAACTTTATAATCGATATGAAAACTTGGATGGAAGAGACTCGTGAATCTATTAAGAAGATGTAGTATTTTTTTAGTTAATAGAATATTTATTATTATAAAGATAAAAAATTAAATTTAATGATAAAAAAGAAAAAAATATATTCTATATAAATTACGAATAATAAAATAATGATTTATTATATTTTATAAATCTGATATATATATATATACATAATATATATATATATATATATATATATATATATATATATATATATATATATACTATATATGTATACATATATATATATATATATATACATATATATATATATATATACATATATATAATGTATATATATATATATACATATATGATATATATATATGTATAATATATATATATATATATACATATATATATATATATATATATATGTATACATATATATATATATATATATATATATATATATATATATATATGTATGTATACATATATATGCTATACATATATATGAATATATGTATACATATATATATATACATACATATATATATCACCAATGCACAACAGAAGAACAACCGAACAAGTGGCTGCTTCGTTGGCGCAACAAACGAGTATAATTAAGCGCTCATGCGGGTTATATGGAGTGTCTTCAAGTTGAGTTTTAATCCTCTATATATATATATATATATATAAAAGAGGGAGCCAGGGAAGCGGAGGCGGCGTGCACCGGGATTCTGGGGGACGAGGGACGGTCGACGAGCGAGCCCTAGGTCTTTTTATATGCTACCGCTGCCAACATCGCCGGCCGAACAGAGAAAATCACCACCTCTTCGCTGCTGCCGCAAGCCGCCGCCTCCCGCTGTCGCCTCCTCTCGTCGGTATTGTTCCTTTCGTCCCTTCTTCTACCGTCTTCTCCCCTCTTTCGTTCCTTCCTGTTCACTCCTCTCCTCCCCACTCCTGTGCTTTTCTCTCTTGGCCTCTCCTGTTTTATCCTCTCTCCCCTCTCTTCTCCTCTCCGCTTCTCCCGTCTCCTCCCTCTCATGTGATCTCCTCGCTTCCTCTCTCTCCTGTTCTGTCGTCCCCTCCCTTCTCTAACGCTTGCTCGGTTATCTAGATTCGTATGTGGAGAGGAAGGTTTTATTTATGCATAATGAACTTGGACAATTCTCTGTATTTAAATTTTCGATTCTCTCGTTGCATTGTTTTTTAATTAACTTTGAAATCTCATAGTTAATCTATTTCTCTTCAACCTGTGTCATGCCCTAAACTTTCCTAAACTTTCCAAGGCACATGTGTCTCTTGTGATTTATTCAAAATTAAGATTGGAAGATGTTGATATCAAGGTTTAAAATCTCAACTTACTGCCAGTTTCGGATCTTGCTTGAATGGTGTGATTTTAGTATATTGAGCATCCATCAACATGTATTGGCGGTGTCACAAAAATATTAAAAATTCTGACTGGTAACAACATGAACCTATCTATCTATTTCCAGATATAATCAATGGTCCTGTTTTACCTCCAATTTAGGTTTCTTTATTTGCCTTTTTTTCCGCTCTTCTTTCTATTTGTTCACCCCCTACACCTGAGGAAGAAAAAGAATTCATTTATTTTTGTACGTGGACAGCAATATTCTTGGTTTCTCAATCTTTGTTTAATGGGTTAGGGCTTGGCATATACTCGTCTTACATTTGGTTGAGGCTTTATGATCAATAATTTGTTGTGCAGAATATAAGTTTTATCTCAATTAATTAAAGAGTTTATGATATTATAAGAAATTAAGAATTCCTTATGGTATGATTTGGGACTACCTTCATGCAGAAGCTATGTTTGATGAATTGGATCCTGCCGATGACATTTTTCATCACCCAGCTTCTTCCCCAGGTTATTGCTATCTCCAAACCTTTTTATTTGCTCAAAATTTTCTTGTTATTTTCAATGCTGATCCTAGCAGACCGAAAATTGGGCAAATTTCAACCTAAAGCTCGTGGAAAACCTGTTAAGGTTACCTCCGCAGCCCCTAAAACCTCTGATGCTACCCTGCATGCTCCTCCTCTCAAGCCTGTGGCTCTGGATACTGATTCATACCTTGAGGTGGAGCGCCCCTATCTCCAACCTTGTGTTTCCAATTCCTGTAGTGTGGCCTGTGACCACCATTCCATGCAAGAATCTGTTGGGCAATCAAAGTCCACACTTGCAGAACCCGTAGAATCTGAAGGTAAATATGTGGAAAATTTCCAGCAAAATCAAGGAAACATAGATCAGGTAAAGGTGAACCTTTTGTTAAGTTGTCACTTCTATGGTGGATAAACAATATTAGTAAAATCTTGTTGCTTCAGGATGCAGATATGTGCTTTGTCTTGGATTTTCCTAATGGTCACTTGAAGACGACTGGTAATCCTGGTTGTGTTATAAACTGGATTAACTTTGAAATATTACGACTAATTTATTTTGACACCCTGCTCTTTAAGTGTAAATTTTCATGTCATTAGGACCTGTTGATAACTTTAGGCCAAAAGCTAATTCACAACATGATGATAAAGAACTTGGCGTCGAGGAATCATTCTATGCCTCAACCCTCTGCTCTGGCTGCAACCAAACCGAGGCTACTCACTCTGAAATAAATGCAGCTCAACAACCATTTCAGGCTGAACAATCAATCCTTTTAAAGACCTCTAGAGATGGAGAATGTGTGCAAAGTGGTGATATTGACGTGCGACCCGATATTGCAGAGTCAAAGGAACAGGCAAGTTGCCTTTCAATGTTGGAGATGTAAGTTATTTGATTGTTTTCTATATAAGTTCTGGTTCTTATTAGCTTCTAAATGCTATCTCAGGCATCAACAAAGCTTTCCAACATGGACTCTCTTTATGACTTATCTCATTCTAGTGGAGCCACTGGTAAGTAGGAGTTGACAATTATTTTGGCTAATTCCTTAGGGATATAACAAGTTGAGGTAGGCAACACATGAAAATTTCTGGTTTTGATCGTATTTTTTTCTTTAAGAGGATATGAGTTGGATCATGATTTTGAACTGTAATTATCATACTTTTCCAGAGTAAATATTTGCATCGAGTATGATGTGCAGTTCAATCATTTAGCTTCTCATATATAAATTGTGATGGATAATAATGATCCGTGCCATTATAATGTAAAATTTTTTGTTTCTCCTAAAAATTTCTTCATTAAGCCTCTTATTGTTCTTGTAATTGAGTACAACATGAAGATTTAAGAGCAATGTCAAGGTTATATATCTAAGTTTACATTTAGCATGTACACTTAGATTAACAGGACAGAACTTGCAGATAACTGAGGGGTAAACTGGGACACTGTTACAAGCATACCGAATTCCAACTTAACTAGAATCTTCGGTGTTACATGGTGTCCAAATCAGGAAGGGTATCCAATACATTTGATCTGCAAACTCTAGTTACAGTGATTTAAAAAGCGCTAGGCGCCAAAAGGCGCCAAGGTCTAAAATCGCCCGAGGCGCTAGGCGCTCGCCCAAGCGCTAGCCCGAGCGAAGCGAGGCGCTAAAATATAAAAATATATAATATAATTAAAAAATATAATTATTTAAATAAAAATATATTATTAAATTAAAAAAATTAGTAGTATTAAAATAAAAATAATATATTATTAATTTAATAAATAAAAAATTTTGTTATTAGTATATTGTTAATAGTATATTGTTAATACTTGATATATCAATTGCGCTTCGATGCATTTATGAATTTTTTTTTTTAAATAAAAAATTAATTTTTTAATAAAAAGTTATTTTTTTAGTTTTTTTAAGACTCGGGCGACGTTGTCGAAGCCTCGGGCGACGTCCCCAAGGCTCATTTTTTTAATAGGAATTTTTTTTTTTAAACTTTTCGAGCGATGTCGCCCGTTGACATCTCGGACGTTGCCGAGGGCGGCGAGCGGCGGCGGCAGCGCACGGCAACACAATCAAGCGGCGATGGCAAGAGCGGCACGACCGGTGAGCGACGCATGACAATGCAAGCAAAGCGGCAGAGCGGCAAAGAAAGCGGCGCGGCAGCGTGACGAGCGGTGAGCGGTGGCGGCAGCAGCAATGGCGGTGACGACAACGATTCTGCGAGGGAGCGGCGAGCGACAACGGCAGCTGGAGCGGCGAGCGACAGCGGAAGCGGCAATGGGAGCGACGAGCGGCAGCGGCAGTAGAGACCAATCGCGATGGTTCGGACGCCCGGTTTAACCCGGGCGCTTGGGCTCGGGCGAGTGCCTAGGCCTCTTTGAAGCGCGCCGCCTGGAAGTGAAGCGAGGCGCTCGGGCCTCTCCTCGCCTCGCCCGAGCGCTTAGGCGAGCGCCCGAGCGCCTTTTTTAATCACTGTCTAGTTATTATTTATGTTAGAGATTTATTGTCTGCTAGGTCTAGATTATGGTCGTAAAACTGTAGTTAAACCTTGTGCTTGTCATTGGAGAATGGGCCTCATGCAAATTGCATGATTGGCATAGAAGAAGAAACAGGTCTTTCTGTTTCTGTCGAAATGGATTCCTCAACATCTAGGACCTATACATTAAAACATTGAGTTGTTCATGAATTGTCTGATCTCCTGGGAGGTTCATGTCATGAAGATCAATTCTATAATGCTGAAACGAGGTGGTTCTAATGTTTGATCAATAAAAAACTTAACTATGTATGTTTTCTGTTCTGTTGAAGTTGAGTTCCCATTATTAAGTTAGCCTATGTTCAGGTTGCATTTATGTTCCTCAGTATGAACTCCATTATGATAATTTTGGTGTGCTATCTCTACAATCTACACGTTGCTAATTTTCAGAATCCTTTTCATGTCCTCTTTTCATTGACTACATTTTCATTAGAGTGGTGGTTGTAAACAGAAGGTTTTGACACAATGTGCCATAAACATGTCATGTTATTACCATAAACTATTTTAGGTATGGAGGCAATTGTTGAGGACACAAACCTTGCAGCTGCTAGCTCTGGATCAAATATTTTGTCATCTGAATTGAATGCTACCCAACAACCTCTTATAGCAAAAGAATTCGCAGCCTCAAAATCCACTGATGATGGAGTTCAGGTCTCATTATCAGATGGTGATTTGCAAGCTTTTCCAGATAATCGACAAGAAGTGGTATTGAATGATTATTTTCCTTGAAGTGCAATTCACAGTTCAAGTTTACATTGTAGCTTATCTTTTGTGTGACCGGATTCATTTTAGGAGATGGCAATGCTTTCTGGCCTTGAATCACTTGATGAATTTTCTTTTCAGCACAATAGCACCACTGGTAAGTAGAGATGCAACAGAGTATTTCAACAATTTCAATGTTTCTGAGAATTAGATATAAATCCAACTCATGCATGTTGGATAATATCATATTTTTTCTTGGACATAGTCCTGTTTTTCATATGATTGTAGGCTCTCTTTACCAACATGTTCTATTCCTTTCTCTTTTGTCTTTTAACAAATGCTTTGGGATGAATTATTATCAACTTATTTTTCTTTCTAGATGTCAGACAAGTAGGCAAGTTCCAACCTAGAAACAAGTCACAACCAAAAAAGGGAACTGCTAAATCTGTTTCTTTTATTCTCCCTGATGCTTCCATTACTGGTCCTCCTCCGATGGGATCCTTTTCTTCTGAGATAACGAACCCTTCTTCTGTACAAGCGAAGATCGATATACCTGTGGACAACCCTTTGCAGTCATCAATCATAACCTCAGACTGCAATGAAGGTGTTCAAATAGATCACCGAGAGGTGGGAGAAGAGGTAAATTTTGCTTCTTGTCCGCTTGTCTTTTATCAGTAGAACTTGTTATATGGATATTCTGTTTGCTATTATGATGCATTAGGGAATTCAGGCTGAAACTTTCAATACTAATTTTCTTCCAAGCCAGCCACAACTTTATATGTAGCAATCCTCCTTGCAGTGGGATTATTGTTCAAAATTTGCTACTTTCTGATCTGTATTGAATTTTCTCTTTTTTCTTTACACTTCTGTTGAATCAGAGAGTTCATTCTGCTGGTTAATTTCATCTGATGCCCTGACTTGGATTAGGAGACATCACAAGCACTGGTTCTGCTGTCTGTAATAGTGCCATTGACACTGTCTCTTTTGATAAGGATCCAGCAACTGTAAAGACAGACTTCTTAGAGGATCATGCTTCTGATAAATCAGTGGACACTGATATTGACTCATTTGTTCCCTGATGACTTGGCCTTAGTGCAAACACATTTTACTGAGACTTCTAACCTTAAGTTGTTGCCAATGACATTTAAACTTACTGACCAAGTAATTGGTAGTATCTCTTATCCTAGATGGATTATGTAAGGTTAATTTTTATTTGATCACATCTTATGAGGTATGTCGCCTTTTTTTCGCAGAATAGAGAAGAAATTGGACTTCCAAAGGGTTTGGAGGATATTCATACCGAGTCCCAATCCCAAAATGTTCAAAAACTCAAGCAGCGGATCCATGAAGGAAGGCCTACTTCAGAAAATGGTGAAGATGCTGATGCTCATAAACCATGTAGGAAACTGAGAAAGAGGATAGCCAAGTGCAGTACTGACCAAATTGAAGTTGGAAGCAATAATGAACGTGATATTGACAACTTTAATGTATCTCAGATGGATGGCAGTCGAAGTGATGATTGTCATAGGGATGAAGACATGCCTAAGCCAAAGAGGACCAAGAGAAAGTCAAAGAGGCAGACAAATGAAATCGAAAAACCCACTCAGAAGCGTAAGAAAGCCTTTGAACAACCTGATTCTGTTATAGATAATTCACCTAAAAAGAAGTTTCCTCATGCCACAAGGCGAGGGAGAAGGCAAGGTAAATGAACTTCCCGTCTTACCAAATGTTATCATAAACTCATGCTGCACCTGTTGGAAGAAACTGAATGAACTGCAGTCAATAATTCATTATCTTTTAAATGTTTAGTGAACAAAGTTTTACTGCAAACACCTGAAGATGAGATTGACCCGAGACAGATTAGCATAAGAGACCTAATAATGCTTGCAGAGGCCAAGGAGCGGATAGCAGTATGTCTTTTTTGGCTGCTTGAATGTTATCACTTATGATTGGTATTGTTGTATTTTGATGTTATTTTGAATGTTATTCTGCAGAGTAAAGAAGCGGCGGCAATGAGTAAATTATTCTCAGGTCAGAGGTATGAAAAATATCTCACAGGGTTGCCAAATAGAATGTTTCACTTTGTGGGTTTTTAGATTATTTAGATATTGGGATCTCATGCTGCAGATCTTGGACATCTAGAAGATGTAAGCATACTCTCTCATTCTCTTTTAAATCAGTAACACTATATATTTTGAAACCCTACCTGGCCAGTGAATCTTTTTCTGGCTGTATTAGAGACGGTTTAATTGTCATGGAATAAATAAAATCTAAGATATATATCAATTTGACAACTATAAAAATGGACAGTGAATAAGCATATTTTTGTCTGATATATGAGGTCTGTAATCAATTTGGTTTGAGTAATATGTAAATGCAGACAATACATTTCAGTCATAATCATGTTTGCAACATAAAGGTTCAAAAGCAGACAAAACTTTTGAAAATTCTCTTATCCACCAAATCATATTTTCTTAATCTAAATACGTTGACAGGTAGGAACTTACAGAAGTATTGTCGCTAGAAACATGATAGTGAGAGGAAGATACTTTGAAAGATGAAGTAAATTAGTTATTGAATCTAATGGCATTGATAATGATGGATGAAGGGCCTTCTTAAAATAATGAGTGGTGGCAAGTAGAGAAGTGAGAAACATTTAGAAAAGTGCTTTTGACTTGGCCTTTAGCATGTCATTGTAGTAGGAGCCTTCCCTGAGATTGTGCCACAAATTAACTTGCTTAGATTTACCTTTGAATTTATGTTTGAAGATATGCAGTGGGGCATGCTTGGAGCTCTAATCGGAGCTTGTGATAGTCCTGTGGTATATTAGTCTTTGTGATTGTTTATTCATGTGCATGAGTGGCACATACCTTTGTGGTTTTTCTCCGTGGTTGTTTGGGGCATCTCTCTTTGTGGTTTTAGGATCCTCTCTTTTTAGGCTTCGAAAAACCTGGACTTGCTCATGGATTTTCCAAGTCAGAATGGTTGTACATATCTATGATCTGTACTAAATGCATAAATTTTGTGTATTTTCTGATGAAATTTTGTATATTTAAAAAGGATGTATATATAGGACTTATGCACCAGCTCAAAGGTTATGATAGTAACTATATGGAAAATCAAGTTAAGTTACACATGACAAACACTGTATTGAACCTCATGTATAGTTGTGCACTATCTGACACCCATAGATTACCACAAGTAGCCTCTCACTATGTGACAAAAAGAGCATATGGATGAGATATGGATGAAGAGGGGAAAATAATAGGGGCATGTTGATGCAAGTGAAGAGAACACAAAGGTGAGTGCAAAAGAGAAGGAAGAGAGGAAAAGGGACAGTTATATATTTTTCTGCTTGGTTGAGGATCCTATTTTGTTAAAGATAAGCATAGTATTTTTTTTGTTATTATAGTTTCAATTGCTTTAAATATCAAAAGGTAATTTTCATGTATATTTGCTTTTGACAAATAGATGTTTATCGTAGGGGCTGGTATGTAGTAATAAAGGAAAACATTTTAATATTAGCATAGTAGTTATTGATGAGAAGGGCTGTGATACAAACACCATGAAAACACAAAATGGAAATGAAATTTTTATGGAAAAGTTTAGTAACATCCATAATGGATGGGCATATCTTTTTAAACATATATAGGTTAATGTCCGTGTTATTATCCATCATCTTGTAAGAAGTTCTTCATAAATGCCATATCTAAATTCCATGATTTGATCAAAATTTTTATATAACAGTACTAGTTCTTTGTCCAATAATGAGGACATTCTTTTTGGAGAGGATCAAGAACTGAATCATTCAGGTGAAGAAGCAAATCAGAACGTGCAATCAACTCCCAAGACATTGAATTACCATTCTTACATGAACCGGCCACAAACTAGTAGATGGTCTAAAGCAGAAACAAAGTTGTTCTACGAGGTACTTTGATCTTGTCATACCATGTTTCTTTTTAGTTTATATGTAATATATGAAAAGAGGAATGCTGCAGCACATGTTTCTTTGAACTTGCTAGTGACAAACCAGCTCGAGATTTCACACAGTTGGCTTGCATTTCTCTAACCCGTGGCCTTTGTTTTTCTGCTTTTCTTTTGTTCAACTCTTATATTGTTCTTGTGTGCTTCCATAGATTCTTATTTCATTCATTACATACCAAGCAATCTGTTCTGAATACAGCATTCTGCCATCAAAATGGAGGGTTTAATTCCCCATTAAACCCTTTCTATGGCTGAAGTACATGACTGCATGCTTCTTTATGCCTCAGTGGCTCTGCCACAGTTAGCACCTCTTTTGAAATTTGGAGGATGCTGGATACCATTGGAGTGCAGTCAGTGAAACTTCACTTCATTTATCTTTTTCTTGGGTTTTGTATTTGTTTCTCCTTTCATCACACTGGCATGCATACTGTGTTGGCATGGCATAAGACCTCCATGCTAATGGCATGTGCTGCACCACATAAAAGACAAATATGGCAACTGCTTCGGTTACTGCTGTTATCATATATTGTATCGTAGATAGTGCATAGAATAGTCATTAGACAAACACATGTTATTTTCTAATTGTTAAATTAAGGAATTTAACCTTAGGATGTTCGTGATATTTTAAAAACATTTAAGGGTAATTAAACAGATATTTAACTATTTGACAAGGGTATGTTACAATATTTTCTTAGAATCAAAAATATGAAAATTTCAAAAAATAGAGATATGAATTATCAGAACTCAGAAATCATTTTCGATTTACTGTTTCCTCTGTACAAGTACTGAATATTCAGTCCTAATTACTTGATCTACGGGGACCGGTGAATTCAGTGCCTGCAGTGAGGGTAATTTGATCTATGTAAAGTTTGCTTGATGTTCCTCAATATTGATCTTTTGTGCAAGAATGACAGGAAAATCGATTGGGTAGTTCTTTAATTTTCTGCTGAACTATTGGTGATATGCTTTAATTTTATTAGGTGTTTCTGATTGAATTTTCTTTGTGTGCTGATTGAATATGTGTAGGCTATTCACCAATTTGGAACAGATTTTGCAATGATACAACAGCTGTTCCCTAATCGCACACGCCATCAAGTGAAACTAAAATTCAAAATTGAAGAACGCAAACATCCTTCACAAGTCCATGATGCTTTGCTTCGTCCTTCCAAAGGTATGAAATTGATTTTTTGCTGCTCCCAATTTTTTAAATTCTCTTAGTATGCGACTGACTTTTTGCTACTCTCACTCAAATTCTCTTAGCTTGATCTATCCCCTGATGTTTAATTTAAGTTCTGATTTTGCTATGAAGACAGATTTCTTCGATATTATAAAATGTTAGATTGAGTGAAGCAATCTATTGTACTTATCTGAACGAGTATAAATTCTATTTGTTAAATAAGGATCAACAATTTGACATCAGAAAGCAGAAATCAGCTATCCAAGCTATTTGAGAAATTTGATGTAAAAAAGGAATGAAATGAAGAAGAATTTAATAAAAACGGGGAGAAAAGGACTTGCTGGTAGAGAAGAAAAAAAAAGAAGAGGAATTCGGTGAAGAAAAGGGGAAAAATGATGGGAAAGACACTGACATGGGTGGTAGGCCTACTGCTAGTAAACTCAAAACCAGTAAAATACTGGGTAGTGGCCTGGTATGAATTTCAATTCGGTGAAGTTGCTTGTCTGTATGTTGGCTTGTGGCTAAACCGATAAGCACCCAACCAGTACTGGCTTGTCCAAGTGTCTTTGGATCCTCCTTCCTCTTGAAAACAGATGTAGAATGGAATAACAAAACTAAATACTTGTAAATATTTGAGTTGCAGCATCTGCAACACAATGTCATGAGATGGCCTTTAAGTGGATGAGGAACCTTTTCTTCTACCTTTTTGGCATCAGCACAATGGTAAGATCCTTCCTTTGTGATATAGATATTAGTGAGAGCCTCTTGCACTAGATTCGTCTTCATAATAAAATAATTAATTCACCTTGGTTTTAAATCACTGTGTTGCATTTTCCAATTAATGTGCATCCTGACCATCGTAACTGTACCCTAGTGGTAGGGGTTCATGGCAATCGGTTGAAGGTAGCCCACACATTATGTAACATATGATTGAGATGTGATCATAAGTCTCACATACGCATCATGATTACATTTTTTTTTTCTTTCATCGAAAGTATTTATTGTTAACCTTGACATCTAAATTCCCTCTCTTTCATATTTGAGGTATTTTAGTTCTAGAATTGAAGATAAATTGATGCTGATGTTGGAGAAGAGATGACTTAGCACCAGATACGGTGGTAGGATCCCTTACTTCCATGATTTTTGTTGAGTCAAAGAGCTAGAGAACATTATAATTATGAAACAGGATTTTTATATGTTATTTGATCAGTAATTCCATCATTTAATTATTGACTTGAATGATATAATACTAGTAATAATTCAGACGTGTAGGAAGCTTTCAGGAGATTCAATTGATGTTTACTTGATCAGAAATTCTACTTTTATAATGCCACAACTAGCCACAAATATGTAGGAGGAGGATGGAAGCTTGATGGAGGCAAAGAAACCATCAGAAATGTGCCTATTGTAGGGCATCAGATTGATATGTTGCACCTTATGTTTGATCCGTAGCCTGCTCTTTTATCCGAAACTGTGTGAGGCTTTGCAGTAGCTTCTTACTGATAGTCCTATGCCAGGCAGCTAATCTGCTATCATCATGTTCTTTAATTAATTTGGAAGCACTTTAAACATAAAGCCTGAAATGATTATATCTGTTTCATCAATTTTATTTGTTCATTTATTTTTGGAGATGTCACCATATACAAATCAATTAATCTATTGTGAAAATGCATGTGCAATTTGATAGGCTTAATCCTGATTATTTAAATTTTTGTTTTGGGGGGCAGATCGTACACACGTTATGCAAGTAATTAAGCAGCTCCAAACTAGGGCAAAGCCAACAACTTCCTACGGAGAGACAGATGGTGATCAGGTGAATACATTGCAGGATGGCGTTGGTAAAAAGGAGGTATCCCTTGAACGCTTCTCTCCAGATATAATCTGCTTGGTCACCCAGGATTCTAATTTGATATATCGGAATCTGTCGCCGAAGCAGGAAGAAACAGGTGGCATCCAGAGTGATCAGGAGCAGCAGAATGATTGTGAAGGTGAAGTTGAGGGCCCCGATCAGGAGCAGGATGATTGGAAAGGAGAAGCCAATAATAGTCCCTCGAATTTTGATGAGCATCAAGGTCTGTTCGAGTGGGATGGTGCTACTTCCCCTCGAGACACGGAAAAAGACGCTCTCTGGGAGATGTGAACCATGTTTGGACCCCTATCCTTCCTGCCTGCCTTCCTTCCCACGGAGTATCAATAATTATGATTGATTACCTACTTCCGCTATTTTATTATCTTCTTGTATCATAATTTTATTTCTCTCGTGTGTTGAGATTTGGGTTTCGTGATATGTCTGTAGGGTGCAATTGGTAACTTTAGAAATCAGCCGCAAAATTTTTGCCTCCGGAGTTGCTCTCCACGTGAAAGCTGGTTGCGCTGCTTTTGCTGTGCCAGACGATTGCTGGAAATTTAATTGTGATGCTCGTTTCTCCCTGGAACTCTGTATGGATGTGCCTCTTGTTTGTTCAGAATCGAAACAAAGCAAAACGTGAATCAACATGTCGTTCCTGCCGTTCCTCGTGGGATGATGATCCGTCGGAAATGCTAACCCGGAGTTTCTCACACGCTCGTCGGACGCCCAGCCACTGTTGCTGGTGGTGAAGGGTTCTGCAGCCTGTTCCAGAATCGGTCAAATCCAGTGATGACCACGATTCGGAGTACCTACCGCCCGCATGTGGCTGGTCCCGACCACTGTCGTCCCCTCGGGGAGCGAGGGGCCTGCAGCCCTCCCGACGACGGATGATGACTCGGGCTTCCGTCCGGGGGCGTTCAGAAAGGTCACCGACCATGCTGCGCGGCTCGCCATGACGTCGCGATGATGCCATTGCTGTGTCATGTTGACTTCATAGCAAAACGCGATCCCCATCCAATCCCGATCGATGGCATCGATGGTGCGTGTCAATCACGGTTTCCATCCACCGAGGACGCGTGACGAAGCAGAACCGTTGATCGACGATCGACGCTTCCAAACTTTGGAAGATACCAAATTGCTCCGGTGGGATCAGGATGAGTCGAGAAGCTGATAAGGAATCCCACTTCCTCTTTGCTTTTTTCCCCCTTTTGCAGCGACACGGTACGTATGGTCGACCGCTTTGTCTGCGTGAGGTTTTAGGCCGGGGAAACCGGCCTGAAATGATCCATCGCGGGCGCATGGTCCCTTCTGCCACAGCTGCCTTCTCATTGGCCAAGAAAAAGATCCACATCGACGTGCAGAAAGCAATGCACCTGAGCTAGTTTTAGCTTCCTCTTTTTCGAGTCCTCAAATGCCGCTTGCCTTCTGAGGCTGCAGCTTTTGTGCCAAAGCGGTTGTACCCCGCGAGCACATTGACCACCGCCCATCCCCGTCCTCCGTCCTCCTTCCCACCATCTGCCCGCTTTGATTTGACGATGGTTTGGGATTTTAGTCCATGCGACTTCAAATTTCTAATCTTTCTTCTCCGTTCGAGCCGCTCCTTTGCAACCATGGCGCCATGATCACGTTCCTCGATTGCAGCCTGGAAGACTCTTTTACTGAGATCTGCTCTTAAACCATACACTTGCGTGGTAGCCGAGACGGTTTGCATGATTGCCGAGGGACGCACGCATGCCGTGTCCTTGCGTGGGCATGACAACCCATGCGATGTACAAAAGACGAGCCACGCCGACCGCGACAAACCGCGGCGCTCTGCCTCCACGCGCGTATGCGTGCGCAGCAAATTAGACAACCCATTTATATGCATGTATGTCTATTCTACTTCAACTCCTTGTCTTATCCGAGCGGCAGCTACGCTTTAGGACCAGAAAGGCTAGCCATGGATCATGGCGTTCGATTTGACCACAGTCCTCCCAGTTTTATGTGTATGACTTCGTAGCAGGCTTGTTATCTTTTTAGCATTGTTCTCAGTGCTGGCTCCTTCGCCAGGTGGAAGGAAGCAAGATTGTTTAGCTACCAAGGAATATATGAAGTGGGAGATGATAGATGCTTAGAGGCAAAGGAGAGCATCAAAGGCCGACCAAAAGACGCTCTGGAGCTGGAGTCGATTGGTGTGAAGACCTCGACAAAGTGAAGTTGATTTGGGCACAATGAAGGAAAAGTGTCTGCCAGTTATAATAGCTGCAGGCTGTACCTGCATGCTCTTGGTCATGCGAAGTTAGAACATTAATGTCAGCTTCATTGATGTGGAGCTATCCATCGAAGCATTATTCCAGGCGTGTCTAATCCAATTTACTAAGATGAAGACGGAATCGTTCTTATTCCCTTTTGCACAGTAATAAATGTGCTATTTAACGTAAGCTAGATGTTCGATAAATTACAGTCGTGTTTCACATTAGTCTCCCTGCGGCCTGTTTTGTGTGACATGAACGATCGAGGTGTGTGGACTTGTTTGGTGGAGAGGGCCAGGCAAATTATTAGTGTATATTGTTGTTCATGTTGCTCCCATGAAATCATCACAGCAGGCAAAGAACAAGTAGGCCATTCCATGTCTGAGCGCAACAATAAAACAAAATAATGAACCATTTATCTTCTTCTTTCTTTGGGTTTCGTCTTTTTGACCTCGAATGGATTCAAATCAAAAGAGTTCAACGCATCTTTCTCTTCCATTTTCTTGTGCTGAGCTATTGGTTAAGCACTCCTGGGAGCATATATTCTACCTCCGCGTGCATGCATGCATGACTGTCATTAATTGGTAGCAAAGAGAGAAGTTAGCTAGGGATTGGTCCTGCTATCGTGACTGTGGGAATCATCTCCTCTTCTTCTTCTTCTTCTTCTAGGAAGCTGCATGCGAGAATCCAATTCTAGGGGGAATAGTAAGAACATTTTTAGTAGCAGTACCGTCACCTCGTTCTTAAGCAAAATTTATGTGCATCTCCACTACTATTTAAAGTCTTAGCTTGACTTTTGGTGACGGACGAGTTAAGGTTGCTTACAAATTTCACCTCATCATGTTCAGTCTTTGTAATTGCATGATGATTACTTTCTTTCACATTTAACTATCTACTTGGTTACATCGTCGTGTTATACATCTTTTATAGTTCCTGGAGACGACTTGTATTCGTGTCCATATTTAAAGATGCAATTAGTGGTATACATAATAATGATGCAGATAGTTAATTCCTTTTGAAAAATGTTAGAAAGACCATCATGATCATGAGACTACCAAAAAATCCAAAAGATTTAGAATCGATAAAATGCTCTTTTTAAAACATGCTGTAGTGAAAAATAATTATAGATAAATAAACGGCAGACATAATTATATATAAGTTTTAAATTCTTATCAAATCGAAGCTAAAGGTGATGACAGAAAGGCCCGACGGCTCTCTCTACCACTTTTTGTATTATCTATATTTGCTGCTGCCACAAAAAGCATGATGTAAAGCTGACTCGACCATATGTTGTTCCACGACTAGACGTAACCAAGCGCTATAGACGACGTACAAGAGATTCCATGCGATAACAAGATCTGCGCCTGAGAGAGAGAGAGAGAGAGAGTGTGTGTGTATCTTATTACCTAGTTGGGAAGCCTTGGGATCGAAGGGGATGATAGCAGGCTTAATGATCCCCTCGTAATTGCCTGCAACAACATCATTGAAGGGGGCAAAGGAAGAGAGAGGGAGAGATAGAGAGATGATCCCTGGTCTTTTTTCTTTGAGAGTTTTAAGAGACGGTCTTGTATCTTTAATTTCAGAGCCGCAGAAAGTGGAGAGCTACAGCGGTTGCACTCCGTCCTCTATTTCACTGCAGTTCCACATATATATATATATATATATATATATATATATATATATATATATATATATATTCTTGGTGGGAAAAGCAAAGAGGAAAGCTGGAAAAGCGTGATAGATTTATATGCTCAAGCCAGCTGTCCAAATATTATTTCTTTGGGTTGAGGAGTAGATTCCGGAGCTCCTGTGAGCTCACCCTTTTCTCTTCTTGGGGCTATCAAGCTTTTGAAGCGCCATGATGGGTTCTTCACATCTGGATCACTTCCACCAAGAAGAGCTTCATGGCCTCGCCTCTTTAGCCACGGTTCCAGCTTTCCACGATCTCGCCTGCAGCCGCGAGTGGAACCAAAACCAGCTACTGTAAGTTTTCGTACTCGAGTTCTTCCGCAGATCGGCTGTATACTTCCTCGGTATATAGAAGAACGACTCGATTGCCCTTGTTTTCTTCTACGTGTAGGCGAGTCGGAACTCACTTTATCTAATCCCTAGGATTTGGAATTTTCTTGCTTGGACTGTTTGCTACTTCTATTTCCGTCGCGGAGTCCTAGGGATTTGAAACCTCAGGATGATGGCATCTTTAAGCATTATTTGGTCTTTGCATTTAATCTCTGATGGGTAGCAGTGCCCTTTCGTAAACCTAGAGACCTTCTTCCCGAGCTTTGGCTTTTGCTCTCATCGGATGCATGGGCTTTGTGCAGTAACTTCGGTGACTACATTTCAAACGCCAGTGGAGCTCTACATCATGAAATCACTTCCCATGGCTCGCCCATGATTCAAGACATGGGGTGTCACTGGGCTTGCAATGACCAAGAGGGCTTCGTGAACCCGCTGCCTGCCTATCAACTTAACCTAGCGAAGGCCAAGGAGGCGCTGACGGACGACTCTTTCCGGAAGCTCAATGGGTTCTTTAAGGATCGCTCGGATCCAGACGACCAACCACACGAAAAGCTCTTCATGAGGGCATTAGCGTCAGATTGTCAGACGGATGGCCTTCGGCCGCTGCCGGGAAACTTGCCAGAAAACTCCAGCTTCGATGGTTGTGAAGGTGGCCACGCGGCTCTTCCGACTGCTAATTTTTCGCAGTCCTGTGCGCATCGGCCGGGCATGATGGATGATGTTCACGCCATGGATCTCTCGGCTTCAGCTGGATTAGGAGGGGTCTGCTTCTGGCAACCGTCGCTGGCTGGAATGGCCTTGCTAGGAGAGGATGCGTCTTCCGGGCTCGACCATCTACAACAATCGATTCGAGGACCATTTTATCTCCATCATAAAGTGGGTACATTTATTTATCTCTTCCCATCTAATCAAACAAGCCACGAACAAGTGAGCAATGATAATATACACTTTTAGAAGTACTATGATAGCTAAGGTGGGAAAAAAAAACAAAGAAAATGAAGACTAGGGATATATGTACATGTATACAAAACGGTGGTAATTGCATTCCCATGAGCGTCACAGCATACGATGACAACATTAGGGCCGAGGGCTGTGTGTTAATTTCAGAGTACATTGCACTTTTCAGCTTTATCGAGCGACACGAATCGTCTTTTCTGAAGCAAAAGAGTGCACAGAGAACAAGAAAGAAAATTTACGTGCTTTTCTTTAGGGTTATAAACACATCCACAAAGCTAATACCCGCGTAACTGTGCGCTCCTCTGAAGATGCCATCTCTGGTCAGCGGAGTGACAGAGGCAAGGAGATGCAGCAGCACTTGGGAGCACAAATCATCTCAAGCAGCACCCGGAAACCCTCGGTTCCAGCAGCAGCGCTCTTCCTGCTCTCCGTTCAAGGTACATGTTTCGGAGCACTGGCCACATATTTAGTCGCGGTTGCTTCATTGGTATTTTGATGCATTGTGTTGGTTGACGTGGTGATGGCCCAAAATAAAATGAAATAAAAGGTGAGGAAGGAGAAGCTGGGGGATAGGATTGCAGCACTGCAGCAGCTGGTGGCACCCTTCGGCAAGGTATCAACACCTCCTACCTTCCTACCTGCTCTAAACACCATGAGTGCTTCGCTTCTCTAAAGGAGGAAGAAACCTTAATCAGGCATTTTTCAGCACCGCGTAAAACGGTACATCTAAAATCAAAATGGTAGACGACGATTGATAATTAATGTACATGCATTATCCTTACGCTACTTAATTGTTCATTACCTTTGCCCTTAATTTATTATTACTTGATTTCGTGCATGGTTTACGATGCGCAGACTGACACAGCTTCGGTGCTCATGGAGGCCATCGGATACATCAAATTTCTATTGGACCAGGTCGAGGTAATCAGCTTCAGTATAAACATACGTCTGCTATGGCCATTTTTCGATGCCACAGCAACCGCTGTGATGAGAACCATCGCAATCGCGTGACTAATGACTATGTATTGCTCTGCCATGATGGTATCTTGCAGAAGCTAAGTGTGCCGTACATGAGGTCAACCGGCAGCAAGAAAAGATCAAGGACGACGCAAGAGGTACGTAGCCGTCTACCCCATGACATCAAGAACTGTAGGTCAATAATAATAACGTGTGTAGAGGTGGAATGTAGGAGGCAGAGGCTCATGTCATGTCACGTCAACACAAGGTCAACTCTGTAAGAGATTCGACTCCTGAGAAAAACCATACATTTAGACATCCATTCTCTTCGGCATAAGTTGTAAAGACACGCACTTCCGCTCCATCCTCACAACTTATTACCTCTCTTCCTAGGCATCAAACGAGGAGGCGAAGCGAGATCTGAGGAGTAGAGGGCTTTGCCTGGTGCCCTTGTCCTGCACATCATACATGACAGCAACGGAGCAAGGAGTTTGGGCGGCGGCCACATACGGGGGAAGTGATTGAGTGTGTACTCGCTCCATGGGAGGAAGCTGCAGCACGAGGTGGTGAGCGAGTGATTCCAGCTTTGGGGAGACTAAGAGACGACGAACGTTGCATGTTCCACCTTTCTCATGGTCATCCAGTTTGGGCTTCTAATGGCGATATATATGTGTGATCCGGATGGCGTTAGTTAGTCAAAGGAGCAAATTAACTCGCTCAGCTCATAAGAAATAGCAGGGCGTGGGTGATTTTTGTAGATCAATCTACCATCTGAAACAAGTACATGTAATTCTGGTCCCTGAATCGATGGGTTGGTGGTGGCGTGGAATTGTTGTTTCTGATCATTCGTACATGGAAGTCTTCTGCGAGAGACTAACCATGCATGCATGCATACGAGTTTGGTGCATGGAAATGTTCGTCTACGTGCACTAGTGAAGAAACATCAATGCGGGTTTCAGCTAGTTGTGCTGACGACCGACGTCAAGAAGCAACCTCGTCAACCTGAAGGTTGGGCCAAATACCAAGAGGAGATTTATAGGGAAGTGTTTATGTCTAAAGCATTGCATACAAACGTCTGAGCCAGAACAATCAAACGAAAAATGTGGTGACACGCACGCCCCAGCATTGTGAAGTTATTGACACATTCGATCCCTCCTCCTCCTCCTCCTTTCTCTTCGGCTCCAGTTCGATCCCTCCATGGCCTATCTCCGATCCCCCCAGGCGTCACTCTTGCCCAACCAAGCCCCTCCCGAGTTCTCCCGTCGATCCCTCCGGCAGAAACCCAAGCCCATCGCGGCGACGACCAGGACGGCCCCATGAACGAGTTCCTTTCCCGTTTCGTGTGGGCCATCCATCCCAAGCTCGCCGGCGGCTATCGAGCCGTCCCGAGATATACCCTCGACGTCATGCTTCTCGTCGTCTGCCGGAAAGTTGCCGCCTCGATGGAGCCTGGCGCTGACGCCGAGGACCCCCTGTGGATCTCAGCCAGGAACTGTGGAAGACTGTCGTGGAAGTGAGTGACTCGGTGCACGAGGCGATGCAGAGGGATCCGATGAGGGAGGAGCTCAGGAAATACCTCCGTTGCGATGAGGTCAAGGAGATGTGCCGATTCGCTTCGCAGGGGACATCGGCATCCGGGGGCCCTTGCCTCGAGAGCTTCGGTTCAAACGGGCGAGAGAAATAGTTAGATGAGGTCGAGTTTTGCCGGAGCCTGGATGAGATGCGGGAGCAAGCTCAGACGCAAGAAGATGGACAGAAAGGAGCGTTTCTAAACTCTCGAACTGATGCAAGGAGTGTCTCTTTGGCGGATGAGAAAGGTGGAGCGTCAAGAGTGGCAGCTTTTCCCCAGAGGAAGGGGAAGTTCAAGTACACGATTTATGGGGTGGATTTGTCGGACCCCCACCAGATGGGCGGAGGCGGTGGCTGAGAAGCATTTTGTGCCTGGGGAGTTGCAGCCTGTAGAAGAAAAGCGTAAGAAGATTGAGGAGAGCATCCTTTCGTAAAGAAGGAACTGGTAAATGATCATACATGAACTTTGATGGCAACTTTAATTACTTCACCATTAAACATACAAGAATCATTTTTTCCGTCAATATGATTATGTATACACGACATAAAATTTATGAATCAACTTCCTTGATCAGCCAAAAGAGGACAGACTTGGTTACAAGAAGGCAAGTGGTTGATGTGGGAAAGCATAAAACATCTTACAAGCACTGTGTGAGATGAGTAACATTTAGCAAAGACAACCACTTCCTCCTCCAAGATCTCGAACTCGCCACCGAAGTCACTTAGATGAAGAACATAATGTCAATGAAGGAATTAAATATTCAGAAGGAAGAAAGCAAATAAAAAAGCTCTGTACCTTCTTCACTGGTTCATTCACATGCCGGCTTGGTGTCGAAACTCGTCAAGCATATTGCAAATGCCTGGAATGCAGAGAGTGGATATTGATAATCCATGGTGAAAATATCCTTTCCTATTTTGCCAAACTGAAGAACAACTTTTTCCTGCTCTGCCGGAGAAACATGACGGGAGGGATCTGCAGCTGCCACGAGCTGAAAGTTCTTGACGGAAGCCACCGTCACTCGTCCTCTAAAGTTCAAGCACCAGCACTGAAGCTGCTCATGCCACCGAGGGGATTTATTCTTTAGAATGAGAGGTTCTCCATTGATCCGGACAGGTGCATTTGATTCATCGAGACCGGTGGAAGAAAAACCTATCACCGGCTGCTTGCCCTTCGAGACTGGTAAACCGGAGAGCCGTTGATCGACGGAGTGGATGAAACTGCTGGGTGCAGCGACACTCCCACCTTCTCGGACGGAGGAGATGGGAATCGAGTGCATCGTGCACCGCATTCTCCGTGGTCCTCGGGTCCGCAGGATGTTCAGCTCATAGGAGATGGTAGCAATGTTGTAATTGCCGGCCGGCACTCTCGGGGACACTTGCCTAGAATGAATCCTTCGATTTGAACGATTGCTTGAAGAAACTGCAGCGTCATGAGGAGGCTCGCCGTCACAAACAGTGAACTTTGTTCCCAGAAAGTTCGACCTGGTTGAGATCCAAAAGACCATGAGACGAACAGCAACGGAAGCATAATGCAATTCAGAGTGAAGTAGCCGAGAACACTTGCCTCGCTTTTCCGATGTAGGTACTGCTAGCTCGAGAGAAATCATCGGGATTCAATGAGATCACGAAGTTGGCGCTCGTTGCACGTCTGATCTTGTGGGCTGCCAACAAAAGCTTGTCGCTCTGCCCCTGCAGTGCTGCAGTTATCAGAGTTTGTCAACAGCATTAGAGAAGCTCATCTACAGTGCAGAATAACAGGACGCATGACACGCTTGATCCCACGTTGCACACGCCGTCGTGGAAAACTGGGATCCCTGACCTCGAGACTTGTTTCATGATGATCCACCGACATGATAAACTAAGGAGCATTCAGAAATTGATGGAGGAAATCTTCAAGCGGTGATGTAGAGAAGGAAATTACATATAGATTCGGAAATTTCTGTAAACCGGGTGGTGCAAGAATGAGATCAAGAAAGCCGAGTTAACCAGCGTAGATCCTAAGAAGCAAGCAACGAGGCAGAGAAAGGAATTGCTTACAGGGGGTCAGACCCAGGTACAAGCACAGGGTCGACGTCGCTCTCTCCCTCCGTATGAAGCACTGAATCGGGTGATCTCGTGGCCCAGGCTGATTTCAGATTGAGAACCAAAAATTACAAAGAAGATCGGGAAAAAGATTGAAATTTTCAGGGAAAGAATGAGATCTATGCACACAAATTTGTTCCCAAATCTGAGAGGGGGTTGAGGCGATCGGAGACCTGCTTGAGGGAGAAAGGGAAGGTGATCTGGCCACATTGCTCGGGGGACCTCACCACCTCCTTCGTGATGTTCCGCCACGAGTGGCACACCGCCGCGCACGCCAGCACATGCCTCCTCTCCGGCCACTCCACCTCACTCGCCTCCACTCTCTGGATCACATCCAGCAGCAGCTCCGGCGGCAGGTTCGCCCACCTCCCCTGCTGCTGCTGCTCTTCCAGCTCCTGCGGATGCGGGGCACATCCTCGGCTGTGCGCGGTCATCATCCATTCCATCGCTCCTCCTCCTCTTCTTGACATGCTCCCGATCCCATCCCTCAGCTCACGGACGAGGCTCTTAAACGACATTTCCCGGCTTCCAGGCCACAAGTTGCGGGGTCAATTAACCGGACGAGAAAGGGGGGAAGAGAAGGAAATCATTGGCATTTGAACAGTCTGCAAGATGAGCGTTTTTGGAGATCTAACAGATATCAAGAGAGAAATCGAAACAAGGAATTGCTTCTCTCTCTTTTCTTCTCGCCATGAATCAGGGAAGATGTGTAGATATCTTCATCAAAGCCTTCCGTCGGGAGGCGACGGCCACTCGGATGCCTCTGGAGTCTGAAGCAACAGGAAACCAAGATCTAATCCAATGGATTCCAATCAAGCATGACAAGGCGATGGCGGGTGGGGAGACCTCAACGAAGAGAAAGAAAGGAGTGGCAAAAGTCCGTCTTTTTTCGCTTCTCCCTTTTGCTCCTACAGAACTTGGAGGATAGGAGATTCCTCCGTCAAAAGGCCGCTCCCGAAGGACCACGAAAAGCTCATATTTCTCGATTGATTCCCGTTAATGGCGCAGAAATTAAATCTGTCGTCTCAAGATTACACGTTTCCAGCACGGATCCGATGAGGAATAGTACAATGCCAAGGACAGATTCCAGAACAAAAGAGGGATTATCCCATGGAGCAGAAAACAAATTGAAAGCATTCAAAGAAAAAACCAGTCTTTTTTTATCAAATCAAGAAAGACAAGGGAAAAATATGGCTCCTTTCGAAGAAAAAAAATCATCATTTTTTCTTTTTGCACTAAGATCCAATGGAGACACGAACAATTGCGGAGAACGAGTCGCTCGGATCCCAAAAAAAGCTCTCGCCTTTACCCTCCGCCTCTCGCTCGATCCTCCATCTACCCTCCCTGTCGCTCCCTCCTCCGACGATCTGTTGGCGTTGCAATTATGCACGGCACAGTTAGCCACGCCATGTCAATCACAGATTAAATGGCTCGAAAAATGTGGATAAGAAGGAATAAAGGGACCCGACGTCCATGACAAAAAAAAAAAAAGTTAGCTTGCATTAGATTAGCACGAGATTCCATGGATGCATGCAAAGGCGATGCGCCATTCTAAATGCATCAGGTGCTTCGTTGGTTTTGTGACGGCATTTGATACAAAACCACATTCCAAGGAGTTTCTCCTCATCCTTCCTCCAATGCTTCAACTTGGCTTTTGATTCAAGTGCCAGGAGAATTCAATCACGTCACGGGAGGTATCGAAGCGGACCTTTTTCGGACGACCACGCTATGATCTTCCATTATCTTCGTCTCCTCTTTTTCGAAAGAAGGCACGAAACTATTAGATATTTAATATGTACACGAATTCTCCGTCCAAGAAGCCACTGCGTTTTCTAATCTTACGATCTACCGTATTGCTTGGTTGACACCGAGAGAGTGCATGATGGATGATCCCAAGTGGTAAGTCGAATCCAGGTGGCGTCGAAGACGACGGGCATAGGCTGCGGCGCTGTTGGGGGCCGTTGCGGTGCACAGGTCTCCGACGGCGAGGCGGAGGTTTTTTAATGCATCGGAGACACTGAGGAGCGGCGACCGGGACGGAGGAGAAAGCCGGCGACAGTGCAATGGGGTCGGGCCACTTATTCTTTGGTTTCTTACTTCTCATTTATCTCCTTGCCCTTTCTCCTCCTCGGTCCCTACTTTTTCCCTCCGTCGTTTGCCCCAACTATCTTCTCCTTCCCCTTCTGCTTCTCTTCCTGTTATTCTCTCCCCTCGTCATCCTCCTGCTCGTGCATGTGTCCTCCGCTGCCTCTTTCTCTTCTAGTCAGTCTTCCTAGTCGACGGTGAGTCCGACCAGCGTTGGGGACGGCGGTCGGAATCAGCGACGGTGGCGGCCCAAGTTATGTGTTACTAGATCCGGTCACCGCGACTGACAATAAGAATAATAACCTCACGGTTTTGATGCCAAAAATATTTTTTTTGGGACATTCTGTCGCTAAACTAAGATGCGGTAACCTCACACGTTCGTGTTCATACCCACACTTAACGGGTCGGAGTCTGTTCAATACGGATGGGTCTGTGCGGCCCGGTCCCATACGGGCCGTTCCTGCTATCTTCGCGTCGTAGTTGTAGACGGCCCGGGCCCACCCAAACCCGTGTCATTGCAGATCTAGATGTAGGATACAACCACCGCAGGTAAAAATAAGAACACGAAATCTAAAGGATTTGTTGGCGAAAAAATATTTTTTGGGCCTCTTTGTTGCCCATCGCGGACGCATTAACCTTACCGGGAGGTGTTTCCACTCAGCATGTTGCGGGTCCGAGCCGCCTCATCCATAAAGGGCGGCCCAATTGTGGCCCAACTTGGTGCCCCGGGGTCGAGATCTTTGTTGTCCCAACTCTGGCGTGGCCTGCCCGGGGTCTAACTTGGTGTTGACCAGTTTTGGTCAGGATACGACCCAGAAAAGGCTCGGCCAGGGCCGTCTCTGGAACGGATCGAGCTTGTTTAATCGCCAGACAGTTTTGTTTTTTTTTTTTTTATCTTCGTCGATCAAAGTTACATTAGCAGGTAGGTGGAGCCATGGTTTTGGTGAAGTGCCCAAATCAAGCTCGTAGTGGTCATTAAAGCTGCCAAATGGACGTAGAGGGGGTGATGTGATTGCTCCCCCACGACATCTCATCATCCTTGTGGCCACAGCACACCGGATGTATCTTCCTTGCGTTTTATTTGTGCGTTCCACATGTCCATTTTCCTGACACGAGAAACAAACGAGCGATGCCGGCCATCGTTGTCCTGGAAAGCGATGCAAGGAGGTGCCGGGGACGTCATCTCTGACCTACTGCATGCGTGATAATGTTTAATTTCCTGACAAAATATCCGGGATTATAAATCGGATCCTCATCGTTTTTGGACAACGCAAGTGGCTCCTATTTGCTCATTTGTCTTCCTGTTGCCAAATTAATTGGCTCCGAATCCGGTCGAGCATGAACTGCACCGATTGCAATCCCTACTAGTCGTCTGTATTTTCAGCGATTATCGATATTGTTGTAGGCTTTCTGATCTTTATGTGTTCGTCCATTTTACTTCTTGTTCAGATGTTCTTCTCCGGCTGACCTGGTCGTGCATCGCTCAGTATCTGAATTGGGGAGGGGATGCTTCCTCCCCTTTGCTCAAGACGTTATACATAAATGAGCACTACGGTTGACGAATCATGTAAAGCTTGGACAAGCCTCAATCACATACTGCCATTAGCGTTCTGGCAGGTGGCTACGCTGAAATGAACGACGGCAAAAGGGCGAAAGCTACTGATTCAAAGAATCTATGGAAGGACCAGTAAGCGACAAGGTGGTGAAAGAAACAGAGATCAATAGAAGTGTTACGTGGTTCAGGGTTTACGGGTGATGATCATTTGTATATATGTATATATGGCTGATGATGGTTGTATAGCCAATTCCCGGGGGTGATTGGACGCCTGCTGCCGCTTCCTTCTGAGATTTTTGCCATTAATGGCCAGCCTCCACGCCCTGCGCAAGGCACAGAGGGCCCAGGGTCCGGCCACCATCATGGCCATCGGCACCGCCAACCCTCCCAACCTCTACGAACAGAGCACCTATCCCGACTACTACTTCCGCGTCACCAACTCCGAGCACAAGCAGGATCTCAAGCACAAGTTTCGGCGCATGTGTAAGACCCTGTTATAGTTTTTGTTTTCGTCAAGCATATCGTTCTTCCGACAAAGAATTTGAGAGAGAGAGAGAGAGAGAGAGAGAGAGAGAGAGAGAGAGAGAGAGAGAGAGAGAGAGAGAGAGAGAGAGATGCTGATAAGAGGAAGAAGAACAGAAACGAGAACTACCTTGCCTTTCTGATCTGCCTTTTTTTGGGTGCATGAAGGCGAGAAGACGAGGGTCAAACGGCGCTACCTGTATCTCACCGAGGAGATCCTCAAGGAGAGACCAAAACTGTGCTCCTACATGGAGCCATCCTTCGACGACCGGCAGGACATCGTGGTGGAGGAGGTGCCCAAGCTGGCCAAGGAAGCCGCCACCAAGGCCATCAAGGAGTGGGGCCGCTCCAAGTCCGACATCACCCACTTGGTCTTCTGCTCCATCAGCGGCATCGACATGCCCGGCGCCGACTACCGCCTCGCCAAGCTCCTCGGCCTCCCGTTGTCCGTCAACCGCATCATGCTCTACAGCCAGGCCTGCCACATGGGCGCCGCCATGCTCCGCATCGCCAAGGACCTCGCCGAGAACAACAAGGGGGCTCGCGTGCTCGTGGTGTCCTGCGAGATCACCGTCCTCAGCTTCCGAGGCCCGGACGAGCACGACTTCGAGGCCCTCGCTGGTCAAGCGGGGTTCGGTGACGGAGCAGCTGCGGTCATCGTGGGCGCCGATCCGATCCAAGGCCTGGAGAAGCCGATCTACGAGATCATGTCGGCCACGCAAGTAACGGTGCCGGAGAGCGAGAAGGCCGTGGGAGGCCACCTCCGGGAGGTCGGCCTGACCTTCCACTTCTTCAACCAGCTGCCCATGATCATCGCCGACAACATCGGGAGCAGCCTGGCGGACGCATTCAAGCCCTTGGGCGTCACCGACTGGAACGAGGTGTTCTGGGTGGCGCACCCGGGGAACTGGGCCATCATGGACGCCATCGAGTCCAAGCTGGGGCTCCTGCCGGAGAAGCTCAGCACAGCACGGCATGTGTTCGCCGAGTACGGCAACATGCAGAGCGCCACCGTGTATTTCGTGATGGATGAGGTGAGGAAGCGGTCGGTGGTGGAGGGGCGGGCGACCACCGGGGATGGACTGCAGTGGGGCGTGCTCTTTGGGTTTGGACCGGGGCTCAGCATCGAGACTGTCGTGCTCCGCAGCGTACCTCTCTAGGGGCCGGGGCAGGTATTTCCGCGCGCAGTGGCAGTGCTAATGTTGCTTCTTCCGTACGCGCATGCAATTAAACTGGTAATTTCCCCTCGTTTCGTTTTCCTGCTTCATGTTGTCATTCATGGCTTTGGTTCTCCGATGTATGGTCGTGCAGCAACGCTCGTGTTGCCTCTTCCGTGCCAGTAACGAGAGTTTGCTTTCCCCTTCATGGGTGAGGTTTCCCAAGGTCGACTCTCCACCGCCGATCTTTAATTAGATGGAGTGTTGGAGCCACCCCCTTCGTTCCACCTCATGCTACAACGATACATAGAACATTAACGAAACTTTTTCCTTGGAATCCACACGTACAAGGAGAATGACCAGCTGACATATATATTTATCAATAATCAAGCATAGCATGGGTTGACTTGATCATGAATAGTTCTCGTGGAGGTTGCCCAGTAAATAATCCACGGCGTGTCCGGCGAGCGGCAGGTGGGGGGGTTCAGAGACTCGGTGGCTTCTTTTTCCTGAGTCGATGAAACACCAGTAAAAAGATGATGTCAAAATGCACTCACTTCTACTATTGTAGTGTTGAACACAGATGCCATTTCTTTTTACTGGCTTTAATCGTTACAGATTATGACGCACAGAAGGAAAAAACAATAGGCCTGCATGAGGCAAGAAAGGAAAACGATCCTGATGATGAGCCAAAAACAGCTCAAGGATCATGTCAGAATCAACCTTAACAATGCTGATGAGCGAAAGAAAAGAGAGAGGAAGATGATCCTTATTGGAGCGTCATCAAACATGTTCGTAAGATGCATGAGATGAGATTTAATAACTCACTGCACCTCCGATACATTTGAAATCAGGTACAAACAAACTATGGACACCACATCAGATGGCACGCTTCCCCCATCGCTACGGTAATTTAGGCGCAGCCACAACAGGGGAGACGGTGATGGGACACCCGCTTCGCAGCATCGGGAACATTGCTCCTTTCTGCAAGCTCGAATCCGAATCAGTCACCCTCCACCTGATCAACAATAAGCCACAAGCTTTGAAATATCTTGTGTGATAGATTTTTATGGTCAATGACGAAGAGTCTCGAATCCATTTTTCTTTTTCCCTTTCTTTTAATGCCAATTCTGCTCACAAGTTAGAAACCATAATCCTATAGCTTTTATTCTCTGATAAGAATGCAGGGAAAACCGCAAAAAGTAAACAATAGATTAGATCACAGAGAGAATAATTCCGGGGGAACCAACCCACCTGTATGTCGTAACGAGCCGATGTAGAAAAACTAGCATCATGGCCTTGGCTAGGTTCATTCCCACGCAAATCCTCCCTCCTATTCCAAATGCCAAGAAGCTGTAGGGCTTGGAGTCTTCCTGTATCAGAGGAAACCATAGCTGATGTTAAAAAGATGAAAGGCATCAATGTCATGGACAACAAGATGCTTCCTCCATAGGCGTTCTTTTTGTTTTCCAGTCTCATTTGTTTGGCTATATCAGTGAACGAGGACAACAAATGACCCAGCTCAAAAAACTTACGTCAAACCTCGATGGATTGAACTTTGCTGGGTCATCATACACCTCAGGATCATAGTGTATAGACCTCGCATTGACATTCACGATCCACCCTTTCTGAATCCTTAATCCTGCCAGGAACACACACAAAGATACTAATCAGTGTTACGAAAAGCCAAATATTTTTCGGTAAAGCTATGATACCTTAGCGGTAGCTAAGACCTGTTTAAGTCAGATTTTCCTTTCGCGAATATCACAAAAGGCCTACGACCGTAAGATACTACTACTATGTACCGTATCCGTTAAGAGAGACACGGTAAAAAAAAATGGAAATGCAGATAAAGAATTGAACTTCAGATACCTTTACGAAAGCTACTAATCTTCTCTCTCAAATAAAAACGCAGATGACCTAATTATGAACCAGGGCAAAGAGCTTCACTGGCAGACTTTAAAAACCAAAGCTCAGTAAACTTGAGTCTTAATTTCGACAAAAGAAGGCTTTCTGTTCTGGCAGCAGGCCAGCATATCTACTGTTGGGCCTTTGGCCACCACATACCTCCGATCTCAGAGTCCTTCAGTGCCACTCTCGGAAACCAAGACACGATCGTTGCCATCCTTAAGGTCTCCTTCACGATCTGTACAGGGAGTGAATTCAAATCACAAAGCTATTCTTGCCAGGCTACATAAAACGTGAATACAAGCTTGCTTCAGAGATATGTCGAACGAATTCTCATGTATGAGCTCTCTTATGGTTAAAAGGCTTTACAGCCTTCGCATTGGTAGGACGCGCATCCGAGGCAAAACCGCAAATGCACAAAGACCTACCAACCACAAACTTGAATAAATTTTGATATATAGTGTCGCATCTTCAACCAGCAAGCCCAGAAGCAGCTGTGAGCTCACCTTAATAGCATATGGCATAACATTAAGAACTTCAGATCCAAGAGGTGACAAAGAATTTGTAAATGCTAGCTCCAAGTGTAAAGCCTGTACAGCAATACCACATTAGAATATACAGTCACATCGGCATTAGACAGTATCAAACAACTTTACTTCCCTACTTATAGATCTTTTACGTACCCTTAGTTTTTCTTGGACCTCTTGGTTCTCATCCAAGTACTTGACCATCCAAGCTATTGAACTTGCCGTTGTCACCTGACCTGCACATAAAACTAGTTAGGAAATTCCCGCATACGCATTTGTTCAACGTGAAACATAGCAAGTGTTTCAAGCGCACCTGCAATTATCAGTGTCAAGATATTATCCAAGATTTGTTCATCCGTCAGTGGCTCAACACCGTGTGATTCATCTCTTACAAGGCCTTGTAAGAAGTCTTCATGACACTCCGATCCCTTTTTCCTTAAATCTATCATTTTTCTTAGCGTATTCATTATCCTTCTCCTGGCCTGCCTCATCAATTCATACCTCTCATGTGAGTAATACACCTCTTTCTTAGTCTCCAAAGTGTGGTTCCAAGAACTTACTTACCTTGAGACCCCTGTAAAATCTAGTCCCCGGAAACTTCAAAGGCAAGGCAAGCATCGCTTCGCTTACTTCAGAAACATCATTTCTTAGAATTTCTAGCTCGTGCTCATCCTCTGTGCTTATGAGCATCTTACAGATCGCATTGAATGTTATCTGAAATTAAGAATCAGGTTTCACAGGATTAGAACTTCTTAAATAATTCAAGAGTTTGTGGATTGCACAAGCCTGGGGATCGCTACCTTCATAGCATCGCTAAGCAGCAGGACAGTATCCTTCTGCTCCCAACCGCGCAAAGTATGAATGACCAATTCATCAAATTTCTTGACTGTTGAATCCATTGAGTCTAATTTGAACAGGCAGGAGATGTGGCGACGGATGAGCTTGTGTTGCTCATGAGAAGCACAAAGCAAACTTTGATCTCCCACGAGCTCCGTTATCGACCTTATGTACCTCTTTGAAAAATCAGGAGACTCGTGACCTAGGAGCATCCGAACGGCTTCGATGCTCGACACAAAAACCTGGGTGCGTCCGAGTATATTGGTTTTGAAACACTCCCCGTACCTGTGGAGAAAACACAGACGAACGTGAATCCAGCAGTATCAACCAGGGCATAGGTGGCTTAAACCCAGAGCATCTACAGCTCATCTTGCAAAAAGGCATCTTATGAGGAGCAGCTAGTATGCAGTTTCTGCAAGCGGAATTGATTTGCTAATAACCAGTCAAGGGCAAATCATGTAGCGAATTGGGGCGGGCGTATCTATTCTTCGTATCTGCATGTTTATGCCAAAATCTAAGAACATAGTGCATCCTATGAGTGGGTTTAACTAGATCAGGGCGTCAGATCTGGGTGCATGTATGCATGTCTTTGCCAGATTACACTAATCTAGTACCGACAGTGTTCGAAATCACAAAGAAAGAGGCAAAGGAAGAACATCTTTATCTCTTTGTTTTTCCACTTAGTTCAACTGTAAATCCCCAGTAGCTCCTCAGCGATGTCACCGAGCTATCAAACAACAAAAGTGACAAGGACCGAAGAGAGACCCAAGATTCGATCGGCAGAAGCATAATAGCTCTGCTTCTCTGCTCTGCTCTCTGGCAAAATCATATACCGTGGTGATGCTCTGCAAGCACAAGATGAAAGAATAACACCTAGTTCGATGTGATTTCGAGGGGTTGGAGATCACCGTAGATGGCGTGCCCTGACGAAGTCGTAAACGCCCCTGCCGCTGTGGTTGGCCGCTAGGAATGCCGGTGTCTCCCCGATCAGAGGAAGTCCGGTGGTCCCCGGAGGAGAGGCCGCCACCATCGCCCTCCGGGAGTTTCTTCGTGTCACCCTCAACGCTCGGACGACCAAGCACGTGAGCAGAGAGAGGGAGATGAGCACGAAAAAGGGAGAACGAAGAAGCTGGCCGAGAGCGAGACACAGGTGGCTCGCCATCTTCCGGCCGTCTCCCTCTGCCGATGGCTTGCCCTTAAGAGCAACCTCGGAGGCAGCCGCCGCCGCCACCACCACCACCGCAAGGAGTGGGAAGTGGAATTCATCATGATGTAAGATGCCAACTTTCTTCCGCAGGAAGCACCCCACTCGAGATTGCGTGACGACAGGTCGGATCTTGTATCATTTTGCTTGGAGTGGCTGTCAAATTTTCATTCACTCCCATCCAAAACATCTCCAATCCTCACTAGCGTCAGGTTCAATTTTGCTCGAGACAACGCCTTTCTCCACTTGAGAACCCAAGTCTGGATTCGGTCAATACAAAAACAATTGATTAGTGTAAAGCGACGATGATGTTGGGAAGGGTCAAATCCATGATACTAATAATAACAACAACAACAATAATGCAGATAGAAAGGAGCGTCCCACGGCAGGCACAGCGGACGGAGGAGGCTCCTTGTGCTGCTGTTCACCAATCGAATCCATGACGACTCCACAGGACTTGTCCGTGGTGCGATGCACGATCCTCCCCAGTAGATTAGATGACCATTTTGTCATGTCCAAAGTTCGCCTTACGTTGGAGGCAGGGATGTCGTGATACTTAGAGTCAACGTCTTTCGGCGGAGGTAGGAACGTAATGATACTGGGAGTCAATGCGGCCTGTGGCCAGGAGATACGACTGCGACAGGAGTCACTTGTACGCAAATAAAAGAATGCGAGGAATCCTATAAAGAAAACAGAAGATCCTGGGGACTAATGTGCAAAAACTCAAGATCCACAGTTCTTTCCCCTGCCCCCGATCACAAACCCTCACCCTAGAAAAGTTGGAGTGCGATGGCCGAATGGTGGATGAGGGTCTTCTGCATCGGCGACGGCGGATTCATTGTGTCTGTTCCAATGACTCTTCCTTCGTGGTATCCATTTCTCCAAAAAAAAAAAAAAGGCCTTCTCTAGTTCTTGATACTTTTGGCCCCGTCGTTTTGATGTTCTTTTTCCAAGAAAACGTTGGACGTGGAAGAGCGGTGATCTGATATGTCATGTATCTGATGAATCAGGTTCGTTGGTCCTATTTGTTTTGTTGTTTGGATCTTTTCTTTGCGAGAAAATTAGGGTTTGCAAGATTGGTAGGCAAGATCGTCTCCTAGGTTGTTCTATTCGGTCGCTGAATATAAATTCCATTATGTTTCCTTCGCTCTCTAAAAGTTGGTTGAATCGGTAACAGTCGCTTGAAAAATTACTGCGGGGCTTCCCTCGTACGATGACCTCAAACATGTTTTGACTCGCTTGGATCTACCACATTTATCTTGCATTGGTAGAAAGATTATGATTCTTCGATTGTACTTGTTTTCTAAAGCTGTTCTAGTACTAGTTCAAGGTACTTTCGGTGGTCGTTTGCGAAATTGCAAATTTAAACGATGTCTACAGCGATTAGAAGGTAGATTTATGATTCGATCATGCAGTTGTCGGTGGTCGTTTGCGAAATTGCAAATTTAAACGATATCTACAGCGATTAGAAGGTAGATTTACGATTCGATCATGCATGTTGTCAGATGTTCAAGTGTGTATCCACAAAGGGGATCAAATTGTCTCAATAATGTACAACTTGCAAATTACCCTTCTATGTCGGACACAACAAACCTAAACAATTTGTTTTCAGTCACTCTGAAACTCGTAAAATCAGTGAGTTTTATTTTTGGATTAGAAATTTCATGCAGTGACCTAATTAAAGAAAGCATTTTTATGAGGATGACATACTCTCCTTCTTGAGAAATTTACATGGATGACAACCTTATATGAGTGGCATATTCCTTTTCTCCATCGGCTGTGTTCTTAATAATTATATTCATGGTTATGAAACTAACTCTTGGTTTGCATTTATATTTAACAGGAGGTTGTTTTCAACATGTAGAATATGAACCTTGCTTTTGTAATGATATAAAAGCATCGGCATATTGTAATAGTCACTAAATTGAAACTGATTGGATGCTAGAACTTCTAACAAATTAGGGTAGCACATTGGACGCCGCAACTTCTAACGAATTAGAGTAGCACATTCGGTTAGCACCTACCATAACAGTTGATGGTTGCTGTGAACACTTCTTCTTGCCATGGCTGTACACCTTCTGTTTGAACATGGCTAGCGCTGATGACACATGTAAGGAGGTGACAGTATATAATCAACTTAGATAAAAATGAGAGTCACATTTACCATCTGTATAAGCAAATTCTGTTCTTGTCTCATGATTCTGTATGTGGGTGACATGGTCCCATGGAGGACAAGGAATGATCCCCTAGTCTTATTCATTGATGAAGAAGATAATTGCTTATAGGTTTCGAAATGTGTACCAACCTGCTTTGTGCAGTTATCACTTGATCTGGACTTGGGACAAGACAAGTCTTTATTGCTAAGGCATCTTAACAAGAAACAGCAAGGAATAGAAAACAACATAGAGAAGTTTTTCCACAAAAAGAATAGTTATAGCAGCACAAATGCACAAAGGCATGAAATAGATGAAAGAATTTTTTTTTTTTTGCTTTGCGTGTTTCAATTTGGATTTGGATTTGGATTTGGATTTGAGCAGCCTCGAGCAGCTAGCAAGCAGAATGCACAGGAATGAATTATTTATTTGAAGATGCGAGAAAGATATACTTTTTTTTTGGAGTGCTAGACTCTTTATCATTTTAATCTTTTAGAAAGTGTTTTGAGATTTTAAGTTCTGCTTTGTTATTGCATTAGTAATCAAAAGCTAGTATGCATTGATGCCAATAGAAGGTGCCATCTCCCATCTGTTTAGAACAATACTGGTGGTTTCTTGAAATATTAGGAAGAACTGAACATATCAAGTGCTAGATCATGTTTTGTTTTTGTTCTGCTTTTTATAAAAAACTTCTTATAGAACAATACTGGAAGGAAGAACTGAACATATCAAGGCTAATGCCATTTATAAAACCTTCTTCAAGGAAGGGCCAGGCTAATGCCAAGCTATATAGGCCAGTACCAATTGGTTTCAAATTGTTTGATTATTCTTTCTGATGATATTTGGGTGGGCGGTACAGGTTCATGTATCACCTACGAAAATTCTATGATTCTAAGTGTAGAAGTCCCTCATCCTAGAATTTAAAGTTAGTACTAAGAGAAGTGTGTGAGGAAACACTTGTAAAAAAACAAAGAGTTATAAAAAGGTGATTGGTTGTCGCTCATCGAAGAAAGACCGTTAGTGGATGTCGGTGGCCTCGACGAAGGAGGAATCGGGAGTGGACGTAGGCTGAATGATCGAACCACCATAAAATCGGTTTGCTGCCTTTCCTTGCTGTTTACTCTTACTGCAAACTGTTTTACTTGCTCACTGCCCTCATTACATTCTTACAATCATTTTCAAGTTAAACGTCATTTCTGATACGACTTCCATCGAATCGAATTTTTCCGAGATCAAACGTTTTTATCACTACACTAATTCACCCCCCCCTCTTAGTGCCGACTGCAATCCTAACAGTTGGTATCATAGTCATGTTATTTCTCGTATTTGTTTAACACCCAAGAGAAATGACTCTTTTCAGCTTTCAAGAGAGTCACTCTATCATTCGTCCTCTTATGTTCAATGAGACGAACTACACATATCGGAAAACTCGAATGAGAGTTTTCTTGCTTTCTTTTAGATTTGAATTTATGGAACATTATCGAAAATGGTTTTGAAAAGTCTTCTAAACCAATGAATGATTAGAATGATTTGGAGAAGAAGACTTTTTCGTTGAATGCAAAAGCTATGAATGCTTTGTTTTGTGCTTTGGACAAAAATGAATTTAATTATGTTTTTATTTGCGAAACTGCACAAGAGATTTGACACACTCTTGAAGTCACACACGAAGACACTAATAGAATTAAAGACTCGAAAATAAATCTTTTGATGCATGATTTTGAATTATTTCGAATGGAACCAAGTGGAATTATTAGTGACATGTACACCCGTTTTACGGATGTCGTTAATAGTTTAAAAAGTCTTGGTAAATATTTTTTCTAATTTTGAACTTATTAACAAGATTATAAGATCCCTTCCAAGAAGATGGGATCCGAAAGTAACGACTATACAAGAGTCAAAGGACTTGAACTGTTATTCTCTCGAAGAACTTATCGGGTCTTTAATGACCTATGAAATGACTTGTGTTGAACATGATAAACATGAGAACCACTTTCCAAAGAGCAGGAAGGATTTGACACTTCGAACTATAGAAGACCACTTGAGCGAAAGCTCAAGTGATGATGACATAGAACTTTTGATGAGAAAATTCAAAATTTTCATAAAATAAGAAACTAAAAACACAAATGAACTTAAAAAGAACACCATAACTTGCTATGGATGCAATTGATTGGGGCACTACAAAAACGATTGTCCGCAACTGAAGAAGAAGGTGCTTGCACAAAAGAAAAAGAAGGCGTTCAAAGCATTCAAGGACGAATCAAATGCATCCGAAGACGAGGGAACTCACCCGAAATGTTTTTACCTTACCATGAAATTACTTAGTACTTTTCATGATAAATTTAAATTAGTTTTAAAAAATAATTATCATGACAATTGCATGTTTTATGATAATGATTGTACGCCAAATATAATTCCATGTATGTTTATTTTGATGATTTTTGTATCGTTTTTTGGTTTCAAACATGATACATGGTTTTGACATATAAAAAAAATAAATAAATATTGGGAATGACAATTGCATGTTAACTTCTCGCACTAAGCTAGATTCATTTAAGAAGGAAAATGTCTTGTTACAACTAACAACAATGAGAGAAAGATCATTGGAAATAAAATGATTTTGAAGATGCTTTATGGTATCATGCTTGATAATTTTGATGATGTAATGAAAATGTTAAAAGTTATGGTATCATGATTGTTGATTTTATATTATGGATGAGGATTTGAAGTAATGATGACTTGAAATCTTATGTTTTGAAATTATGTGGTCTTGATAATTTTTATGACGAAATTTGTTTTTCGGTCTTAAACTTTAATAAATATTTTTATTTGACATAAAAGACAAATACATGCTTATATAAAATAAATCACAAAAATTAAAACACATAAAAGGGGAATGCATTTTCTATCTCTATCTTATCAATTTTTCAATAAAAGATTAATGAATCCATGTATATTATGTTTTGTGAATCTCTTGAAAGTGTTTTTGATGATTTGACAAATTGAATGAAAATAATGATGTTTTTAAATCATGCTTGATGATTTTTTGAAGTAATGATGGTTTGAAAAATATTTATTTAAATGCATGAATCGACAATTTTTTTATCACATGAATCATGATTCCTTCGCTTGATAGTCAAATTTTTTTTTATATCATGATCTTGAATTCTTGGAATTATAACTTGAGATTTTCTTTTTATGAATCAAGATCCTTATTTCTCCTATGATTCTATTCGTCATTTACCAAAGAGAAGAATTATCCAAATAAATCATGATTGTTCTTTTGTTATCTCGGATTTGCAACTTGTATTTTCTTTATAAATCAAGATCCTTGATCTCTTAAGATTTCTTTTTCTTATTTGCTAAAAAGGAGATTTGTCAAAATGATTCATGAATTTTTTGGATTCTTGACTTGATCTTTCATTCGTTTATGGGATGGTTGAAATATTTATACTCTTAAATTTTTCCCTTCTTTCTTTCTTTTTCCTTTAATAGCAAGGGGGAGAAAGAAAATTGCTAGCATATCAAAGAGAACCTTAAGTGTTAGCTTGAATGTTAAATTGGTTTTCATAACTTGATTTTGATGATTGAAGCGTTGATGTAAATTTTTGATATTTCATTTGTTATGATTTGAAAATTAATGTAAAGGGAAAATAATTACAATATTGTATTCCTCCCTTCTTCTTGATAATGACAAAGGGGGAGAAAAAAACTTGCTAGCTCGAACACTGCAAAGGAAGTAAAAAATTGCTAGCTCGATCATTGCAAGGGAAGCAACATTTGCTAAGCTTACACTTCTCAAAAGAGAGATGATACTGAGTTTTTTGATGTGTATTCGTTGGAAAACATTTCATTGTGATTTATTCTGTTCTCTTATACTGGAACAGCGACACAAACTCAGGATCCTCATAAAAACAATTTTCTTCCTCAAGACCTTTAAGGATCAAAGTAAGCTTCGTTTTTAAATTGGATGACAGTAGAGAGAATCATGTTGCTGCCTGAAGATCTTTAACCAAGGGAAACAAGTTGCTCGGAGTTGCATGCTTGGTGTATCCTCAATGATCTTAAGATGGTAACAAGTATGTGAAGACATGCCTTTGAAGTTTTTGGATCTTTTTTTTTTGTGTTCATACTAACAATGCAGGAATTGAGTGATGAAGGATGTTAGTTAATCTTTTTCTTCTAATGAATTGTTTGGTGCTTTAGGAAATCTCAAAAGCAAAATTGTATACTTTTAAAACTTGCTCTGCTTGCATGTTGTAAAATGATAAATTGCTAGCTTGTATGTTGTAAAACTTGCTAGATGCACTTCTCCTTTTTGTTGATGACAAAGGGAGAGAAGTATGATGATGATGTTAAAATTTCATGCATGATATACTTTAATAATTTGAAATCATGATGATTATGCATGAAATTCTCATAATTTTTTGAATTTAAAATTTCTATCAATATGACATATTGATAGGGGGAGTTAATGTTAACTCCGTCATCAATTGATTATTATCATAAAAAATGGAGAGATTATTGAATCTCAGACTTTGATGATGAAACCAATTGATAGAGTTTATGATCTAATCTGTGTCTTGAGTGACGTAGGACTAGCTTTGATCAGGGAAAGACAATTAAAGCAGGAAGAATCAATGTTGGGCCGGAGTGGAACATGTCAGAAGATTGGACGTCAAGTCGGAGGATCGGTCGACGTATCAGTAGAAGGCTTTGTGCCATGAGTTCAGGCATCGGGTAAAGAAGAGCGAAAATTGCACTAAAGAGATCGGAGTTGCGAAGGTCAACATGTCGATTGGGCAATACATCGTAGGAGAGGACGATGCGCCAAAGAGTCGGACGAAACGCTAGATGAACCAATGACATGCTAGACAACATTTAATTATTGTTTTGTAATAATTGTCTAGATCGAAGTAGTTTTAGGTATAATTGGGTTAGAATTAGACCAACTCAATTAGGGCCAATCGGACCCAAATCAAGGCTATGTTGGGCCAAATGGAAGGCCCAAACAGTGACCTAGAGCCCCGTCAGGTGGTGGTACCGCCAGGGTTGGCGGTGGAATCGCCTGAAGGCTCGGTCTCTCAGGCTAAGTCTGGGCGGTTGTATCGTCGGACTAGGCGATGGTACCGCCTAGCACAGGCGGTGGTACCGCCCAGCACCCCTAAATTTCGGGGTGTTTGAATTTTGGCTCTAAGTTTTGAAACCACTTGGGGTCTATAAATACCATAGCTATTCTTGCTTGGTATAGCAAGAATTGAGCAAAAAAGAAAGCGAAAACTCTGTGATTCTAAGTGTAGAAGTCCCTCCTCCTAGAATTTAAAGTTAGTACTAAGAGAGGTGTGTGAGGGAACACTTGTAAGAAAGAAAGAGTTGTAAAAGAGTGATTGGCCTTCGTCCATTGATGGAAGGCCATTAGTGGATGCTAGTGGTCTCGACGAAGGAGGAATCGGGAGTGAACGTAGGTCGGATGACCGAACCACTATAAAATCGATTTACTGCCTTTCCTTGTTATTTACTTTTACTGCAAACTACTTTACTTGCTCACTGTCCTCATTACATTCTTATAATCATTTTTAAGTTAAACATCATTTTTGATACGACTTCTATCGAACCGAAGTTTTCCGAGATCGAACGTTTTTATTGTTGCACTAATTCAAACCCTCCCCCCCTCCCTTAGTGTTGACTGCGATCCTAACATCTTGAATATGAGAAAATATATATTTTTGAATTATGGAGAATCTTGAACAGTTTATTAGACATTTTCAAATGCTATAAGCAACAAAAAAAAATCCTCAAAGTTAAAGGAAGAAACAAAGACAAGCACATATTGTTTATTTAAAAGTGTACATTTTTTTCATTGGGAGATAGCTAAAAGGCTTCTCATTAGTTAACTCCCATTGGGAGTTGGATCGGTCTCCAATATAAGTTGATCATTTCAAGGGATAGAGATGCCTCTTGTTTGTGTTGCCATTCTCATGTTTGTGTCTGGCTCCTATGTTTCAATTTATTTCTTTAATTTTCCGTCATTTCTGGAAACTTTCTTTTGTCATTTATGCTCGTCTTATTTTCAGTTATCTTTTTTGCTACCATTCAATGTTTTTGTTCATTCAATCTAGAATATGTTATTTATTTTTCATTTGTTTGCTGAAGACATATTTTAATCTTTCTTTTTTTCTTATCATATGCTTAATCAATTTAGCAAGCTTTTTGCCTCCAATAAATTTGAGGACCATGTAGTGTTCATGTTGACGTAGGTAGATATCTAGTATGAGGTTAAACTTTATATTATATTGATTTACAATACGTTGTCATGTTTGACCTTACTTCGATTTCCTTTGTGAAGATGAATGTGAACTGAAATTTATTCATATCATGAGGCTGATTGTGAAGTTGATGCTTGTCATTGGAACCTATTATAGCACTCTGCTAATGATCAAGCTTTTGGTATTGGTTTCATGTTATATTATCTCTTGGAAATTGAAAAAATATGAACTATTGGTTTGCATTGATCTTGTGGTGTTTTCTTATAGCATCATAAACAATTTATATATGATAATGATGTTTTTCTTAAATTTTGAATTATATCGTACCATCTAAAGTGGTGTGGCGATATATTTGGTAGTCATTTTTATATGTATCGCTACATGTTTTAGTTATAGGCATTCAGTCAAGCTATCATCTTAAGTTAGTTGTTGTAGTCTATTGAGGTTTTTTAAAGGCGTGCATATTTAGAAGCCATTATTAGATTACGAACATATGTCGAAGATATTAATAATGCATGGCAAATAAGTAATAGATATTTGATCCACATCTTGTATCATGGCATAAGCTTTCCTGGATGCTGACTTTTGGGTTCCGCATCCAGCATTATCTGTGTGTTTTGGTGGAGCTTGGTGAGGGCACCGTATTAGACTTTCTATCTCATTGAGGTTTTATCTTTTGGTATTCAAACAATTTTATGTCCTTGCTAGCCACAAAGAAGGCTACCTAAAGTCCTTTTCAGCATTATATTTATTAGAGTGTTTTCATCTGACTTGTTCTCTATTGTATACTTAATTAGTTAGTTGATTTCTGAGTATTTTGCCTCTTTGTTTAGCCAAATCATCTATAACCCTGATGAGAAGCTGAGGGATATCTCTTCTCTACTGATTGCGCAACATGTAATTTATTCAGTGCTTGCATATTACCTGTTTTGTGTTATATTTTTTACAAGTTGATTACTGAATATTTTATTTTTTTACTCACCTGAGTTCTAACCCTGATGAGAACCTGAGGGATTATGTCTTCTCTACTGATGGCATTCTTTTTCTCTTTGGCCTCCAAACAAAATATAAAGATTAAAGATACATGAAGAATAAATCTTCAAATGCAAACAAATGCTTCTTAAATTTCTTATATCTACCTCTTTCATATATTGCATAGTTTTCCATTACCACTATATCATAATTACAGCTCAAATACCGCTAAATTTTATTGCGCCAGTGCGATTAAGGACCAAGCACCCTATGGAATGCAAGGCCAGAATTTATCTTTGCCTATGCATATGTTAAATTATTTTCAGAATTATCGTAGGAATCAATGTCATCTTTTTGAGTCACTGTTGTTAAAGATTTATACAACAGTTGTTTTTTTTAAAAAAAAAATTATGCAACAGTTGCTATTACAATCAAGTTCAACTAGAATCTACTATATTTTGAGTGCATTTAGTATCTAAAAACACAAGAAATAACATATCAAATGGGTATGACAGAAGTCCCAATGATTTTGGCCACATTTATCTCTATAACAAGGTTCAGAATCGATATTTAATCACCTTGGGCTATGTTACACACTTATCCTTTGTGAGAGCCTGAAGAAACTACTTCTAGAATATGCCAACTTTTAACATGGTCAGAGTGTAGCCAGACTGAATAGACTACTAAACTAATACATATGATAGTATATGCCCACAAAAGGTGTCACATTCATAATCAATCTTGAACTTAGTAAATATTAGTACCATTCGAGATAACCTAAACATACATGTCATTACTCCTGTTGTCTTTGTCATTCATAAATCTAACCAAGTCTCCATGGTTAAATCGTGTCTTGTTGAACTTATTAGATATAGTTCAGATTCAGTTGTAACTAATTTATAAAAAAATCATATCTAATTTGGCTTGGGCCATCCAAGCCAAATGATTATCAACTTAGATTGAAACCATTGCCCTCCACCTAGATAAATCAGTTGTCACTTTGATTAATATGGGAAGTTCTCTTAGCTTGTTATTTACGAATAACACAGATTAGCTGTGGCTTATTATTTAAATTCAACTCAATAATTGAACTCAAACTTTTTTATTCAATTACCAGGCTAGATATACTATATTTTTGCAAGAATGGTTGCTCTAGCCTGGGGACATGTGTTGGTTAGTAGCGCATACTGTGACAGCAGGGTATCCAGGCAGGGTGATCCATGCCCACCACTAGCTACCAAGTACTTTCAGGTTTCAACATTTTGTGTTGCTCCTTTTAATTTGCCTATCTTTTGTGGTTTTATGTCTCATATAATTGTATGAGTTTCATACATTTATTGCACAGACATCGAAATTCAAGCAACCAAGCTGAACTTTTGCCTTTTTTGTAAATCGATGTGAGCATCATCTAATTGGTGATGAGATTCTATGGCTTGCAGGGGATGAAGTGCCTCCCAGAAGATGTCTTCCATGGATTCTACATGAGCGGAACATGCACGTCGAAGAAGCCAAAGTCTTAACAAGAAAGGCTGCACAAAGTGATTTGGGCACAGATGATCTTTTGTCGCTTGCAAGTGATGATAGTGAAGAAGAGGGGACTGATGACATGGAATCCAGGCATATTATGATGGAAGATGCTGCAGGAGATTTGTACCTCAATGATCATGATGGAATTGCTAATGAGGATAATGTTGATTTACTTAGAAAGGATATTGAATTTGTGTGTGTGCGCGTGTGTGTTGATATTTTGTCTATGTTTGGTTATTGAATTTAAGAATAAGAGTGTGTGTGTCTTGATATTTTGTCTATATTTGGTTATTGAATTTGGAAAAGTCGGAGAGAGAGAGAGAGAGAGAGAGAGAGAGAGAGAGAGAGGAGAAGATATATAAAAAAGTCTGTGTGTGTGTGTGTTTTGATATTTTGTCTATGTTTGGTTATTAAATTTGAGAATAGTAGAAGGCTGGAAGGGAAGGGAAAAGTATGGAGGGCAAATGAGCTGAACTAAGCAACGAGAAAAGTTGGATGTTTGTGTGGTTACTGAATTTGGTAATAGTAGAAGGCTGGACGGGAAGATTCGCGGGCTTAATTTTGAGATTCTGATCACCATAGGTGACGGCAACAACAGTAGATTTTAGGGGTTTGGGGGCCGAAATTTTTTTTTTTGGCCCAGTTCACCGTCGGTTCCGCACGCGGTGAATCCACCGGACGATCTGCAGAGCCTTGGAAGCCATAACTAATTGGCCATCAACGAAACTGGGCTTGTGGCAGGTTGTATGGGCTTATTATAGCTTTGGGTTCCGGTCACCACAGGTAAAAGTAACAACATCGATTTCAAGGGTTTGAGGACCAAAAAAATTTTTTTGGGGCCTCTTTGTCGTCTGTTTTGCAAGCGGTAAGTTCACGGAACGGTCGTCGTAACCGTGCTTCACGGATCTGTTAAAACTCGAGTTAACGGGTATACGACCCGGTCCAACTCGTTTTGAACCGATCCCAACCCGACCCCGGTAAGGGAGGAGCGGCGGCGTTGGGCTGGACGGAGCTAGTTGAGGCGGAAGGCGGCCACAAGGGCAGGAGGAGGAAGGGGAAGATTTGGGTTCGTCATCGGTTCTATTACCATTTTGTTCCTTCTCGGTCAGCTCCTTGTCCCTGCACGGACAGCGTTCCCCTTCCTTCCTACCTTTCTTCCTTCTCCATTCATCCTTCTCATCCTGTTCGTTTCCATTCCTCTTCCTCGCCAACCTTCTTCCGCCTTTCCGTACTTCTCCACCTCCTTATGTGTCTTTTACCGGTGGCGTCTAAGACGTCGGACACGGGGGCAAAGCGGAAGACGATGGCGGTGGCGCCGACGCCTGATGTGGAAGACCCGGCCGAGCGTCAAGGTAACAACATTACATCGTGAGCGGAGGTCATGGAAATATGAAGGTGGAAAGACACTTCCAATCGACCAGCGTATGTCACATGAAAAGCTGCCTCCGGCTATTATCGCCACCATCCCATCGACGTTGGGCTCCGCTGTCGACGCCCATCCCATGGGCTTCTGAATTGGGAGGAGGAGTATAAAATCAGGTGGTCGCCCAACCCAACTCCCGTTTTCCGCCACTACCGGCCCAACGCAACAACTTCGCCGCCGTCGGCACCATCCTTCGTTGCGACCGCCGGTCCTCCCCCGCCTTCGGACTCACATGTGACTTTGGGATGGGAAAAGAAAGGCGCAGATGGGCGAGTCGTCCGCTCCTCCGACGTTGGGTTCAGCTCGTGGTCCGATCACCCAGATGGTGGCCGCGATGAGTCAGACGAGGAACCAGCGAGGTGGGCTGGTTTGGTTCCGGCCCATAAAACGAATCTGGGTTCGTTCACCGGTAAGTAAGCTTACCGCGTACGTGTCTGGCGACAAAGAGGCCAAAAAAAAAAAAATTGGCGTCAAATCCACCAAATTCTGTATTCTTATTCTTACGGACGGTGACCAGACTCGAGATAACCGACCACGCCACAAGTCCACAAATATAGACCCACGCAGCCGAGCCAGACCCGTGGGGACCATGACTCCGCGGTCCGGACACCTAAAAAATGGTTGGGTTCCGCCTCATAAAACGAATCTAGGTTCGTTCACCGGTTAGTAAGCTTACCGCGTACGTCTCTAGCGACAAAGAGGCCAAAAAAAATTTTTTTTGGCGTCAAATCCACCAAATTCTGTATTCTTATTCTTACGCACGGTGACCAGACTCGAGATAACCGACCGCGCCACACGTCCACACATAAAGACCCACCCAGCCGAGCCAGACCCGTGGGGACCACGACTCCCCGGCTACGACACCTAAATGATGGGTACGAAAACCGCAGGGTGCTCTTACCGATTACCCGTTCGGTGGCAAAGAGGCCCAAAATATGTGTTTTTGAGCTCAAATCCTTCAAATTCTGTAATCTTATTCTTACTACGGGTGTCCAGACTCCAGTTGCGAAACGGGCCAAGCCGCGTTGGGTCGGGCCATCGTGGCCGACCGTCTGAGCACGACCCAAGCTCCGACCCGTGCGTTGTGGCTACGAACATGCCCGGTGGATTTACCGTGCATCAGTTTGGCGACACAGTGCCCCAAAAATAATTTTTTTGGTCCGAAATCCTTGAGGTTCGACATTCCTATCGTCCACCGCGGTGACCAGATTCTTGTGGTTCACCGTTTCCCTCGACTTAACCGCGACCCGCAGCGCCACCGTCGTCCGTCCTAAAGCTGTGACGACTCTCCCGTCAACAAAGAGGATCGCGAGGAGGAGGGGTAGTGAAGGGCGGACGACGGTAAAAAAGATGGGCTTCTCGGAAGACAAAGAGATGCGCAGCAGAGAGCAGCAGAAGGTAAAGAAGACGCCCACGAAGAAGAAAAATTAGGAAGGAAGAGAGAGGGGAGAGAGGGAGTGAGAAGGAGCGGTGAAAGCTGTTGATCGATCCTTGGGGAAGGAGATGAATGATAAGGCGGATGTCAACCCAAAATCCCCTTCCGCCTCCACCGCCCTAACGCAAATGGCTGGTGGAGAGGGAGGTGCTGAATGCACCTCGTCTTTTTTCCGGCGAAGAAGATGGTGGTGGTCTTCCTCTTCGATTCCGGCGATTCGGATGGGACAGGGATAAGAAGCAATCTCCCAAACGGATGGATACCACTCGGAAGGCACGCACTTGTGTCTCCAAGACAAACTCGGGTAGACAAAAAGAGACAGCCTCGGAAAACCAGAATTCGCAGGCATCAAATTGTCAAACGACAATGACGATCGGAAAAAAAAAAGAAGAAAAAAATGTGGCCTTGTACACCGACGTGTCAATGGCTGGCACGGGAGACAAGCAGATTTATGTGCTATAATAAATGAGCTACTCACAATAGTCTGCCCACGTTGGCATGACAGAGTGCTTCTTGAGCCACCCATTGATACGATGAAGGTGGGCAAGCACCTGTTTCGAGCAAAGAAGTAAACGGAACTGCACAGAAGAAGACGCAGAGGCAGCGAAGCATTTGATGCTCGGAACATACACAAAAAATTCCCATTCACTATGACTCGCTGGCTCAATGGACCAAATCACGGTGTTGGGAGTCGACGAATAGAAAAGGAACTGTTCCAACACTCTTCACCTTGACGGTCCTCGGATCCAATCACCACGTCTTCACCTGTTACCATTTGCAGATTTCCATATATAAAAAAGAAAAAACTTTGAAATCAGAATCAGATCGTATTATGGATGTAATTTCAGTGGCCGCATACATTGTGGCTCAGCTTCACCTACAGCACAAAAAATGACAGCCAAAGTTAGACCAATAAACATTTCCAAGTCTCAACACAATGATCTAATGAAAATTTCCCAAATCCATTTCTTATATCCGATCCGACAGGCAAAGGAACTGAATGCATAAGCAACCATGGTACCATACCAATGTACAGGCAATTTTTAATGCCGAAATTTTTGTATGCTTTCAGTTAATAGTGTATTTATCCATTGTAAAAAAAAGAATTATTATGTTTGAGAGTGTTGGTGAACCTTTATGCCGTGGCCGCAGAGTCAAGACGGCTTAAGTCCGTGACCATCGATGCAAGCTCAAGTTTGCCCGTACCACGAGGACAAGCTAAGAAAAGTGCGGAGCGCCTGGGGCATTGAGTTCGACGGTGAGCGAGGCCTTCGCGGCCCTTCAAGTAATGAGATCGTGGCACGATGTTGACTCGGTGGTGATCGAGGAGCTCCTAGGTCCAATTCGGGATCGGTACAGCATCCCGAGGGACTACGGACTTCATGCCCCTCATCCTAGCCAGTGTCCTTATGATCCGTTCCCCAATGGGTGGGGGTTTTGTGTGGTCTCGGGATCTCTCGGCCATAAGTCAACAATGTCCCCCTCGAGGATCGAGTGAAGCGATTCATCGTATGATGTCCCATCGAATGGGGAAGCAACAACAGCCGAGGCGTGTGGAGCGTCTCAACGGAGGGCTGACGTGGAGGGGATTCTGTCTTCCTCTTGGGCAATTAGGGGCATGACCGAGGAGTGGCTGGTCGACACAGGACTCAGCCCGGCCCTTAGAGGTATGGTCGGACCTGTACCTTCTTAGGTGTTTTATTTCTTGTATGTATTTCTAATTAACTCGTTATTGGAAGAAATGGTTAACCTCTACTCGATGAAGGGGATGCCTTGCCCTTCGACCGTGACGCAACCGCCTCGGGAGCATGAGAGACCGAGGTCTGAAGCTCCCCTGAGGAAGAACACGTCGGCTCGCCTGAGGTCCCCACAGGATATCGGCAGTAGTGACTCAATTTGCGAGTCGACACTTGAGTTCATACCACGTGATCGAGACAAGTCGGCCAAAGAAGAGGGCCAAAGTGGGGACTTGGAAGAAGGCGTCAGGGCCCGATGCAAGAACCGAGAGCGGCGTGAATGGAAGCCTTGGACATGTCGTTATGTCGGCACTCTCGAGGAAGAAGTTCGAATGCGAATACGCCTCGCCGACGGGGAGGGCTACGATAAGCGCTAAGGAGCCCTGGCAAGTCGAAGGGGAAGGTTACACGCAGTTGTCGGGGCCATGATCCTTCAAGCAGCGGGTGGAATGCGTGAAAGCAATGGCGAGTCGATGAGGACTTGTGTCGCATTCATGCCTGCATCGGATCAATCACGAAGTGAGCCTTTGCCGAGCTCTTAGCATGGTGGACCTACCCTTGGAAGAGGAGTCGAGGGCGCCTCCACACGGCTCGCGTTAGCCGTAAGACCCGACCCTTAGGGTAAGTGAAGGACTTGGCCAAGGACGGATCTTGTACCTTTACTACTCGGAGCGAACTATCACGAACTTAGACTTACTTTGGTTTTGCTTAAGCGATGTGCGACGTCACTAGCGGAAGGGACTTGGTAACAGTGGTACGCATCAAGGATTGCACACTTGCAGTGCAGTCTAAGGTGAATTCCAAGAACTGAATCACTACAACCTCGAGTCGGTCCGCAAAAGTTAGCCTCCCTGAAACCTCCTACGATCCCTTAAGACCTGCAAAAGAGAAGACGGGATAGACAAAATGCTTCACACGGGATCCACAAGCAATTCTTTCAATAAACACTTTATAGCAAATGCAAATTCCAACCATGGACATCACAAGCTCGTAACCTAAGTCGGTTTGCAATTGAAGCGGTATAAAATTGGTCCACCACAGATCGCATCTAGTACAAGTGTCCACATGACACCATCATCATGTACAAGCCTCGAAGCGAAAGTGACCACCAAACTCGTTCAAATGGAGTGTTTTTGGTTGGTTGTCACCTTTGGGCTCGACCCTTTACATGCTTTGTAAATTAAGAACAAACCGAAAAGACACGGACATGCATAAGCATTATACCGAACAAGCCGTTTACAATTTGTCCGTGACATTCTCCCCCACTTATTCCTTCGACATCCTCATCGAAGACTTCGTTGACGCTACAACTCCTTGCCTTTGCTAGATCTTCAATCTTCTACTCCTGCTGCGATGCGCCCCTTGGCTCCCAGTTGTTCTCTGCTTGTTGTTGTTGAGTCGTCGAACTTTAATCCGTCATGCTACTTCAACTTGCCAATGACTCTGACTCCGGTGTGGGGTCGGCAGAGTTGTGCTGATCCTTGCTAGTTCTTGCAGATTCATCTGATGAACGAAAGGACCATCATTGATATGCGTCAGTCTTCAAATTCTTCTTATCCCTTGAACTGGATAGATGCTTGTTGGAGTTTTAACGAGCATCGTCTTGCAACCTTTGAAGTTTTCAAATCTTTCCTCCGTAAATTTTTTCCATCGAATCTTCTTCCACTTAGTTGTCTCATCCAAGTAGGTTTGCATCACTTCTACTTTCGATTGGTATTCAGTTGAGAAATGAAGCGGACAATCTACTCTCAGTAGCACTAATCACCATTGGTGAGGACTTGACAACTATTGTCTTCCATTAGTCTCTTCAAAGAATCTTTAAATCTATACAAAGGATATCGAAGCAAATAGAATCGAGTGCTCTCTCTTTGGATAATTAAGAGAGTCAAGGGCCGCACGTACTCGGTTTCGCCCATTCTTTTGAGAGTTGAGAAGGCAAAGGTTACTTGACTTCGCCCACCTCCTTGAGGTTGTACTTCGTTCGTCGAGTTGGTTACTTGAATTCGCCTGCTCTTAGCTCACACTTCTGAAGCACTTGAAGTGTTTGCAATCCTTACGCTAAGTCAGCTACTGTGATTCACCTTCTCAATGTCATTAAACTTCTGGAATGCAAGAAGTTATCACTCCAACTTGGAGCAAGTCTCCGATAGATTTGGTCACCTTTGGAATTGTACCGCCTTCTCCATCATTTCAATTTGTCCGTGACATTCTCCTACTCCTATAAGTAGCAAAGGCTATCTTGAAGATCTCCTAGTTGTTCTCTACTTGACGTCGAACTTTAATCCGCCATGCGCTTCTTGCCTGGGGTCGATAGAGTTGTCTTCCTTGGTCCTACACTCTCGCATCGACCCGAAGTCCTTTACTTACGGCAATCTCGATGAGAAGTCTATTGACACCGGTTTTATGAAGTTCTCTGGCCTCTACCCTTCAGTCTTGTCATGACACATGGAGTTTATCAATGCATTCTCCTCCTCCACAACCCATATCACGACCAAGCGCTCTCTCTCTATGAGAGTAACGGATCGATGACTCCACGGAAGTCCTGTCTCTGCGGTACCATGGCGCTACAATGCCCATGGCACTACTAGCCATTGTCTCGCATCTGCATCCTTTTTTCGTGATCGGTAGATCCGCCTCTACGGCTATCAAGCGACAACCTTATCATTACGAGTCCACCTTCATTCTAATCGACGAATAGACAATCACACACTACGCTCCCACATATCAGTCTCATGCACATATCAGGTAGACACTGCTCTGTTGTTACAGAGGACGTTAACGACGACATGCTTTGCAGCAGACTGCATACACCCTCGTTTGTTTGTAATAAATGATTAGATATCAGATGATTTAGTAATGAAGTGGCTTTCATACAAGCATGTCTACCTGAAGCCAAGCCATTTGTTTGCACTTCACCTTGTCTGCGCACATCTGATGTCCAACCACCGAGAAGGGGCGGTTGCAAGAAAAGAAAAGAAACACACTGCAACCTTGATGCAGCTTCCGTCAAAAGTAGCATCATCTACTACTTAAATTTAGCGTATATATTATAAAGAAAGAAGAGGAATGAATAAGCTCCTACAAGTCCATACAAATCCATATTGTTGACACAAACGCTCTACGATCATTCTATAATTTTTAGAATGTTCAAGAGTTGTCCAGCTTTTTCCCAAGCAAAGAATTTATCAACCTTGGTCAAGGTGATCTCAATGATAAAGATGAGAGGGATTTCGATCAAAATAGAGACGTAGCAACGGCAAGGAAACAAGAATATGAATTTTGAGAATTTCGCAAAAGCGGTGACTCCCATGAACGTTTTACACATTTTATCAAACACCACTTTGGCACTTTTTCCGTTCATTCCTTGTGGAGTTTTCATCTCAGTAGAACAGTAAAATATTTGGTCAGTATATGTAGAAATTTCTGCAACATAACATAAATTTATGAGATCACAACGAATCATGCTCTTAAGAAACCCGCTGTCCTTTGTTGCTATGAAAGACAAAACCATATGATAGGATAAATCAAACCGAGAAAAACCAGAATTAACTTTGAACGTCGTACCTGGCATAGCTGGTCTGGCTGCCGATGCCTGCAAACGCATTTCCGGCCCAAGAACCCCAACATCAGAGCACGACCAGATCAGAACCTTAACCCTAGTTTTGAACCAAAAGAAACCTAAGGAAGGGGAAAGCTGATCACAGAGTTCACCGACGTCCGCGAAGATGCTACAAAATCGGACCCTCAAGCGAAAAGACAAGAATCACCTCCCTAAGTCAGGATGATCCAAACGCGCGGCGTACGAGAGGGCGATGGCGTCACACTCGTTGATCAAGAATCACCTGGGCTTGTCGGAGGAAGCAGGGGAGACCGACAACAACGACGAGGCAGAGGGACGACGACGCTTGCCCCAGAAACTATCAATGTTGAAATCAGTCTCAAGGAGACCGTGGGTCGAAGGGCGGGCGAGGCGGAGAGACGATGAGATCCTCCCTCGCTCGCTCTCGCCCTCTCTCCTCCCCCCGATCGTATAATTCCGAATCGGTTGCGTTGCATATGCGCGGGATCATGACAAATGGACATTTGTAAGAACAGAACGGGCCTCGGCCCATCTTACAAGGGCAAAGGAGCCCACCACGTGGGCCACATTTGGCAAGCGAATGCAATTGGGTTCGGCCTTCCCCCATCGTTCTCTTTGGGCTGCCAACATCCGGCGCCTTCATCGGGTGCAATTACGTAGCCCCAGTCACGACGCATGGCATGGCGGTGTTGGCCATCGCAAAACCGATGCCATCACTGACACTCGTAGAATAACAACACATATATCATATTTCCTTTTTGTGTGTTTTCCAGGGTTGCTGCTGTCACCAGGGGCTTAGCCACGGTCAAATAACTAACACCACCATACTATGCGGTTAAAAAAAACGCTAATGCAAACAGCAATTTCCACAGAAAGAAAGGAGCATAGTCTAACACGGAATCATGCCTCGCAAGATCTCCTCCTCCTTCCAATGAGACATAATAAAGACCTCGCAGCACCAGCTTGATAGAACAAACAGAGTCGGAGATACCGATAACCATCAAAAGTCTCCTCCAAAACGAAAAAAACACTAAAAGGGATCACCGGCGACCGGGGAAAAAGTGCCGAATAACGAGTCACGCAAATGGCTGGCCGACTGATTCACCCGGAAACCCAGCAACGCACTCGTATCGTTAAGACCGAGGCTTCTCCTTCTTTTCCTTGAACAGCGCCAACAGCGACACACCCGAAACCTTCACCACCTTGAACCGCACTCCGGGAATGTCACCCACGGCGTGTCCCTTCCGGCCAAAACCGGCGATCAAGACTTCGTCCTGCGAAAACAATGCAAAATCAACAGCAAAGTTACTCGCACAGACTGTTCAGAACGGATGTGACGAGCATTGTGATTCATGTGCGTCGTGGTTCAAAGGAGACCCCTCGAAACACAAGCGACATCCGGTGCATGCAGGTGTGAGCAGCACTGGCACACAACATGCTGGTTCTTCACAAAATCAATCCACCACTTACATTTTCTTCAATGTAATTTAAACAACCATCGTTCGGAACGAAGGCTGCAATTTTCTTTCCATTCTTGATCAGTTGAACTCTAGCACACTTTCGGATGGCGGAGTTGGGCTGCTTTGCTTCGATGCCTCTACAAGAGTCGGCCCGATGTCAGTCCTCCGACCCAACATGAGCAACACAACAATAAGAGCGAAAGAAGGACGATTGACGATCATATAGCTTACATCTTTTCAAGGACGATACCCTTGGCATGCGAAGAACCGGCAAAAGGTTTCTTCCACTCATTCCCAAGATGACTTTTCTTGTATGCTTTGTCCGCCCACCTCTGCCTCCTCCTGTGAGTTTTGAGCTTACGCCCAGCTCCCATACCACGGGTCTTCCTGTGATACAGCTTATTGTCAAAAATATATTATTATTCATGTTCAATCAAGCAAAGTTCTCCAAATGTTCTTTTACTTGGTTCACATTTCTCATCATCTCTATTACAATTATAATAGTCGTCGAGCTCCAAAAACTGGAGAACCAGCTAACACACCTAAAAGCAAATTTCCCTCTCCATAGATAGCATGTCTCACAAAATAAAGATTCAAACTAGAACAGCATATTTCTTAACTTCAAAGAATAAATTCAGAATCTATACGGCAATGTCTACTAAGATAACTAGAATTCTCATTTGCAACAGAAATAAAAATGAAATAACAAATGATTGGTTCCAAAATGATCGAATCACAGAGATATCAAGCTCCGGATCTATTGCTCTTGAGATAGGTAGTGCGAGGCAACCAAGTAACAGTTACAACACATGAGGTCCCGGCAATAATTAGGTAGGATGCAGTCAACAAGACAAAAGAAAACAAAAAGGAAAGCATTTCCTTTACAAGCTGCAAATTTGATGTACGAAGAAGTGAGATGTTGCACTGGCAGATTCAAGAAGAGCAAAAAAACATAAATGAGACACAGTAGCTAAAGCTGATTATGGACTCCAAACACATCGTCGGAGAAATGATTTGGAAAAAAAAGAAAGAAGCTAAATCCACAATTTATATAAAAGATGCTCAATTTCATGAAAGATGCAAATGCTCACTTTCACATGAGCTTGTGTTTGAGGACAGAGGTCAGATGCTAGGCAACCAAATAAAACTTGAATACAGCAAGACTTGAGACAAAATGGGAAGCATCAGTGGATCTCCACACTTAGACTCCTGATATCCTTTATCGGTAATCATTGGCTTCCCATGAAAAGCATCGTAACATGACGTGAGAGCTAACCTAATGGCAATTAATTTGCACTAATATATTCAGAAATGATCTAGAATTGGCAAGTTCCAGCTCTATATTTGAAAACAAATGGAAGCATAATGAAAACTTTTTTATATTTGCACTTAGCAAAAGAAGTGTCTTTAGAACAGTAAGGTAAGATGCAGCTTTCGACATTCATCCATAAATCCAAGAGTAATGCATCGCTCATCAACTCGTCAAATTCTATTTTCATGAAGTACGATCCGATTTCATTGAATTCCCTAATTCTCTTATATCTAACAACCTAAAGAAACGAATGTACGAGATCCGGGTTCAAAATCCTGATTGTAAACTGCAACAAAAAAGTTCTCTTAGGCTTCCATAATGAGGTCTTGAATACAAAACAATACAAAAAATTCCAACAAAGAGGGAGGGGGAAGGTAAGCAAATTCAGAGGGAACATGTCGAATTCCTGAAAAACCAGGGGCACACAACATGGATCAATCCGAGTCAAACATAGCATCGGTAAAAGGCGATGTAGGTAAGAACAAATTTTCATACGGTAGAACCCTCACCCCATCTTGTCGGTGGCCGAAGATCGCCGTCCTCTCTCGTCTCTGGCACGTTAAGGTTCCAAGAGCGGCGCCGCGGGGTCAAAACCCTAGCTGGCCCTGTAAATATATAGGCGGAGGTAGGATAAACAAGACCTCCATGGGCCGAGATATAAACAATGAGCCCAACAGCCTGCCTTTGGACAGGAGGTATAGTTTGATATTTGGGCTGGGTTTGGTCGAGGCATCAAATTGGGCCTGGCCTTTAATGTCGACCGGGTCAATTCAACCTCGGGCTGTGGGTTGACCTTGGACTCGAATACTGCGGCTGAATCGCCTCAGGAAGAGGAGACAGCCATAGGCGCTGGCGGGCGAGGGGGAAGGGACGACGACGGGACCTCTTCATGAGCCGACCGAGACTTCCGCCTATGTGCGTGCGTCGCCCGAGACAGCTCGACGTGCGCGACGATGGCAGCGCGCGGTATGGTCCAACAGATAGAAGCACTTCTCCGTCGGCGCACAGCAAACAGCAGCAGTGGACCCGGCTCCGTTGCCTGTCAGGTGAAGGTCCCGTAGAAAGGGAGGGCATCGATTCTTTGCTTGTGGGTGGAGAGCGAGAAAGGAGAAGAAAGAAGGGAGTCTGTGGTCCACTTAGGGCCGGAGAACGAGAGGGAGGTGGGTGTGGGTGGGATGGGGCCACGCCGTGGAGTGAGCTTTCGGTTTGCCCGATGACCTAAATATTCTACTGCCACCGCACACCTTCCGACATGTGTTCAGATTCTTCCACCGTATGGTCGACGGCTCAGCTCCTCGAGCCGACGGCCTAGCGATACGAAATCCAAGGAGGCAAAGGCAGTACGTGTACATCAGCGTTAGCATCGCTATGGGATGGCAGTAATTTATGGAGCGAAGAAGATATGACAACCGTAACGACGATCAAAATGAAGCATTTGCTTTCTGCAATCATTTCTCATTGGTCTAACGCGCCGACGGATGAGGGATAAGAAGAAGAAAAATAATGGCGTTGATCGATGGAGCCTGCAGAGGAAGTAAAATTAAGTGGATGGTTGTGCGCAGGTTGAACGACATACGTGCACACAGGGAGGAACGCATGCTCGGTTTGCTTTGGTTGCCTTCCTCTCCAGATGATGCGTGAAAACTGCAACATAAGCAGCACAAACTGCAACTGGATCTTTCTTTCTTTCATCTGGCAGCAAAGATGAATGAATACAGCATACAAGATCCTTGCATTCCTTTTGTCGTGAGAGCTCACTTTTTCTACTAATCATACACACACACACACACACAAAAAAGCCGATGGAAGAAGGAAGCTTCGGACTTGGGTCTCCGACAAGGTGTGTCCCCACAAGCGGTGTAGCTCGGTCTCTGCTGCTCCGCATCTTTTCTGCCTTCATATACTAGTCCTTACGACCCTCCCAAACCAGCCCCCCATCGCCCCTATTCTCCCGCTCAATCCTTCATACATATACTAGGCCGTGTAACTGGACTACCTACTCTCACCTCTTCTTTCTCGACCTGCTGTCTTGGCTGCTTTGCTTCTTCTTCTTCGCTGTGATATGGCAAGTCCTTCCATGCAAATTTTTATGGAGTTCGACGGCTGGCTCAAGGCAAGTCATCAAGCCATGATGCATGTTTTCGATCACCATGTTTGTGACATGAACGAGAAAACCCCTTTTCTGGTTTATAATCTTTTCGTCGATGAATGTTTCCATGCCTTTTCTTATTATTTTTCGTATGACCGACGAAACACCGCTGTGTGATTCTCATTGCTGAAAAATTATGACACTGCTTGTCTTGCTTTCGCTTCTTGGCTTCTAATTCGGAAAGCACAATGCATTCATTATATTAGCCGGCATGATGAGAAGCACTTTGGCAAAAAGATGTTCCTCAACTTGGTGATCATCATGTCGATATGGCTGTCTCGAGTTTGTATTTCTCTGTACACCCAAGTGCACGTCCCAAGGTTGTCGTTCCACGACCAGAATTCACACGTTGCAGACTCGAGATGATTACGATCATCACAATTGATGCAGGGCGTTGTTCAGGAAGACGGCGGGATGGATTCCTCTTCCCCATCCAGCGAAGTGATGTCATGCTCAAGGCCGCCGCCGGTCATGGAGAAAAGGCTGCGGCCGCAGCAAGACCAAGCTCTCAAGTGTCCCAGATGTGACTCCACTCACACCAAATTCTGCTACTACAACAACTACAGCCTCTCCCAGCCAAGGTACTTGTGCAAAACATGCAGGAGGTATTGGACTAAAGGCGGAACCCTAAGAAATGTGCCCGTCGGCGGCGGTTGCCGAAAGAACAAGCGCTCGGGTGCTAAAAAGGCGGCCGACCTGTTGCATCCATCTGCTTCCTCCTCGCTCAAAGAAGCAACCGGCAGCTGCCTCCGCCAGCCCTTCCCTCTGGTGCAATTGCCGCATCTTGGGTCAACATTCACCGACACTTGTCGGAACATTGATTTCCTGGAGTGCAAGTACGACCCGATGCTCGACGACCCTATGGATGGGCTTGATCTCACCGGGAACCATCTCCCCTGGGGTGGAGGGTATCATCCAGGCATCGGAGAAGCTGCAAGCCATGGATCCGCCTCGGCCGGCTTCCACAGCATGATCGGCACTTGCGGCTTCTCCATCGATGGGAACCACGCTGGCCTCAAGGAGGCATGCCAGGGGCTTGCGCTCCCTTTCGAGGGGCATTCGGAGGAGGAGAAGCCGGGAGACAGGATTAATCTGCCAACGCAGCGGGCAGATGGGTGTTGCGTCGATGCGGGTCGTGCGGTAAGAGGGTGTTCCGATGGCCTTGCATCGTGGGCTGGGTTGATGAATGGAATGGCTCCCCGGTGACCGCCGGAATTAGAGTTCTCCGATAGTCGCAGCAGCAGCCAATGCTAGCCGCGAGCCATGTGGAAAAGAAATCTGCCTATTCCTTCTCCTTCCTTTAAATATTTCTTTCCATTTCTAAAGGAACATGAGGTGGTGGAATGACCTAATGCTTCGATGCTTGCTTGCTTTTGTTCCTTTCCGTCCTTTTTACCCCCCCACCCCCAATATTGGAGGCCTTAGTATCAAATGTTTGATCACTGTCTTCTGCTAATCAACATCCACGATCAGCGTGTTTCTTCTGAGACGAGTGTGCATGCCAATCGGATGTTGCTACAACCTCTTAATGGTTTCCAACTACGAGGCAACAGAAACAAAAAAGTAAAATTATCACGCACACACAGGCACACCGACGGAATCACATAACATGTTACGTTTGTGGACTTTGCTTCAAACTCGAGCGACCACCACGAGGTACAACCAAAAGTTCTGACCCTTTAGCTAGCTGATGGAATAAGGTTGGCTTCACCATACTGAAAAAGCATCCAGCGCAGAGTGCCAGGTAAAGCGATACGCAGTGTAGTAGGAGAGAGGTTGTGTTGCTCACTCTACCAGCCCTAGCCCACGGGTGAACTTCCCATGGTCATATAGGGGAAGAATACAAAGTGTTTCAAAGGCTCTTCTTTACGAAGCCATGAGTCTCTGTCGCTCCCCTCCTTGCTTTTCCACGAGGACTAGCTAGCTCAGAATGCTTGCTTGCAGCATCAAAATAGATATCGGCACACCATCTCCAACAATTTAAAGAAGCATATGCAGCATAATAAACACAGAAAGCCAAAAGCCTCTCAAAACGTATTGCCGCATGAGACAGCAGTCGGCGGCACGTTCGTGCTGCAAGACTAGGGATTCACCACGTGGGATGGCATCGCGGCATGTCGTGCACTGCACAAGCAAGGCATCGACAAGAGGCGACAGATAGTTTATACGGCTAATTAGTCATGCAACACACAAGTTGAATCGATCCGTGTGGTGGTCAGATGGAGACGTGCATGACGATTAAGAAAGGAAGAAGCGAGCAACGAGCAACGAGCCGTACGAGTACCATGGCAGCTCGACCTTAGTTGGTAATCGAACCAGCTCGTATGATGGTGGTGGCGACGACGGACGGATGCGTGGATGGGTGGCCTTCGAATCGGTCAACTCGAGGACAGCCAATAAGCTGGCTCCGGCGGGGAAGATGAGGATCTATTCTCATGATCGACTGACTTCCAAGGACGCTCGCAAGTGGGCATCGGATGAAGGAATCGTTTCAGGAAAAATGTCACCCACCCCGAATGATCGAGCGGAGGACACATCCTCTTCTAGTGGAACACGAGGAGCGAAGCAGATTAATGATGCACGGTGGCCGTCCACCAACGCAGCAGGGCCCCTCTTCCCCTTGCTCCGACACCGACAACATCGGCCGGTACAGGTAAAAGAGAAAGTGGGACGCGGAGAGTCTGACATGGCCACCAGATTGCTGGGTCGGGGAGGGCCCCATCGCTGCAAATCCCACTCCAGCCCAGCCTTTGAAACCCTTTTGGCTGCGACGATGCTGGGATGATGCCAAGCGCAACGAACCAGCACCCATCAGATCAGATCAATAATAATAGAGTCCTAACCTCACCTACCCACGCTAGTAGACCCGAGGAATGGGAGGGAGCAGCAATAATAATAGAGCGTGGGGCCATGTTGCAGGGCGTGGGAGGGGTGAAACATGACCCTGTCGGTGGTTACGGATTCTCTCCTCCATCCCTTAAATCCTCCCATGTCTTCTTCCCATCACCCCTCCTCCTCCTCTCCTTTGGCTCATCCATTCACATGCTGCTCCGCCCGCCGCATTCCCGCATTCCGACTTCCTCCGACGCCATCTCTATTCCGCGCCACCTTCGTGGCCACAACATTCACCGTCCTCGTTCCTCAACTCATCCACACTTCTCATTCACTGTGTTTCCAACTTGCTCTTCTTCTCCTTCGTCGCGTGTGAGACATCCTCGCGTAGGCCTGTGAGTTAATGGAAGTCAAAGGACAGGAGCTGCAGGAGCAGGAGAAGATCTACGAGCCTACTCCTCTCCAGCAATCCGCCGCTTTCGCCATGCCTTTACCCTCTTCCACCTTGCTTCACTATGCCACCGACGCAAGAGGTGGAACAGGTGATGCCAGAAATGGGATGGCGCCCCTGATCCACGATCCCACTCCCATTTCCGCTCCTGCCCTGGCGAGTGCTTTGGGTGGCGGTGGCCGATCCAATTCCGCCACCGCCGCCATTCTTCCTGCCACCGACACCGACGCGGCGCTCCGGTACCGGGAGTGTCTCCGGAACCATGCTGCCAGCCTAGGCGGGCACATCCTCGATGGCTGCTGCGAATTCATGCCACGCAGCGACGACGCACTCAAGTGCGCCGCCTGTGGTTGCCACCGAAGCTTCCACCGCAGAGACACCGACGTGAATTCTCCCCTCCGCGACCTTCAGAACGGCTCCCACGGCCGAGTGCCTCTCCTGCTTCCTCCACCCCACCTCTGTCTACCTTCGACCGCCCACGATCACAACCTGAAGCTCTTCGGCTCCGCCGGCATTCTGCTTCCTTCCGGTGCAAGCGTGGGCGCGGCGACGGAGTCATCGACCGAGGAGCTTATGCTAGGCGCCGTGCCGCAGCAGCGGCTCACGGTGTCTAAGAAGAGGTTCAGGACGAAGTTCACGGCCGACCAGAAGGAGAGGATGATGGCCTTCGCCGAGAAGGTCGGGTGGCGAATGCAGAAGCAGCACGAGGCTGCGGTAGAGCAATTTTGCGGCGAGGTTGGAGTTAGTAGGCAAGTGCTCAAGGTGTGGATGCACAACAACAAGAACTCCCTAAGGAAGCAACAGCAGCAGGAGGAAGAGGAGGAGGAGGAGGAGGAGCAGCAGCAGCAGCACCACGAAATGCCAGAAGCTTGAGGAAACTCAACATGGACAAAAACCAAAAGACTGCATTCTACTTAGTTAATCTACTGCATTCTTTCCTAAACGTGGTGACATAATATGTACTGTTATATGTTCCGACGCAGAAAGAATAGTCTCGAGAAATGGTAATTGTTATATATGCTCCCTTGACCCCCCCACCCCCAGAACGAAACCTACTCCCAATCGAACCTTCAGACTCTCATCTTTTCTCAAGAACAATCTCCGTTGACCAATCTCCGGTGGAGAGAAGAAGGCTCATAAGAGCTAGCTAGTTCCAAGCATTTAAAGGTTGAGAATTCTGCATCCGTACAAACTGGATTTGACCGGATTATTCCCATGGTTAAATGGTCCCTGTTCGAGATCCTTGTGGAATGACTCAACAAGAAATAACCAGTTTTGCAACCAGCAAATGATCAACTGGTGGGAAGAAGGAACACCGAACGCGGTGGATCGTGAAGAACCATATGCGGAGGAGCTGAATAGAAACATACCTGCTAGGCTGCTTATTTCAGAAATCTTGTCGGCAGAATGGGCCGCAGCGCACGACGCTCGCCTGCGTCGGGCGGTGGGTCGATGCATCGGCACATACAATTCGAGCATCGCACATTTCTCGCTCTAGGGTTTGCTAAGAGGGGGCTGAATCAAGATGGCCCTCTTTTACTTCTACGGAGGACAAATCACGAGATAGCATCGAGACGATCAAAGAAAGAAGTGGAAGAACCCCCAATCCAGACAAGCACGATTTCGATCAAGGTTTTGCTCTTGCTTACCCTAACGACGACCAACCTTCCCGATTCCAATCTCTCGCCGGGTTTCCGAATTCCCCCAAATCGAAAGGGGGCGGCGTCGCCATCGGGTTCCGCCTCCTCGCATTCCAACTTTCATCTGACGTCATTATATTGGCGAAACGATCGTTCGTCGGACGGGTGGCAGAAGGGGCCGAGAAGGAGGAGGGAAGCGGATGCGGATGCATCTCACGTTGCACCCACCCAACCCAAACCCGTTAATTTAGTGCGTTTCTGCAGAATTTGTTTTGTAATTAAAAGTTGGGACTTAAACTGGCATAATGCAATTAAAATAAAGATTTGCTTCGTGGAACACGTGTGAACGCCGTAACTGCTCCTGCCCAAAATGTCGGTTTCGTCATCGTCGACCCGAACATGCGATTCCCGTTGCTGACGTGAGATCACAGATTGATACATTCAAACCCGGAACATAAAAGCGTACACCGAGTCATTCACTTGCAAAGCAACATCCCACCACTACATTAACTTCATATATATATATATGTATATATATATATGATGTATATATATATATATGTATATATATATATATATATATATATATATATATATATATATATATATATATATATATATATATGTATGTATGATGTATTGATCTTAGTTGATCTCCAGAGAAGAAGGATGGGGATGGGATGCATGTACGCTACCTCTCTTCCTCGTCAGCGCCGGGTGCCGGAGGAGTTGTAATTAGGATACGGCACCCGACCCGACTCGATGCTGTGGAGGTCCTCCAACAGCAGCTCGTAGTGTTTCTTGACCTCTTCGGCGGTCTTCCCCCCGCCGACGGCTCGTGCCACATTCTGCCAGCGGTCGGGGGTGTCCTTGTCGTACACCGCGAGAGCCCGCTCGAAGAGCTTGTTCTGCTGCGGAGTCCACGACGAGGTCGAGCTGCGCGAGAGCGACCCCGAAGCCATGGTGGCGAGGATCAAGAGGTGGGAAGAGGAGAGTCGAGGAGGAAGGAAGGAGGGAATTACGGAGGCGGTGTTCCCCGGAGGGCTGTTGGCACGAGGAAGCTGTCGCCAGGGTGCTCCCTCTTTATAAGCAGCGGCGGGGAAGTAGTATGGCTAATTGGAGAATCATAATTGGCGATCGAGAATCCAAAGAAGAGCAAAGCAGAGGAACTTGCTTTGCCGCGGAATGGAATCCTCACCGATTCAATACTTTGCACCACTTTTAAGCTTGAAGGATCACGTTGACGGTAGGGTGGACCTACAGGAATCCGCAACTTTACAATGTTTCTATTAACGTCGATCATGATCGCTCCGGTGAGCAATGGAGATGACCGAACGGAGCGTACCTCTCGAGTCGACACTGGTGTTGCCCTTTCTAAAAGAAGGGCAAGCAGCTAGTGAGACGATGGCAGAGCCTACCTGGTTCCTTATCTTGTCGCTCCAGCAGACGATTCTTCAGCGTGAGAGCGCTTTGACATGGAAATGCACGTGAAGTGAGGTCGATCGGGAAGGGTCGTGTGGTCAAACCTGTCCTACTCTTCTTCTTCTTCGGAAGAAGCGATACCGACGTTTCGAACAAGTCCCCGCGATGCGTTTTGCTCCACGAGGTTTCGAATGAGTACTTGCGTCTCAAGCAGATCAATGAACTCGATGTTAAGACAGGCAGCTGCTTCGTTCCTCCGTGGCTTGTCGGATGAAACTTGGCCTTCGGGTGGTCAAAAGTGCCACGCCGACCGGTGAAGGGATCCTGCTAAAGAAAGATAAGATAGGGAGAATCTTGCGATCCAGAATAAAACTTGCGGATTTTGGTGCGCTGCCACCATGGAATTATTGTCATTCCACACGGGCGGATAACGCTGACGATAGATGGGATGATGAAATCCAGGTCTCATCAGGGGATACAAATTTGGATAAGAATATTTAGTAGATGCCAGACCATGGAATTATTATACCTTGTGGACCACAGCTTCTGTGGCTACGCATCGCATCACAGATTTCTTTGTCCCCGAACAAACCTCCGTTTGTGGCTTCAGCCCTTGCCAGAAATCTCAAGTAGCTAATGGACTAACATCTAAACACCTCGCCGATGAAGCTATCACATGGAATAACAATATACAGCCGTCAGAAGAGTAATGAATAGAAGATGCAACAAAGCAGCATGACTTGAAACATTTTGATCCTCTTCTCCATAATGTAATGTAGCACACCCACTCACGTTTATTATTTAAGCATATGTTAGGATCAGATTCATTCAGAAAGTTGACCAACATGATGTAGGAAGACCAAGTTGTTTCCCCCAGAAGGATTCACGAGTCGACAAGCAGGAAATAATAGATCATACCTGCGATCGGAATTGATCAAATCCCTCGAGCAGATAACTTAAGTTTACCTCTTCTTCCGCGTAACTTTTAACTACTAGCATTGAGTGCTTCTCCGGGTGGGCCTCCGCTACTTCCAGAAATGCTCGGCTTTCCTTCGTTCTCGTCATTCATGTTGTAGAAATTGACTATCTTCTGATCTAATTTATAGTAATAACCCATCTTCTCCAGAGGTTTCAAATCCAAGTCAATAAAATAAGCCTGCAGACAACCATGTAAAAAGTTGTACTTAACTAAATTACTTGGACAATAAAACTAAACAAGTCAGATTTTGCTGATGCTTTCATTTTACTAGTTGCTTTCAAGGCAGGGAATAAACCAATCAGCTTTGCGGTGTCTAGTTAGCTGAGGCACAACGCTACAAATAAAACTGCAAAGCAACACAGACAGTAAAAACTGGTGACAGCTGAACCATGTATTCATGTTAAAACTTAGAATTGACTTCTAGCATGAGAGCTGCAGATGAGGCATACTCGTGCGCAAACTTGATGATGACAACAACCACCAACTATAATAACAACAGCAACAACAAAAAGATTTGATCAAGTAGAGTGCAGCCAATACGTCCAACGACGATGGTTGCCAATTTAATCTCATCCTCATCATGTATGCCTCTACGATTGAAAAATAGCCAAGAAACAACAACTCATAAATAACCAAGCAACTACGGTGTTATGTACCTTGTAATTATAGCTTTGTTTCGATGATTTGAGAACCACAGAATTACAATCGGACGCATTGCATCCATCTGCTGTGCGGCTAAAGCTGATCATCAGGCTGCAATCCTTTGCTGTCGCAGCTATAAGATATTCCCTAACAATTTTCAGGCTGTCCTCCGATGATAGAGAATGCAACAAGGAATACCGATGCAATAGCTCTGCATCGCTTATTTTTTTGCAGACCGCACAAGGCCGAGAAATAATATTGTAATATACATGAATAACCCCTTCTATGTCAAGAACATCCAACTGCTGAGTTGCTAAAAGCCTATCTAAAATCCCGGACCCAAAGATGGCCTCTGCTACAAGCTCAAGGAAGCTACCTAACTGTAAGCCACATGCAGAGATCAGATCCGCAATTGCTTCTCCTGATTTATGAGATCGGACATCTGTATCATCCATGCTACCACCCAATCCTCCAAAAATAAGAGAGCCATTCAAAAATATACGGAAATTATTTTGAGGAGATGCAAACAATGCAGTGATGGCCAGATGTACTCTATCTTTTAATCCAGAGAATAGATCAAGCGGATCATACCCACTTATTTGTGATATCTGCAGCACACAAATTCTTAATATATAATCTGAAAGACTTGATAAAAACTCATGATGTTGAAGGATAAGGGTCAAGAGAGCTAACTGACCCCAAGGATAACAAGCGAAAATTAGATTTCAAGAGTAAATAAGCCTATCGAGTATGTACCTCTCCCTGATGAAGTTTTAAGAACTGATGCATTTTAAATCGGGTTACATGCCTCTTAACAGCATTTTTCTCAGCTATGTATTCTGAAGTTGGAAGAAACCCACACTTTGGCTGCCCCGTTGAATCATGTAAGCAAGGTTATCAAACAAATGGTCAGAAAAAGAGGCCAAGCATATAGAGCAACTAAACTAAAAGGGAAAAGAAAGAAAAGTGTCTACTTAGAAATGAAGCACCTTTATTTCTACTGCAATGCAGAAGTCATGTTTCGGCGTACCTGAAATTGTGCTGAGAGCGTCATGAAGAATGCTACTTAGTTATTAAGAGGTATTACCAGTTATGTAGCAAGCATTGTAGTAAGTACACTAAACATGGAAACATTGCAAGAAACAAAACAGACATACATATCATCGCAGGACCCAGATGGATAACTTGGATTACAGTCAAAAGCCGGACAATAGAGGAAAAGGACAAATTTGGGGAGAGATGGACGACCATAACAAGAAATTGATAGCAATGAATATGCACATATCAAAAGCTAATAAAACTATCATTGAGCAGACATTGTGTGTTCCTTGAAGCCTCCTACAAAACAAGCACTGAATCTTTATTTTACTGTGAGTTCTTAACATTGCTTCAAAAGGTCAGGAAGACCTTTACCTATTTAGTACTACAATTGAGAGCTAGGGCACAAAAAAAGGAAGAAAGCTCAGACACAAGGCATCCCCTAGCTAAATATGGTCAAGTGTATTTCAGTTGACTACCATGGTCATATAAATATAATGTCAGAGGTCTAGATGTGCCAATTTAGCTGGTAATTAACAAAATCAATCTTCCAATGATCTCATCTTTGTGTTTGACACTGAATTAAATCCAATGGATTAACTTGATTGCCTCAACCATAGATATATTGTCATGGTTAAGCCTCTTCTACACTCATCATCATCGACGGCACAAGAGTAAGAGCTTCAAGAGAGCTAGCCATGGCCCACATCAAGCTAGAGGGTCATTCAGTATTAAAATATGGTCTTAAGGCTAGGTCAATTGTGGCTTCAGCTTGAGCAAGCAATGTGGGAGCCTGTCTCACCACATCGGCCATTAAGGATGACTTGACTGCATCCCAAAATAAATATTCTAGTATATAAAAGATTTTGGTCAGAAGTGGTTCAAAGTTTGACTTCGTAATTAAACCAACGCTCTATCTTTAATGGTACCAAGTTATCAACAAAAGCCTTGTAAGTTCTAAAATAGATTCTATTTCCTTTTGACCATCATGTTTATTCTTTGATCAATTAATGGTCTCCAATTCTAACACAAATTGATATTTCACAAAATAAGGTAGGACAGACCAATCTATAAATAGGGTTTACAAGTGTCTCGTTACCAAGCTAGTATAATCTTATTTGTGAAAAATGCTTCTATACTCTTCGGAAGTATGACATTTGAGATATGACAAATTTCACACTATTTTGACTGCATGTTGCTTATGTGGTTTTGACAAGAGGTATTCCTCAATTGCAGGCTTGTATACAAACTGGGTCATGTAAAAAAGAATACTAGATATTTAGATTAGCCCTTACCAATAATGATTGAATGGTCAGAAATAAGAAATGCAGATGCGCAAAGGACATCAATTTTGGAGGCATCAACCCTCCATGGAGGACGTTGACTCTTGATATTCCCCTCGACGGCCTCCAAGAATTCCTTAGAAACATGGACAAGAATCTGCATATTGGAAGAAAATCGAACATCAAAATGTGTCGGAACTTAAGAGACTGTTTGGCAAATCCAAAAACATATCTGGCATTCAAGCTACACTACTTCAACCAGAACAAAAGAACCGTGTAAGATGATCAATGACAACTTTCATGTAATTGCAGAAGTACAAATCATATGACACGGTACATAATGCAATAACACACACATGTTACAACATTAAATGCCAAAATAAAATTACATCACTTTGGTGGATGTTAAGTATTAAATGTGGTGGAAATTGGAAAAGGTCCAGGATGCATTTTTACTCATTGTGTTAAATGGTAAACGAAAAAAAAAAAGAATTACGAACACATCAACCAAAAGAAATAATCAGTCTAGATAAGAAAAGAAAATGTCACGACATAAAAAAATAACTTACCCCAGCGTCTATATGCTTGGAGTCCAATAGATTCCTCATGACATGGTCAATAAAAGCTGTAGCAGCAACATCTTTCGAAGTGGCCTCGGCGAGTTCACCAATGTCTTTCCATATTAGTCTTTCATGATCGGATAGGACCAAGCATCCATTTGGAGACGGGCTTCCGCCCTTTGCAACCTTTTGAATCCGTAATACCTTGCCCACCTGCTCCACAGAAACACCCATTTCCAAATATAACAAGCCATCTGCATAATTCCAAGAAATGGTAACAATAACTCGAATGATGCGCTTAAACAGTACCAAAAAGAGGGAAGATCCGCAGTAGCCCAGGACAATATTAGCAGCTCCTTCTCCTTTGTAAAACCAATCCTTTGCATCGTCTGCTCTTACCAACATCTTTTGTTCCTATGTGAAAATAGGTTGCATCCAGACTTAGGACCGCCTCGATATTAGTACTACAACATCCAGTTCTAAAAGGGATAACCACAAATTTAAGGCGCGGCTGCGAGTTACCCCGTGATTCAACAATTGGACCCAGAAAAGAAGATGAATCGAAAATTTCTAGAGCCACGAAAGCGGAATTTATACTTTTACCTGCTTAAGATGGCTCATGGTGGGCGAGATCGCAGAGAGAAAGCGGGGTCGCGAGACTCCACAACGGAGCAGCAGGTGTTGGGGACCGGGCGGGATGTCCGGCGTGGTGAAGCAGCTACTTCATTCCGGCAAATTCAGCCACGGGCAACACACACAGACGAGGGAGAGAGAAAGGAGAGCCGGAGGCTCCACCGCCGGGCGACGCTGCCGAGGCGCAGATGAGACGGGAAACCGGGCATTCTTTTCTGGTCTCCAAACCGGGTTTTATAGACGCTTTATTATTATTATTATTATTATTATTATTATTATTATTATTATTATTATTATTATTATTATTATTATTATTATTACTACTACTACTACTATTACTAACTACTATTATTATTATTATTATTTATAACTACTACTAGTACTATTATTATTATTATTATTACTACTTCTACTGGTGTTGTTAGTTGGCAAATGAAGCACGTGCTGAGAGAGGAAGGAAGGGTGGTCCAAGAGTTGAAACACCATTCGACGCGTGGGCCCCCATCCACCCCACCATCGACCAGGAATCCAAGTCTCGTCTTCTTCCCATCTAATTCCCAGCACAGTGTAGTATTAGAGCATGCATAACCTGTATCCAGCAAAGCTCGATTTCTATCAGATTAAGCAAAATCTCACCATCATATGCATCCCGATTCAATGCCCACCGAATGCTTGATTTCTTTGAAACCAAAATTCCCACATGGAAACATGTACGAGTTTTATTATAACGCTAGTGCAGCCGCACAGTAGACAACACTTGCACCCAAAACTCAGCAAGAACTGCAATGGAAATTGACCACTCGAACCAATACAGGGCAAGCCGACGTGGGACAAAACTCAGGATCTGGTAAAATTTTGTTAGAAGAAATGTGACTCTGGGTAAAACAAGCTGATTATTGCTATCTGTTTTCCTTCATTGTTCATGACTGCTTGTGGTATCAACTTCCGAGGGAGTTGGTTTTGATACTGGAAGATAAGACCACGCGATGGCAGCGCCACCAAGTGTAATGGCAAGACCAATTGAGCCCCAGAACCATCTTTGCCTCCTCTTACGCCTGTTGCGTTGTCGTCGTGCCATTTCTGCAACCAATTTGTTGGGAATGATTCAATAACAGTCACTAGTTAACATCAGCAACTCATTAAACCAGTACATCAGCAAATATCATGCTGAACCAAACAGTAAAACATGCATAAGAGCAACTAGGTATCCAGGGAAAGGACCGTCTCAGATTGTCATTTAGATGGTTAGATTAAAAATAAAAAAAGTGTTTCCTAAAGATTATTTTAGTGGATCCCAGAAAGTCAATTTAATTGGAAGACATTATTTAGTGCCTCTTGCGTAACCATGCTGTGCATTAGTATAAAGCCTTAGCTTAGTTAACAAAGACCTAGTAACCAAGTGCAGATAGGATAGGATGAATGATTGAGATCAAATAAACAATTTCATACTTCTAAAACATCAGCAAGAGAAAAGAAACAAAATAGGAGACAAAGTTAAGAATTCTCACCGATGGCCTCTTGATTTCTTTGAGACATTTCTTTATTTGCAGCTTCATAATACTGGAGCCGATCCGATAACCTAGCAATCTCAAAGTTCTTTGATGCAATTTGAGTTTCCATCTCTAGTTGAACCTCGGCACGGGCACAACCCCTCCCTACAGCATCAGCTACAAAGCGTGCAACAACAACCTGTTGGTACAATTCCTCCGCAGGATGCAAGCTTGCAGGCACATCCACAGCCTCAGGAACGGTTGGAGGAGTTGGAAGCTTCAAGCCAACAAGCGACAGTCGACGACTCAGTTGCTGCCACTGGTTTTGCAGGTTCACTAGTGCTTCTTCAGCTTGTGTCCGCTTCTCTATCTCCATCAACACATTTAGCCTCATTTCACGCAGTTCATCTTCAACATTTGGATAGGAAGATCGTGCAGAACCATCACTAAGAATATCTACACCATGAAAAGGAAATCATATAAGCCTAAAGTCCTAATCTTTCGGTTGAAATGTACTGCATAGACTTGTCCTGAGATGCTAAATGTACAAAACCAAAACTGTCATTGAGCATGACTGCATGTACAGCAACGATTTGAAAAACTTTAGTCCAAGTTGCATGAAATTGATGTGATATGATGTTTTCAACAGGTCCTAGATCCTGAATCCTAAGAAAAGAAATCAAAATGAATTTTTAGAAGGGGCTTTGATGACCATATCGGGAAGGAGATAAATCAAATGATATGATTTAACACCATGAGTGCTACTTGTTAATGGCTTTCCAGTTACTGGAATTAGTGGAGGTATCTTCTGCACCTATCGGTGTGGCACAAACCGGTATATGTTGATCACAAGTGTGCCCCTTTTAACAAAAAGGCAAAACCAAACGACAAGAAGTGTTTCAGCATGCTTTTGCCTACAATTTCCAATAGATTTTCCATTTTTATATCACCTAAATAGGAATGCCACTAGCAGTCGATAGGATGTGTTCTTACTGTGATGTAGCTGAAACAAAAAGAAGCACAATCTATCAAATAACCTTAGAAACAAAAGCAGGAAGAGGCATTTCACTTGAGATATCATCAAAGTATTGCGATCCACTGAGGTGCTTCAAGAATATATTCCTTTGTCTAACCAAGTTAGTGTGACAGAGCATTCGTTCTTCTAGAATAAGGTTCTCGTGAAAAACTTCTTTTTTATTGTTGTCAAAGTAAGAGAATCTTCTTTTCAATGTTTTCATCAAAAAAACTAATATAACATGAGATTTCCCCTCCCAAACTATACTCAATTTTCCATCTGGGATGAAGCTAGACACAGGTGGAAAGATTCAATTTTTCGATACTGCCTCAGGTGAAGCATTCAATAATAAATTTGGTGGAAAGAATGAAAGAGGAGAAAGATCATAGAAAGAAGGAAAGCAGAAGAGAAGTCACATTAAAATACATTTAAGCTCCCAAATAATCTATCAGAGATTTTTGTTAAAAAAAAATCACCATAATGATCATAAATTAATCACAACTATAAGCTTGAACGAAATAAGTATTATGCTCAGAAGTGCATGAAAGCCTAAGAATAAACGAAAATATGAGAATGCTCTTAAGCCATTAAAGAAAACTAACATCTGCATAAGAAATATACCGTCAAAGGCATCATAATACTCTCCCAGTGGGGTAATTGGTTTCCACCGACCGCAGGTATCATCGGCCTCGGAGTTACTGGCAGTGCTCAGCGAGTCCTGCGGATCAAAGAAGTCCTCTGTGAAGTCATCTCTTTCGGGGTCTTCGGACTGAGGCTTTCCCAGTTCCTCGGTTGCGATCACACCTTTACCCAGATGTTCATCTTGTAGCTCGCCCCCACCAGATTCATCCACGACAGAACCACCCCGGCTACCCTGTCCATGACCAGCTTTCTGGACCTCCTCATCATGCCCGTTTCCATTCACCACTTCAATCTTCTGCTCCTCATCGGGTGGCTTTGGCCCTGTGGAACAAGCTTGGCTCTGCAAGACGCTCTTGACGAGGCGAGGCCCACGTCTCTTATGGTTAATGAGGTATGGCGAGTGTGGGGGAAACCACGAAGGGGCGTCAGGGATCGGGGTGGTCTCCGGGGTGGCATAAAGAGCAGGGCGGATGTTGGGTCGAGGATTGCTCCTGCGGGTCGTTGCTTCTTGTGCCGCCTTCACCACCTTGATCGGCACCGGAGGTGGCTTTGGTGACTTAGGCATTCCAGACCCAGGCTCCAAAAGTCTATCCAAGGCGATCGCAGTGAATGTCGGCATGGCTGCGACGAGGAGATACCAATGCACAAACAAGCCGCTCAGCTCATCAAAGGTCACGTCTTTCGGATCATTGGACGGCTACAACACCAAAATTCCATCGTCAAGCAAATTAAAACTCACCTGCGGACCCTTCGACGCCTCAAGCGAAATCAGAGGAGCCCCGCGACGCCCATACTCCCCTCCCTTCCAGGAGTCCCGACACCACGATGCCGATTCGGAATCCCCAAATCGAACAGGAATTAAAGAAGAAAAAAAAAAAGAGGAGGGCTCCAAATGCTCGGATTGCAAAAACCTAACTTGGGGTGATTTCAAAATAGGCCATCGGATTTGCACCTAGGAAAGCAGGCAGAGACCAGGTTGGAACCGGGGAGATGTTGGATCGGGAGGCGACGCACGAAGGAGACCTAGCTGGTCTTCCACCCTAAAAATGGAAGGCGATGATGCTGATGAACCGATACAAAGGCGGATGACCTAGGCGGGAGGAATTCCCGGAGATTTTTTCTCCTCCCCAGAAGGCGGCTTCCCATGACGACAATTCCGACGATTTTTCACCTCTCCACGAAGGCTCGCTCGCTTTATGGCCGGTCCGTTTTCTCGTTTCATTTCCCCCGACGACACGGGGCTTACGTCACGGAAGGAGGAGCTTGAGACACGAACGATTCACGACGAAAGAGTCAGGAAGGGGTTCGTTGGACACCAACTTTGCGATCGCTGCTAAATTATATGGGCTAAAAATCTAACGCTTTACGGCATCCGATGGACGTGATGTGGCAGCCCATAGCGAGGCCCCCGGAGGCCGTCATCACATCCATCATCCAGGACAAAGCGAAGAACATTGGTATTGCGATTGCAGGTGAGGATGACAACGTGCTTGGCGACCACAGCAATTCTCCAAAAGAGTGCATCGATCAGAGTTCTTCCCCCCGTGCTTCGTTAGAAGTCTTCCATGAAGCTATTAAGGTAACGAGGCCACCGGGTTGACGGGCGATGGCTCCGGCAGCCATCCGTCTTCTTCATATTGAATGGCAAAAAAGAGATGCTGAAGCCCAACACGTGGACTTCTCTGTTCAAAAGAGCAGCCTTCCATGCGAGAGCAGAGCAGAGCAGTGATGGGGATAAAGATGCTGATGGAGATTACGATGGGATATGAACAGTTATCACCTACTTAGGGGTGATGCCCCTAGACCGCAGATACCTGGGAGCTGTGGAGGCTATTCGTCTCGGTCCAACCCGACAGCGTCTGTCCAGGATAGATCGAACGTCGACCGAGATACGTCGAAATCCTGTGATAGTCGGATCCTTTTCACAGTTTCATTTGGCATCAGACGCCATTAGAAGTACGGTCCTGCGCCCTACGGAGGGTCACATCAGGAAACAGTAGCCTTCCCTATATAAAGCCTCTGCATCCGGAAAGACAGGGGGGAGGACTTTTGGGATCAGAAAAATCATCTTAAACGATCGGCTAACTTTACCATCGAAGGGGTCGGGTTGTGTCTTCCTGACCCGACCAGTGTGCAGGAACGAAGGAGCTCGAGACGACAGGCACCCGAGTAAGAAGTCTTCTCCCGACGTGAGCCGAGGATCCACCGCTATCGGATCAGCACCTTCAGCTGACTCGAGGATCGGTCAAGGAGATCTCTGCACATTCAGACCCGAACCCAGCCGTGAAGGCTCAGAGGCCACGATGTAAAGGTACTAACAGATTAGTGCTAAAAGGAGGGCCCAATGTCAAGAGATCAACAGACCGACCCAAACGAGCCCGTGGCTGAGGGGTCTCGCCCAACCGGGGCTCCCTGGGAATGCCTTCCCTCGCATGGTGGGTCTCGAGCTGAAGACCCTATCGCGACTTCAGAGCGCTACTAGCGACTATTTACCGACCCAAGCTTATCGCCACCTGAGGGCACCGCGACTAATTGATCGCCCATTTCGCGTGAGGCTTTTTGGGGCCTTGCCCATCAAGTCCAAACTCTAATGGGGATGATGCAGACCATTATCCCGCTCATCCCGCAACCAACATAGCCATCCACGACATAGCCTCTGCGGCAACTAGAACCTCTCGTTCTAACCCCGGAGGCACCAACGGCACCCCTGGCCACACCTCAGACGCGATTGACACCGCTTGCAGCATGGGCGTCTGGGAATCTGAGCGGGCGACAGGAGCCCAAGGTACTATCTTCGGATTCGATGGACTCCCTCTGAGCCCAGCTACGCTTCGTTAGCTAGCGACTCGACAAGATACAAAGGGAGGTCGTAAGTAAAAGGAGGAGCTCAGGGAGGATGCACACCCCATGATCCCTGTTTGCACCTGAAATATAAGAAAAACCGATCCCCTCGAACTTCCGGCTCCCCTCTCTCGATACATATGTCGGTGCCACAGAAACGACGGAGCATGTGGCCGCCTTTCGAGCCCAAATGGGGCTGTACGGGACTTCCGACGCCTCGATATGCAGAGCATTTCCCACGACCCTAAGAGGGTCGGCCCGAGCATCGTACAAGAGCCTAAAAGACGGGATAATCGCATCCTTTGATCAGCTCGCTAAGGATTTTGAACTCAACATTCTAGCCTATGCTCGATCGAATCTGTCTGTCGCTTTGCTCCTCGAACTCGACCAAAAGGAGGATGAACCCCTCTCCCATTTTGTGAACCATTTCACGATAGAAATCCAGGGGTTACCCGCTACTCACCCCTCGTTAATAATGCAGGCGTTCATGATAGGGCTACGACTCTTCATATTTTTCTAGTCCCTCATGGAGAGACCTCTTGCAGGAGTACCAGAGATGCTCCAGCGAGCTAACCAATACATCGCGGTGGAGTCTTGGATGGTCAGGAGATGGGAAGAGCACAAAAGAGCTAGGCCAGAGTCGTCCCGGGGGGCAACCGTCAGCCCCCTCGAGGCGCAGGTTGGATTGACCCGATGTGCCGATGTGACATCGTCAAGGTCCCCCCTCCCCGCCTTGGGCACATTCAGAACAGAGATATTCCTCTAAATAAGAGAGAAGGGATTGCTCAAAGCCCCTAACCTGATGAAGAGCCCTCGGGAGCTGCAGGACCAAACCAAGTATTGTCGCTTTCATCGGCAAAAAGGTCATGACACCGAGGAATGCCATAACCTGAAGTGACAGATCGAGGATACCTCGACTGATACCTCAATCGGGATCGGGACCTCTCGCTGCACCCTGAGGGTCCCGTCGCACAGTAGATCGACGTAATAACGGGCGGCCCAACGTTTGGGGGGAAACAACATGTCAGGACGGAAAGCCTACGCCCGCGCGGTCGTGGCCGAACTTCCCAAGCGATGGCCCGAGCCCGAGGTCACATTCCCAGCCAAGGGGGTCAAGCAATCAGAGCATGACGATGCGCTGGTGCTAGCTTCCAGGATCACCAACACCCAGGTGAGGAGAATCATGATCGATATAGGGAGCATAGCCGACGTTCTCTACTTCGATGCTTTCTAGAAGCTTGTACTGAGAAAAGACATCCTGGAGCTAATGCGCTCGGCACTCACTAGGTTCACCGATGACTCGATCTCTCCACTAGGTGCGATTACCTTGCCTCTAACCCTGGGAGACCCGTTCACTAGTTCCAGCTCTTTGATCTTCCTCTTCTTTAATCTCTTGAAGCTCGATATCAGTTCATTCCCATAACCGTCGGCGTCCATGTCATCAGATTTCTGATCCCAACCAATCCCAACGGTGCCAATTGCCAGCGATCTGTTTCACATCAGTGTCTTCCTTCACAGTAGTGATGGTGGTCTCCGGACGCTACGGCTTTCCATCAGCCAGAAGCAACAGGGTATTAGCGGTAATCGTGTCGTCATCTCTGTCACCAACCGGCCCTTTCTGCCCTCTTCTCACGGTTGACCACTTGGTGGTGGGCGGCACTCTCGCGATTGACGAACACGCATCGGGTTACAGCTTCTTCCTCACACCCAACAACGGATTAGCTCCTCTGTAGTCTCTCTCCGGGTGGCACCTCAGGTGGCCAAACAGTGATTTATTGGAGGGGAAGGTCTTCCAGCACTCCGGGCATGTTGGGACCATCGCCCTCCTATTTGCATGCTTGCGTTTGAAGCTGTAACAACCCTCGTTGACCGCCTCTTTGACCTCCGATGCAGATTCGGCGTTAGCATCCTCATCGCCGGCTAGCTCCCTGTTTAGAACCACCGGTGGATTGGTCAGCTCGCTCACCAGATGGAGACACCACCTCCTGAGCCGCTGCTTCCCTGTCCTTGTCTTTGGTCTTGTGGCACTTGATCTGAAACTCGTCTTTGGTCCAGTTGCGTTTTCACGACCCGACCTGTGTGCAGGAACAAAGGAGCTCGAGACGACGAGCGCTCGAGTAAGAAGTCTCCTCCCGACGTGAGCCGAGTACCCATCGCTATCGGATCAGCTCCTTCAACCAACTCGAGGATCGGTCAAGGAGATCTCTGTATATTCGGACCCGAACCCAACCGTGAAGGCTTAGAGGCTATGGCATAAAGGTACTAACAAGCAGTATAATTGCTCCTCCTCTTCCCCCTTCCTCCCCCTTGGCTCTCACAGCCTCGCCACTGTCCCCAGCTCTACTTTCCTTCTTCTTTGCAGCTTCCTTTTGCAGCTCGTCTTATGGAAGGTGAAAGCCACCGTACGACCCGGGATGCTGCCGTGGCAGCATAAGAGAAAGCCCACGAGGAGCTGACCAAGAACACCCTGCGGCTTCGGATCAAGTGCCCCAAGACCAGAGACGAGGACAGCGAAGCAGCGGCTCAGGAGGCGATGTCTCCATCTGGTGTGCGAGCTGACCAATCCACCGGTGGTTCTAAACAGGGAGCTAGCCGGCGATGAGGATGCTAACGCCGAATCTGCATCGGAGGTCAAAGAGGCGGTCAACGAGGGTTGTTACAGCTTCAAACGCAAGCATGCAAATAGGAGGGCTGTGGTCCCAACATGCCCGGAGTATGGGAAGACCTTCCCCTCCGATAAATCACTGTTTGGCCACCTGAGGTGCCACCCGGAGAGAGATTACAGAGGAGTTAATCCGCCGCCGGGTGCTAGGAAGAAGCCGCAACCCGATGCGTGTTCGTTGATCGCGAGAGTGCCGCCCACCACCAAGTGGTCAACCGCGAGAAGAGGGCGGAAAGGGCCGGCTGGTGACAGAGATGACGACGCGATTGCCGCTGATACCCTGTTGGTTCTGGCTGATGGAAAGCCGCAGCGTCCGGAGACCACCATCACTACTGAGAAGGAAGACACTGATGCGAAACAGATCGCTGGCAGCTGGCACCGTTGGGATTGGTTGAGATCAGAAATTTGATGACATGGACGCCGGCGGCTACGGGAACGAACTGATATCGAGCTACAAGAGATCAAAGAAGAGGAAGATCAAAGAAATGGAACCGGTGAACGGGTCCGGCACATCAGCTCGTTGTGGAAGGTACGAGTGCAGTGTATGCTTCGAGACTTTCTCTTCTCACCAGGCGCTGGGAGGACACCGATCCAGCCACAACAAGAAGAAGAGCAATCCCGAAGAATCAGCGGCGATCCCTAACGAGAACGAAGGTGCCAACAGGAAGCAAGGCGAGGAATTGATCCATGCAAACGGTGCAGTGATCAAAGCGGAGATGGCAGAACACCGATGCACGAACTGCAACCTGACGTTCCGATGCGGGCAGACACTTCGATGAGCTGCAGCATTAAGCTCCATCGTCTTCTCCACACTCATCTGAAAGCGCAAACATTGAATCTCATGCAATTACGCCAAGATTCACTTCCATTAGATCCAATGTGCACTCCATCCAACAGATGTTGTAGCCCAAACCCTTGCATCAACAATCAATCAAGCCTACACAGTGCACCTTAATAATTCATCACTTCCTACTTCTGTGACGCCACACTCCACTTTAGTCTTCCCCTACCCACGCACGTACTGCGAACGCCATGCACACGTAAACAATACCACCATCTCCATCAGCAGCATTACCTCAGCCACAGCCACCGGCCGCGAACCCAATCCTCGACCTGCCCACATCGTACACCACGCTGAAGGTCTGCTGCTGCTTGTCGCCGATGATCGCCACACCACCGGACGGCGCGAACGCCAGGCAGGTCGTGGAGCCATCCACGTCGATCATCACATTCCTCGCCTCGAGCCTCAGCGTCGCGCCCCCCTGGAACACCGTGTCCACCGCTGGCACCGCCAGCCTGCTCGGGCTCCCCCTGAAGCAGGTGTCCAGTCTCGAGGACGCCGGCGCCCGCCTGTACCCCCTCAGCGCTGCCGCCACCGCGCTGCTCAGCGCGTCGTACACGTCGTTTGGGAGCCGCGTGATGACTGTCCCGGAGTCGATGTAGGACTTGCCGGGAGTGCCGAGGATGATGCGGGTGACGTAGTTGCCGACGCCAATGGAGTTTATACAACACGATAAAGGAGCATTTTAAATATATATATTTATTTATTTTTCGAAAACAGAAACAAGCTTCGTCACCATGACAAAGGAAGGAAAAAGATGGATTGCCGAGGAGGATACGCTGGAGATGTGCCTTCGATCGTGTACGAGGAGATGAACCAACGAGAGTGGTTCGAATTGGATGATGTACCTGGCGTTGCATCATGCATGCATCGGTGGTAAGACAAATGACATGGAGGGGAGGCCGGTGGAGCAGCGGCCGTGCCTCGCTTCTACGAACGTTGCGTCCACGAAAAGTCCCTGGCGAACGAGAGAGACCTACTAGGAAAGAATTAAAAAAGAATAAAAAGTAACTCTGAGTTGACAAGAAGATTTCCAGAGCATTAGGATTTAAATTGGTCCAAGTGTTGGTCAAATGCATGTATATATATATATATATATATCATTACCACTGTATATATATATATATTTATTTATCATTACCACTGTATCGAGCTTGGATTTTTGTTATCTGACTAACTTTGTGGTTCTTAAAAACACTCAAAACCAAGGAGTGCAGGAGGAAGAAGAGCAAGCGGAGGAGCGATGCCGGAGACGGCCCGGACCGCCGTATGTTCCTCAACACCGGGATGATTCGGCCGCTCGCCCCGGAGGTCAGCTCTCCCATCGTCGCCCCCTTTTCCATCCCTCACCGCCTCTCCTCTTCTCTTCCTTCCTTGCGTGAGACCGTTTCATCGGTATATACCCAGAGAAGGAGACGGGGCGAATGCAAGAGATGCCTTTTCGCTTACCATCTTCTGTTGCCAAACCCGTTACAATGTTACGAGACCCGTTATCTATGTATCTAACGCCAATAAAACATACATTACGCTGTTACATATCGGCAAATCGCTCGGTAGAGGTAACAGCCGTTATTTTCCCGGGTGCTGACAAGTGGAATCTGCCTCCTTTCTCGCCCGCCGTTTGTCTTTGTGGTGATGCCGATTTGTGCATAACCGAGGGTTCCAGGGTGGTGACCTGGTGGGTGACCACCCGATCGTGAGACACAGAGAGTCGAGCAAAGGGTCGGGTAAGAGAAACGGGTTGTAGTTTTTGACGTGCGAACGGCGTCACATCATGCACCGAACACTCTATGCGACTCATGCGAAGAGTCACAGAGCGCATATGGTTGGTTGGACCCGAACCACGTAGGCAACTCGCGATCGCTGCTAAATGACACGGGCTAAAATCCTAACGTTTTACGACGTCTGATGGACGTGGATGTGGGAGGCCGTCGTCACATCATCCAGGACAAAGCGAAGAACCTCCGTATTGCAATAGTAGGTGAGGATGATGACGTGCTTCGTTAGAAGTCTTCCATGAGGCTATTAAGGTAACGAGGCCACCGGGTTGATGGGCGATGGCTCCGGCAGCCATCCGTCTGCTTCATATCGAATGGCAAAAGAGAGATGCCGAAGCCCCAAGTCGACGTCGGAGATGACGGCTGCTTGCAGACGACAACTCTTGGTTTCGGTGTGGTTCTCGTACTCCCATTCTCGGTTTGCCAACCACTCATTGTTGACCAGCAATTGGAGACGCGGAGGAATCACTTTCTTTTCGGTGGGTAGGTTGAGGTAGGTCCGATATGCTGACCGATGAGGAACGACGTATCCACGTCCGTGTGGCACGTTTGGAAGCGGATACTACCAATTCTCACCATCTTTAAGCTTCGGCCGATTTTTATGATATGGTATAGCAACTATACAAGTAAATCGTTTGGAGAATTTGCACATCGTTTCTTTCCTTTTTCTTGATCTTACGGGGGGGAAGAAAAAATAAAAGACAAGTTGCTTAAAAAGTAAAGCCATACCGCACAACCAGATATGGCTTGCAGAACCAACGGCATGGAGATGAAAGAAGAACATCACACGCGACTGCGCAACATTTGTGCGCGGAATTATCGCTGATGAAGCACCTTGATTAGAGTGGGACGCTGCGGAGCACGACAGTCTCGATGCTGAGCCCCGGCCCAAACCCAAAGAGCACCCCCCACTGCAGTCCATCCCCGGTGGTCGCCCGCCCCTCCACCACCGACCGCTTCCTCACCTCATCCATCACGAAATACACGGTGGCGCTCTGCATGTTGCCGTACTCGGCGAACACATGCCGTGCTGTGCTGAGCTTCTCCGGCTGGAGCCCCAGCTTGGACTCGATGGCGTCCATGATGGCCCAGTTCCCCGGGTGCGCCACCCAGAACACCTCGTTCCAGTCGGTGATGCCCAAGGGCTTGAATGCGTCCGCCAGGCTGCTCCCGATGTTGTCGGCGATGATCATGGGCAGCTGGTTGAAGAAGTGGAAGGTCAGGCCGACCTCCCGGAGGTGGCCTCCCACGGCCTTCTCGCTCTCCGGCACGGTTACTTGCGTGGCCGACATGATCTCGTAGATCGGCTTCTCCAGGCCTTGGATCGGATCGGCGCCCACGATGACCGCAGCTGCTCCGTCACCGAACCCCGCTTGCCCAGCGAGGGCCTCGAAGTCGTGCTCGTCCGGGCCTCGGAAGCTGAGGACGGTGATCTCGCAGGACACCACGAGCACGCGAGCCCCCTTGTTGTTCTCGGCGAGGTCCTTGGCGATGCGGAGCATGGCGGCGCCCATGTGGCAGGCCTGGCTGTAGAGCATGATGCGGTTGACGGACAACGGGAGGCCGAGGAGCTTGGCGAGGCGGTAGTCGGCGCCGGGCATGTCGATGCCGCTGATGGAGCAGAAGACCAAGTGGGTGATGTCGGACTTGGAGCGGCCCCACTCCTTGATGGCCTTGGTGGCGGCTTCCTTGGCCAGCTTGGGCACCTCCTCCACCACGATGTCCTGCCGGTCGTCGAACGATGGCTCCATGTAGGAGCACAGTTTTGGTCTCTCCTTGAGGATCTCCTCGGTGAGATGCAGGTAGCGCCGTTTGACCATCGTCTTCTCGCCTTCATGCACCCAAAAAAAAGGCAGATCAGAAAGGCGAGGTAGTTCTCGTTTCTGTTCTTCTTCCTCTTATCAGCATCTCTCTCTCTCTCTCTCTCTCTCTCTCTCTCTCTCTCTCTCTCTCTCTCGTATGTATGTCAAATTCTTTGTCGGAAGATCGATATGCTTGATGAAAACAAAAGGTATAACAAGGTCTTACACATGCGCCGAAACTTGTGCTTGAGATCCTGCTTGTGCTCTGCGTTGGTGACGCGGAAGTAGTAGTCGGGATAGGTGCTCTGTTCGTAGAGGTTGGGAGGGTTGGCGGTGCCGATGGCCATGATGGTGGCCGGACCCTGAGCCCTCTGTGCCTTGCGCAGAGCGTGGAGGCTGGCCATTAGTGTGGCAAAAAGCTCGGAAGGAAGCGGCAGCAGGCGTACAATCACTTGGAATTGGATGTGGAGTGGGTCTCATTCAAACTTCGGCCACGAATTTATAAACACAGACCTCCGCATTTTTCCACCCACCCCTCACCTCCTCCACCCTCTCATTTTTCAGGTGCTCAAAAAAATCTTTGATTTAATGTGGTGCTCTAAGTCTCGCATCAGGAGACTCCAATAATAATAATACTAGTAGTGTGTTCCGCCTTCAGAGTCAGCACAGATCTTTCCCATTCAGTGTTGAACCAAACTTGCTTCTCTCCGTCTCTGTTTCCTTCTTCACTCCGTCGATTGCTAATATTTTAAATCGGACTTCGTCGGAAGAAGTATTTTTCTCCACCAACCGCCGATGGTGACCCGACGCTGAATAAGTCCAAGACCAGTAACGAAGCTTGCATGACTTTGCCACCGGTGCAGTCAATCTCATTTAACCGATGAGACGGACGTACGACACCCTCCCCGAATTGATTCATGCGTCGGAGGAGCGAGTGATGTGCAAACCAGATGAGCACGAGAAGGTGAACCATGCAGGCATTTCCGAGTTGAACTCTGCCATTTGTTTCCCCTTTACTCGCCCTGTCCACCTACATCTATCTTAGTCCATCCGCATGAGCAATCCATTTATGCATAAACATTTTTGCCCCCCTCTCCATGGATGAGTTCCTCGCACCACCCTGGCTTGACACGGACACGGTCGCAAAGTCCTCACCAACCACTCCTACTTCCGGCATTCCCACCCAGCGCAGTACATGTTTGACCCTGTCATGACTCGGACAGCAGAACGACGCGCGAATACAAAGCCGGTTGAATCCTCAAGAAGAAAAGGAAATAGAAACCAACACGAGCCACTCGAAGCTGGTGATTGATCGGAGGGAAGAGGTCACAGCTGACGTCCCGCAGCACCTCCTCCCATGTCCTTCCAGTGACCGTGACATGAAGCCGGAGGAGAGATTGGATAATTATCGATGAACACGAAGCAAAGAAAACGAAAATGCAGTGGAAGGTTACGGACGTGAAGATGATATGATGCAGGCGTAAGGCGTGGACTATTGTTTTACGGTGTCTCCATCAAAAGGTTGGTTGCCGCCGTTCCATGGCCAATACGAACCATTGCTTCGATCGACTTGTTTATTGCATCACATCGCACCACCAACTTGCTTCGGGCAGATTCACCGAACCCCACCTAAAACCTTCAACCATAAGCTACGAATGGCAAGGTTACGACGAATGACGCAACGATGATGTAACGATGACGTAATATGCTGGTTTTTGTTTCCTTGCGTCAAAGCCAAATAATACATGTACATATTGTATTGCTTATTAACGAAGCAAAGTTTGATGGAGTCGAAGGTTGGGAGGAGGAAGAAGCAGGGAACGAATGGGTCTGCATTCGCTCGTGCATCCATTCCCAGCTATCCTCCGTCACCTCGCCACCGAGAGATCGGACGACGGCGCCGCCACCGCAGCAACCCACCTTGCAACAGTCTTCCAGGCGAAGACCCTTCGCCAGCCCATACAAGAAGCCGCTTGCAAACAGATCCCCCCAGCTCCCGTGGCAGCCACCGCATGCGTCTCTCCCACGGCTGCCACCCTCACCACCTACGACGACAACGACAACCGGCAACACCGTTCATCCGTGCACACCATTCCAACCTGGATAGGATGTGATGCTCCATGACGTCGACGGAGTTGGCAAACCATACCAACCTCGTTCCCGTGCTTTGCCATGCATCCTCTGGAACCAAGTGCTCAACAGCGTTTGGCCGAGAAACACAGCGCAGCCTCCGGATGATCCACTTCAGGATCTCTGTCCCACAAAAACAAAAAGAAAGAAAAAAAAGAGAGAGGGTGAATTCGTATGAACTCCACGATCTGTTCATTTTTAAGTATAAGTTTTTAGCCATTCAACTTCGTCTTTCTTTGAGTCCAGAGTTACAAGACTCGATTCATCTCCTTCGCACCGGAAGCATAACCGAAGTAGACAGACACGGCCGCATCTACCAACCATGCACACTGCAACCGAGGCGAGTAGGTTTCAGGACGACCTGTTGGTGCCAAGAGGAAATTTGCAGCTGCCCAGTAGATCCTTTCTTCCTTCTCATTCTGGAAATATCTACGTCACCGTCGCTCACGTTGTCGATGAAGGGACGGGCTTGTTTACCATCTTCACCACCGGAGATTCCAAAGCCCGCAGCCATGCCGCGAACAGTATCGGTGACACCACCTCCGGCTATGATTCTTACGGGAGAGTCGCCCTTCTCGAGTCATTTGAATGAAAGCCAGATGAGAACACGGTCGATCTACTTTATTGTTCCAGATGAGGCCGGCCGGCACCCATATCCGTCGATGTCGGCCCAATGGGCCACTTTGTTTCTTCCTCCGGAAAAGCCCTCGGAAGAATCCCAATGTTTCCTGCCCGTTTGCCCTCCATCCGTTTGCTCGGTGAGCGTAACTGCGGTTGTCCCAGTCGCCTTCTCTTCCTCCGCGCAGCCCTAGCGCCGGTTTCCTCGAACCCTGTTCTCCCGTGGATCGACTCTGGCTTGGGCTCCTTCCTTGTCGGAGCCGGAATTTAGTGTTTGTTTCGGAACGATCGCTTGCTTCGTCTCGAATCGCCTTCGCCTCTCGAGTGGAAAGAGGGAAAACCTAATCTCGGAGGTGATTTCCTGGCGCTTTTGCCGTTTGATCTCTTTTTCTTGGTTTTGCACTCTAAATCTTCTTGTTAGGCGACCTAATTACAATTGCAAATCCTACCTAGATATCTCAGATTGCTTGATATGTAGATAGGGAGGGAGGAGTTCTTTGAATGGAGGGCGATGACGCAGCTGCTTCGCGTCCGCTGTCGAAATGGAAAAGCGATTTCTCCAGAGCCTTCCGGTACTACCTGGATAGATCGACGCCTCACACGACCGGAAGATGGCTCGGGACGGCTGCGGTCGCGGTGATCTACGCCCTGCGTGTTTACTTTGTCCATGGGTTTTACATCGTCAGCTACGGCTTAGGGATCTATCTGTTGAATCTGTTGATTGGATTCTTGTCGCCGCTCGTGGATCCAGAGCTCGAAGTTTCTGATGCGCCTGCCCTGCCTACCAGGGGCTCCGACGAATTCAAACCCTTTGTTCGCCGTCTCCCCGAGTTCAAGTTCTGGTAAACTCTACCCTGCTTTTTCCTCCTCATCGATGTGTAATCATTAGTTAGTCTTCGCTTCTATTATTTTACTCCACTGACTACATTTCTCTTTTCGTGTGAAATCTTCACTATAGTTTTTACTGTTTCATGATTTCTCTCAACTCCATTTCCAATTTACGGTGAACAAGGTCTACAATAGCGAATGATACCACCGGGACGGGCGGTATGTATCCGTCTGATGGGATACCGATACGTCGACTGCCCGCTACCGCTCGGTATCATCGGGTGCAATCAAGGGTGGAGAAAGAAAAGGAAGAAGGGAAAGAATAAAATAGAAAAAAAAGGGAAAGGACATCACCCGAGAAGGGACGCGACGTCGCCTCAGGCGACATCAGTTTTTTTTTTAATATGCGACGTCGCCCGAGAAGAGAGAAGGCGTCGCATATTAAAAGAAAAACAAACGTGTTGCCTCGCAACGCGTTGGCGTATATATATATATATATATATATATATATATATATATATATATATATATATATATATATATAATATTTATAATTATATAAATATACCGAACGGTATACCATACCGAAAAAGTATCGAAACTTTGATACGGTATGAAATTTCAATCCTTGATGTTGAATATGCTTTGATTTTGCTCTTTGTTGTTATTATATATTAGATGCTATTACTGTCAATTGCATCTTCTAAAAGCTCCCGGCATAGTGAAACCATCATGCCTATCATGGTCAGATTGATTGTAGCTATTGTTGTCCACCGTAGCTATCTATATACCAAATCGAAGATGACTTTGCTTCGTGAATCTTTAGGTGCTAATAGGCATTTTATAATCTGACCAAGGACAGGTCTATATTTAATTTTTTTATAATCTTTACAGTGGTCTTGGGTGGCACGTGTTAGTATGTTGTTCATGCTAATCTGGCTGGTTGCTGAATTTGGTACTGTACGTAGATATAAACTTTCGATGTGAATCGCATAAGATTAAAAACTATCCTTTGGAGAATTGTTGAAGAGAAGTTGTTGCAAGAGTGCGCCACCACAAAGTCACAAAGTTACAAGACACAATGATTTGTGGTGCTTATGTGCTCCATGTCATGGTAGTCAAATGGTTGCCCAGAGAAGCTATATGTGCTTGTTGTGGGTGCAAAAATGAATTTTATTGTAACTCTAGATTAGTATCTTTGAAGCACAGGGTCTAACGATCACATGACTCTTGTTCGTGCCTTCTTTTGCATAACAGAATTTTGAAATTCGTTAAATAATGTATTAATAGTTTATCCCATGGTTTCAAAGATTAACTAATTGCAATGTAGTTTGATGTGCGATCCCAAGAATTACCACCCAGCCCCAACTTATTCTTCCGAATCCAGCTAATAGTAATGCGTCTGAATCGATTTCTATGTATTCAGACTTCCAACACATCTTGGCTAATCCTGCTGATTCTAAGCCAACTCCAACTGTTTCTGATCCAACAACTTGATTTGGTTCATTTACTCCGGTACTAACCTCTAGGTTCGGTGCTAATATTAAAACTTCAATCTTGCTGTTGGAACGTTGGCTTATTGAGCACTATTAGATTACTTTAGCAAAGTATGTACTTTTTGCCTACCAAAAGTTTCTGAACGTTGTGGGGTAGAAATGTTTTACTTTATTGTATTATATGCTTAACATTGTTTATATTGACACAAAGTATTTATGAATATAAAGAGGAATGTCTGGAAATTACCTGATTTAGCTTTTAGTTCTTCGAACCCGTGCATGTGAATGCTACTCATACAGGAAGCTATGCTTAGTAATTTGTTTTTATTGTTTTGGCTTGGAATTTTAAATTATCTTGTCTAGTTTTCTTGTGTGCAAGAAAAAATGGTGATGCATGCATATGTGTCGACATGCAACGATAGGGTAGTGACAAAAGAATGATCGGTTGCTGCTGCTATCAATTAGATATTATTATATTATTTAACCTTGAGCTCTTGGTGATTCTGAACTGGTTGATCTTTTGTATTTTGCCTTCTCTTTTGTTTGTTATGTTGTCTGGGATTTCTCGGAGTTTGAGAACCTAATTCCTTCATGTTACACGTTTTGTTTCAGGTATTCCATAACGAAAGCTTTCTGTGTTGCATTTGTGATGACTTTGTTTTCCATGTTTGATGTTCCTGTCTTTTGGCCGATACTACTGTGCTACTGGATTGTTCTTTTCTTCCTGACAATGAAGCGCCAAATTGTACACATGATCAAGTACAAGTACGTGCCTTTCAATATAGGGAAGAAGGTGAGCACCATAATTACTTCATGCTGCATCGCTTGGCTATCCTTTTGGTAGTTTGGATGGTCCTTCATTATGAAATTTGAATGATTGGGTGTCGAACACACAAAGACCACCCAGCTCTAGAACCACATCTGGTGCCATATCATGGAAGTGCTAAGAAACATTTGGCTTCCGATGTAGGGTGAAAAACAACTTTTCAGTGTTTTGTCGGAGGGGCCATCCGGATGCATCCCTTTTATGCAATCTGCTATAGCTTTAAATGTTGTGAAGTTGTGTTCTTTGAGAACATCTCCGTGTTTCTGTCTATGTTCATGTTCCTTTAATTTTTCAATTAAATTTGGTGTCATTGGTTTTGAATCAGAGATACGGAGCTAAAAAGAGTCCCGGAAGCAGCAGCGTATCAAAGGATTGATCTCCGGTGTGGGTTAAGGAGGGCATTCCGATATCGCCATCGTCGCCCGGAATTACTACTGTATTTGGTAGGAACAGCTATTTGTGTGTGAATACATTTTCTTTTTTGTTTTCTTCTCTTCCACTTTAATCGGTTGGTACTGTTGCGACCTCCTTGTTCATTAGTTGCCTTGTTGCTGTTGTGGCTTTGGCTTTCTTCCTTCTCTGTACAAATCTCTCAGACAACACTCAAACAAAGTCTGCATTTGTTTATCTACATTGCTTTTTGGTTTTCAAGGTGGAATTGAGTGTCTTCTTGTTCTTAGGACGACAAAGACTAGGGACCAGCTAACTCCCAAGGATTGGCCAACCAGTTAATAGGAACATGGTTGTGGGCTCCACAAACAAAGGCTTTGGTTTTGAACCGGTGGATGTGGCTGGCTTCGTCCCCATTTGATCTTAGTAGGATAAGAAGGCATCGGATGGATTATTATTTATGGTGTTTTTTCTATGCAACAAATTAAAAGAGAAGAGCTGGTAGATTCGCGGCTGATTCGATGCCAGCTAAGTTTCCATTTCCACCGATTGCGTATACTACTGGGTACCTTAAATTAGCAAAATGCACAACATTTATGACGTATTTATATTCCTAAATGGTGTCATTATAGACGAAGATTAACTGCAGGGCGTGTATGCAAGTTTGTAATTTAGATAACCAACCAAAGCTTCGGGCGCTCGAAAGAGGCAACGTCGATCGGCTGACGCCGGCGGCCATCGTGGATCGGATACATGCGTGTGACAGACGGTAAAGGTGGTGGCAGCAGCTGAGCGCCACCTTTGTCTTTCTTTTTTGTTTTTTTTCCGTGGGATCTGAGCGCAAAAAGAGGTTCTTTTGCCCCTCCGACGAGCCAACGGTAGCGCTTAGCTTCTTGATGGGATGAAAAAGGAAGGATTTTGCTTCGAAAGAGATCAAATTTCTCTCGAGGGGGGAAAGGCCTCGATGGGGATGTCCGTCGTCCGCCCTGATGCGTAGCCAGAAGAGAGAGAGAGAGAGAGAGAGAGAGAGAGAGAGAGAGAGAGAGAGAGAGAGAGAGAGAGAGAGAGAGAGTGGCTCTGATGCCAGGAATTCCCCTTTCCTCATCGATCTGATCGATCCGAGGATCTGCAAAGAAGGGAAGGGTGGTGGAAATGCCGTTGAAGAGTCTCGTCCGTGAGCTCAAGGAGACGACGGATGGGATCGGGGGAGGAGGCGAAGGCGAAGGCGAAGGCGGCGGAGGAGCGATAACGATGGGGCACGGTCGCGAAGGTGCCCCGGAGCCGCAGCAGGGTAGATGGGTGAACCTGCCGCCGGAACTGCTGTTCGATGTCATCCGCAGGGTGGAGGCAAGCGAGGTGTCGTGGCCGGCGAGGAGGCATGTGCTGGCGTGCGCGGCCGTGTGCCGCTGGTGGCGTGGCATCACAAAAGAGGTGGTCGATTCACCGGAGCAGTGTGGCCGGATCACCTTTCCTCTTTCTCTCAAGCAGGTTAGGTTGCCTTCTCTGATTGCCTCGACGCTTTTAGCTTCTTTCCTTCCTCTGCAAATTTATTGCTCGCCGATCTCTTCTTAATCTTTGGGTTGTGCGTTCAAAATCAGCCCGGACCGCGAGACCATCCGATTCAGTGCTTCGTGAGGAGGGAGAGAACGACATCCACCTTCCGTCTGTACCTGGGCCTGACCCCATGTAAGCGATTTCCTCGCATCGCTCCTTTGCTTCGCCGATGTTTGTATGAACCAAGATGATCTCCTCAGAGACCTTCATAGACATCGGCAACGTTCCTGTGCTTCGATGCAAACCCCGATTTGACAGTCACCGACTGACAACCGGAGCAATTTCTTTGTTAGTTCCCTTCGATCGGTAGACGCCGACGGGACGAATTAGGACGTCAGGGGTCTCGATTTTATTTGTCGCTTGGGATTCGGTGTTGCCAATCTGTTCCATTACTGACGCCGGTCACGATGATAGCACTGCAGAGCCGGAAGGACAAGCTTTTGCTGGCAGCCCACAAGATCAGGCGCGCAACCAGCACCGATTTCGTCATCTCGCTGACCTCCGATAATTTCTCTCGAGCTAGCAACGCCTACATCGGACGAGTGAGGCAAGTGATCTCTTCTCTGTGTTCCTTCGCTTTGTGGATCCTCTGATCCATCGCCCTTTTGGATCTTAACCAGGTCAAACTTCTTGGGGACCAAGTTCATGGTTTCCGACAGCCGGTGTCCTCACGATGCCCCTGTTTCTTCTTCGAGCATCCGGTCAAATCCACGGGGCCCTTCCCGACATCCAGCTGGAAATTACGACGTTGCTACCATCTCCTACGAATTCAATGTCCTTCGAACCCGAGGGCCCAGAAGAATGCAATGCACCATGCACTCGATTCCGGCCTCCTCCGTCCGGGACGCCGGGGGTGTCGCGGTACCCACCGGCTCTCTCCGATCCGTCGACGAACGGCGACCCCTCTCGGGCTCACCGGCCGCAGAAGACAAGGAATCAGCAAGGGGTTTTCCTTCCGACGGTCCCACTGGTTCGGCCCGGACCACCGGGCAGCCGCTGATCCTCAAGAACAAATCCCCTGGGTGGCACGAGCAGCTCCAATGCTGGTGCTTGGACTTCAAAGGGCGAGTCACCGTGGCTTCCGTCAAGAACTTTCAGCTTGCGGCGGCCGGAGATCCTTCCTTGGGGGTGTCTCTGGCGGAGCAACAAGAGAAGGTCATCCTCCAATTCGGTAAGATAGGAAAGGACATTTTCACCATGGATTATCGATATCCACTCTCTGCGTTCCAGGCATTTGCCATCTGCTTGACCACCTTTGACACCAAGCCCGCCTGCGAATGAATCGAGTACTTGGCTACTCGATAGTTGATGCATCTTTGGCGGCCGTCTTTTGTGGACTTTGAGATCCGAGAGGCGGAAGCGATTCATTCTCGTCTTCCTCGTTGTATCTTTTCTGTGTTTTCCGCATCAGCTGCTTGTAAATGGAAGCAATTCATTCTCGCCGCTGCTCCAAGAACTTGCGTGTAGATGCGCAGTAAAAGAACATTGATCCAAAAGTAGAAGAGAGCAGCCACAGCTGGCTGGGGATCCTAAAGTTGGTGTCCACAAAAATTGAGCCGAGGTGGGCTGGCAGCTCTTTGGATGTGGATGTCCTTCCTTTGGTGGAAGAAGAAGAATAGGACATGGGTCGGCTTTCGTCAGTGACAGTCGAGTACACTTGCGTCCATTTCATGCGGAAGGACTTCCCACGGTAAAGGGAACACCATCAAATCGTTCCATAAAGAAGGAAAAGAGAAGATAGAAGAAAGGGAGTCGGCTACGCGATCATCTCGACCCCAAACCACATCTTTTACGTCTGCAAAAAGGAAAGAAGAGAGATGAGGTAGCGACAACCCGTCTTCCTTTCTTTCTCCCATTCGATTCTGGAGTCTCCTCTTGCCGTTCTCGAGTCATCCTCTGGGCAACATGGCTGCGGGATCGATCTCACGTGGCTCGACCTCCTCGTGGACTCCGCAGCAGAACAAGCTCTTCGAGCGGGCTCTCGCGGTGCACGACAAAGACACCCCGGATCGGTGGCAGAATGTGGCACGAGCCGTCGGCGGAGGGAAGACCGCCGAAGAGGTCAAGAAACACTACGAGCTGCTGCTCGAGGACCTCGAGCACATCGAGTCGGGTCGGGTGCCGTACCCGAATTACAAGTCCTCAGGCAGCCGGGACGGTGGCGCCGATGAGGAACGGAGGTAGACGTAAATCCACTTGCCACCGCTAAAGAGTAGAGTGCACGGGGTTCGTTTGAAGACCGGAAGAGAGTCCACCACCACCCTTGTTTCCCTTTCCGTGTGATCCTTCTGTCTCGACCTCATTATCTTCTTGTGTATGGAAACCAAGATCACAGTAGCTGTTGTGCCTCATCCACGATGACGGATCCCTGCCCGCCTTGTCTTCTCCCTCGTTCCGATACCGCCTTACCCTGTTCGAGCATCATCACGACGAGACTGAGTTGGAACGGTTGCTATCGGCTGGGCAAAATGCCAACCGGAAAACCCAACATGGGTTCTCGCTTTGCACGGCATCGTCCCAACTCTGCTCTGTACAAACTCCTCATCCTTGTCTGGCTCGTGTTTCATGTGACGCCGAGAACTGCCCTTTCCCTGCCTCGATCCAACCATGCTTGATCTCCATGTATGCCATTCTAAACTCCATCCCCCCCAACCCATTCGTCGGGACAGACATGCTAAAACAATAAGAATTGCATAGACCCGAATGATATGTTAATGTGATCAAGGCCGGATATTTCTTGTTCGGCCCATGAGGCTCGCGTGGGCCGTGGGTAAGCCCACTCTACCCCACCATCTCGTTTATAAAATGGAGCGCCTGGGGCTTCCACCGCACCCGCGCTTTTGGATCCTCCACATCTCCCGGAGGGGAAAGCGAGCTTCGGCGCCCGACGATGTGGGGTGAGTTTTCGCGGCAACGATACTAATTTTGTTCTCGATTGCCTCATCGATTCGGAATGCAACGTTTGAAATGCTTGTCTGTCTGGTGTTTGGATTATGTGCTGCCGGGAACTCGATCGGATCCCTCTTGATCCACCTGCCTTTGCCCTTGTGTGTTCTTTGTGTTCGTCGGGTTGGGCTCCCAATCTTGTTTTTATGAGGGGTGAATAATGCTTTGCTTGCTTCGACATGGTGCTTTAGTTGCTTTAGGGTTTTAGGAGAATCGGAGAAGAAAAGAAATGAGTTTGATGCTTGGGATTCCGATTTATGTGATTTTTAATAGAATTGGATGCGGTTACGAGCGATGAACACCGGTTCTCTAACAATGATATTGTTGAAAGTTAGGGTTTTCCCCTGCACTGAAATGACAATCTTGTTTGCCCGAGTAGAAACATCAGAATTTGCAGTGCGCTCTCGTTTTGGGAAATTTGGAGGTCGAATTTGTAACTCCTTTGTATTGCTCGCTATACAGCAGTAATCACGTCATGTGTATGATCTCATTCGTGGGAAGTTCGATGATGAGTGAGTGATGAAGGACCTTGGAGTCTGCTGTAACCAAGGTTGTATTTTGTTGCCTGCCTGACTTGTATCATCATGAACAAGTTCACATGGAAGGCAATGCCACTCGCGTTTTCATACTGTTAAGTAGCATGTAGAATGATGACTGCCTTGTTTGGGTTCTTTTGGTTGCGTCGAGTGCAGACTTTTCAATTTTATTTGAATTGGTTCTTTTGGTTGACTGCATCAGAACAAAGGACACTGATGATGTTGAATTTGTGCTTTCAGTCTTATTCTATGGCAGAGGAGAAAACCTACTTGTTTATGACTTAAATGATTATGATTGGTGTGTATGGTAGGATGATGCAGTTCTAGTTTGGATTCTCATCAGGACCACATATAGTGCCTACCGGAACGACAATTATGCAGGGGTCTAGCAACATTTTCGACGCTTGATATTGGATTTCAAAGCAGGTGATGAGAAGTGGAATTTTAAGTCACCTGAAGTGATCGGAAAGGGAATTTGTTTGAGTGAAGATGGATGATCTTTTAACAATCTTAAGTTCCAGCTCGTGGTATGGGAGCTGAGCGCAAGCTCAAGACGCACAGGAGGAGGCAAAGATGGGTAGTAGATAAAGCATACAAGAAAAGTCGTCTTGGCAATGAGTGCCGGTTCTTCGCGTGCCAATGGTATTGTCGTAGAGAAGATGCAAGCCATATATATATATGATGCTACTGGTTATTCTTTCTGATTTTTAATGCCGCTCAGTGGTGTTCGGGGGATTGACATTAGATTGACTTCCTCTTGCAGAGGCATTGAAGCCAATGGTATTGGGAAGGAAATCGTTTGTTCCAGAGAAGATGCATTAGATAATGTGGCCATATATATATGATGCTACTGGTTATTCTTTCTGATTTTGGCTAATGCCGCTCAAAGTGTTTGGGGCTTGATGGGAGGATTAGATTGACTTCCTCTTGCAGAGGCATTGAAGCCAAGCAGCCGAATTCTGCTGACAAAGAATGGGAAGATTACGTTTCCTCTCAATGCAGCCTTTGTTCCAAATCTAATAAAGATTCGGCATAAAGTGCGCATCGTAAACGCTTTCAATCCTACTTATAGAAGCATGATTAAAGTTAAATGCTTACATAAACGTAAGTTGGGGTTTGGTTTGCCTTCAAGTTTCATGTGCGATTGATCTCTCCAAACACTGATCTAATGGACTTGTTATCAAAGATTTGATTACTGTGTTGGTCTTGCTCGCACCCGTATGCACCATCGGTTGACACACTGAGCATTCATTCTGAGTGCGCGCAAGTTCTAATGTCCTTGCTTGTCGGTAGCATCTGCTTCTCACGAGTGTGTCCTCCGTTTGCAGGCATTGTTTTCACAGGACGAGGTCTTGATTGCTGGATTTGGATGGAAAGGCCATGCAGACGGTGGAGGAGTACGGTTCAAGGCGGAGGAAGGTTTCTGGTGCGTCCCTGTTCAAGGAAAAGGGAGAAGCCTCGGTGTTGATGCTTCGATCGGGCTTTTGTTTGGAATTAACATCAAACGTTCAGGTGACCTGCTTTTGAAGAGGTTTTGTGGGTTTGAATCATTGAATGCCGATCACCTATTTGATCTATTGGATCAAATAGATCTTTTATCGACATCATTCTGGTTGATGTTGCAGCAGCTTGCTGGCGTAAACCCTTCACCACGCCGGAAGGGTCATTTCTTCAAGGAGTTCTACGGGACTGAACCGACGTGAAGAAGGATCCCACACCTTCCATCTTGGTGGCTCGCCCTTTCATGGTGGTGCACCTCCTCCTCCCGTGTTTCTTGAGCTTTTCTTTTGCAGGTTGGGTTCTCCAAAGCAAGCCAAAACCGTCGACCGTGGCCCGGTCAAAGAAGAGCACGCAGACATGATGCTCTCCGCGATCGTTGAGCCCCCCCTTCCCCCCTCAAAAGATGTTACACGATGTACGAGCGGCTTCTCCTTCAAGCTTAAGCCTCTAAAGTAAGCGGTGATGAGCTAGCGTGTCGTCGTCGGCTGGCGTTGCTAGTCCGACAGCCATCTGGAATCTGGGGTTCGGCCCACTCCCACCACCGTCTGCTTAAAAAGGACAGATCAATGATCTCGTCCCCTTCTTTTGATCCAACATCAACTCTCAAAGCTTTGAATCGCCCACAGTTGCTGTCCAGCCCCATATATTCCCCCAGCTTTCTCTCCTTCCGAGCATTCAAAAGCTGGAAAGCTGGAGAAAAGAGTTGCGAGAATATCATGGCCCTTGAACGAACACGGCCCCCTTCCGCCCGCTTTCCATCATCCATAAGAGCCATTTCCCGGTCGGCCACATTCACAGCCATCGACTCCAGCTCCCCTTTCCCCGTAGCAGGTCGCTCCTCTCGCCCCCCGGACGCAGGGAAAACATGTCGTCGCTTCCCCAGCCGGCGCAGATTTCATCCTCGGACTCCAAGGGCTCCTTCGGCCCCGTCTTCATCGTACTCGGAGTGATTGCCGTGCTGGCCGTCATCGCATGCGTCGCCGGACGGCTTTGCGCTCGACGGATGTCGGAGCCGAAATCTGACTCCCGGCGCAGGCATCATCCCCGTGCTGTCAAAGATAATGACCTGGAAGACGGACTCGAGTTCGACATTCCCACCCTGAAACCTGCTTCCAAGGTAGCCAACCGAGATGCGCAGCCCGCTGACGGCGGAGCATCGAAAGCCAGCGTCGCCACCAAGAATGCGGCAGGTGGAGTTTCCAAGGGCGCAACTCATCCTGCTTCGTCGATCCAAGCCCACAAGCCGAGCGCCTGATGGGAGACCTCAGCTTTGTATCATACACTATACTCACGTCATACCGCACCACATCCCACATCCATGGAATGGAAGCTCTCTTCGCTTGTTTGCTTGCTTCAAAGCCAAGCGCACTGTCTTGTACTTTTTTCGACGTGGATTTGATTTCAAGGTTCGGCTCGGTGTCAGCTCTCACGGGACTTGGGACGTAAGCCAGCCTGCTTTGCCGGTACGCCATCAAGTAATTTTTGTTGGGCCAAGCACGATGTCCATCTCACTCACGTGCAACCATCCAAACCCACGACAACCCGTTAATTTTATTACTATTATTATTATTATTATTATTATTAGTATTAGTATTATTATCATCATCATCAGCATCATCATCAAAATGATTTAGAAGCTCGGCGCTCTTGCGGTTGCCTCCTCCGCATCACCAAACCCTCCTCGCTTCTATCCATGGCTTCCCTCCACACCGACATCAACATGGTTCCGGCCCGCGAAAGGTCCAGTAGCGCCGCCGGGTAGTCGGCCTCGTCGGCCGCCTCCTTATCGAAGAAGCCGAACGGGTTTCGGATCAAGAAGTGGAATGCTATCGCCCTCTGGGCCTAGGGTATGCGTCCGATCTCCGATCGCGCTTTGCACTTTGTATGGATCGTTTCGCTTGGGGTCTTGATTCTTCATTCTTTCCAATTCATTGACCGATTTGATGGCATCGTTGCGGATGTCGGGATGGATAATCTAATCGTAGGAATCACATCTTGGTCCTCCGTGGCCCGCCCTCTCCCCTCGTATATTTCTTGATTTGCTCCGTCTTGGTCGCATGTTTTGGTGATTCTTTAGGGTTATGCATATGGTTGGAGTTTCCGATCTGGTTGTTCTTGGTTCTGAAATCTCCTTTGTATGCCGCAAATTAGTATGTTTCTTGAGAGCGTCATGCGTCTCTACATTGTAACATTCCCATTTTGTTGCCCTAGTGTTATTCTAGGTCAACTGTTTCGATCGAATGCGTTTGCTCACAACTATTGGTTCAGACATCAATTCGTCCTACAGTTTAACCAGCATAATTTAGAATTCTAATCGAGCCTCCGAGACCAATGTTATTTTAGAAACATCGAATTCATTTTGGACCAAACTCTCAATGCCCAGTTACCCATCGATGTCCTGCTGAGTGAGTTTGAGTTCATTGGGGGTTTTAACTTAACAGAATCTGTGATGTATCAATTTTATTTGTTCTTGCATCAACATCTCTTGGCCGCATTAGAATTCTATCAAACATAATAATTCTTTTTTTTTTTTTTTACAATGGATAACGACACTATCAATAAAAGCATATAAAAATTTCAGCATTAAAAATTGCTTATACATTGGTATGGTACCATGGTTGCTTATACATTCAGTTCCTTTGCCTGTCGGATAATGACGGATCCTCTCCAAGTTCGGCATGTCGGGTCGGATGCTCAAGTGGTCGATCGAGCTATGAGAGTTCGACATCCAGTACGCCCCCAGAACGGCCATAAAAGCTCAGGTATTGGCTGACTTCATCTCCGAGCTAACCCCTAATGAACAATCTATTTGGCGGGCACACACCAGGCGACCCTGGTCCTTTTACAGGTCCGCGACCTCAGAGGGAGCTAGAGCGAGGCTCATCCTCCGAAGCAGAGACGGGAAAACGCACGAGCACACGCTCCAACTCAAGTTCAAGGCCACCAACAACGAAGTCGAGTACGAAGCATTATTGTTCGGGCTGCGCCTCACCTTGGAGATGCACGTGCAAGACTTGCAAGCCTTTAGTGATTCACAACTGGTGGCAGGCCACATCAACGGGGACTATGAGGCCCGAGACCCAACCATGGCACGATATCTTAGCCAAAGCAAGACGACTTGCTAGCCATTTCGATTGCCTTTCGGATACAAGGATACCCCGCACCGATGCCCTGGCCATCGAAGAACTCCACACGGCGAGATCCTTCGATCTCGATCCTCGTGTGGAGTTCTTCAGAGTTGTGGGCGGATGCCAGCTTGGCCAGGGCATCGGCTTGGGTGTTCTTGCGTGTGGCAATGGCAAACTATACTAAAGAGCTTTCTCTTCCTCCTCCTTGCCTTGCGTCGGTCAAAGCCGAGACGGTCCTCGCCGAAGTCCACGATGGCATTTGCGGGGAGCACATCGGAGGTTGAACCCTAGCCTTTAAGATCCTTAGGCAGGGATACTATTGATCGATGATGCATCGAGACGCCTTGTCTTATGTGCAACGAGGCCAACAATGTCAAAAACATGCCCACGGTTCCCCTCACCACGATGGACGTAGCTTGGCCCTTCACCTAGTGGGGAATGGACCTCCTTGGACCTTTCCCTCCTGCTTCGAGACCACACACTGTCACATGGTCATTACCCTCTCCCCGCAAAACCGGCTTGTGCAGCGCCAACGCTTATAAGGCCCAAGACGTCCCCTTTCCTTACCGATGTAGGACTAATGCACCCTACCTACCCCCTTTGGGGGGTTTGGTGTGACATTCCATCACAGAAAAGCAGGTTGAAGGGTTCGTTTGAAAAAACATCATCATCGTTTCGGGATCCCGAGGGCCATCGTCACCGACAATGGGACCTAGTTCAACAATGTGAAGTTTAAAGCATACTGTCAATCTTACGGGATACAACTAAAGTTTAGCTCGATCGCACACCCCCAGACCAACGGCTTGGCCGAAGTCACCAATCAAGCGATTCTCGAAGGTTTAAGGAGAAGAGTGGCCGAGGCTCGTGGTGTGTGCTCGACGAGCTCCCGAGCATCTTGTGGGCGTCCCGAACCACACTTAAGACGGCTTCAGGAGAGTCGTCGTTCAGCCTCGCATACGAAACCGAAGCAGTACTCCCACCCCAGATGGTGTTCTCGACTTTGCGTGTTGAAAACTTCGAAGAAGACACTTCAGAACAAGAACTCCGCGCTAGCCTCGACTTCCTCAACGAACGAAGGGCCGAAGCCCAACTCCGCACCTTGGCATATAAAAAGGCTGTGGCCCGACTCTACAACCGCAAGGTCCGTCCGCACTAGATCAAGGTTGGGGACCTCATCCTACGCAAGGTCGAAGTAAGTGATCCGATCCGAGCCATGGGAAAACTAGCCCCGAGCTAGGAGGGACCCTATCGGGTCGAGGACGTGGTCCGAGATGACACTAATCACCTCGAGACCACGGAGGGATCCCCTTTGCCAAGGACGTGGAACGTTTCGAACCTAAAGAAGTTTTATCCTTAGCTACTGCAAGAGTGTCAGAATGAAAAGGTGTTCTGCATTAGGAAAGGAAAAGCATTTACATCATGGTCGGTCCGGGCCTTACAATCTGAGATTTGACCCGATCGAAGCAAAAAACAAAAAACTCCTCGTGGGAGAAGCATTTACATCGTGGTCGGTCCGGGCCTTACAATTTGAAACCTGACCTAACTAAAGCAAAAATAAAAGACTCCCCGTCTAACTTGGGGGGAGCCAGGGGACTATCGTCAAAGGGAACGTCCTTGGGCATCTTTATGTTCCGGTCTTCAGGAAGATCCACAAATGGATCAGACTCCACCTCGAGGTTCGGGTACTTGGCGTGGAGGCGAGCAAGTGCCACACAATACCCGAACTCATATGTCACTTAACCTAACCTTTGTAGGCCAAGCTCGAACCCCGGAGATTTCTTATAAGCGGCGATGGCCTCCCCCCCTCATCCTTGGCCCCCCGACGTTCCTCGTTCAACACGTCCTCCGTAACTCGGGCAACCGATCGGGCGGCTTTAACATTTCGCAAGAGAGTGAGCAGCTTGTCATCCAGCCCGCGAATTCATCCTCGGCTTTCCTTCAGTTGGCGCTGAGAATCTCCCAGCTCCGCTTTGAGTCGTTGGGGACCTCGGCCTCCAGGTCCGTCGCTCATTGCTCGGCCGCCGCAACAGCCTTCGGGCCGAGACCACCCTTCTGCTCCTCGACCTCCCAGCGCAAGTCGGAATTCATCTCGCCGAGGCGCTCGATTACCCGGCCCACGTCATACACGCGGTCAATCAGCGCCATTGTGTAATGGTGATTCTGCATAAACGCGAACGTTAGAGTCGGGCGTGGTTCGTCGGTTCCAGGTCGGCAATGAAAACACAGTACTCGTCCAGATGAGAGATTTTGCTGCTCAATCTATCAGCACTATGGACGACAAGCAATACAACTGCTTCACTAAAGCCGGGTGAAGCGCACCCCGGGCGAACTCTTGGGCTGCTATGCCATCCGCCCAGATCTGACTATCGGCCTTGAGGGTCGGCCAACGCGAGCCGTAGGGCACCCCCGACTCCTCTTCTGGTAGGTCCACTATGCTAAGAGCTCGAAAAGGCTCACCCTTGGAACAGGCACGAATGCGGCATAAGTCCCTCATCGACTTTGGCCGCACCACCTGCCTGCTTGAAGGATCATCCCTGTACGACCCGACGCGACCTTTCCACGTCGCACTTGCCGGGCCCTCCTCATGCGAGGCGTCGCTCTACTCGCACATCACTCGCGTCGTTGCCTCTCGGTCCGTCGCCCTCTCGGACGCCTTCCGAGTCCCCACTTTGGTCCTCTTCTCGCCAAAACGCACATACCAACAAAAACTTCTCCCCCAAACGTATGTGCCAACAAAAATCTCTCAACGATGCACACGTGGTGTCAAAAGTGTCCTGCTAAAATTCATTAATCTTCCACCCTCGAGCATGTCGGTATACATGCACCATTCGATACGCCTCGATGGGTCAGTCAAGCTCGTGCCCGAGTTGATTACCTCATGCGATAGACCAATCTTTGCCCAAGTTGACTACCTCGGGCGACAATCCAGTCTGTGCCCGATGTGACTACCTCGGGCAGCAGTCCAATCTGTGCCCGAGTTGACCACCTCGGGCAACAGTCCGATCTTTGCCCAAGTTGTCTACCTTGGCCAGTCACCGTTCGAGCCACGCCTCAATGGATCAGTTAAGTCTGTGCCCGAGTTGACTATCTCGGGCAACAGTCTGATCTTTGCCCGAGTTGACTTCCTCGGGTAACAGTCCAATCTTTGTCATAGTTGACTACCTCGGGCAACAGTCCAGTCTTTGCCCGAGTTAACTACCTCGGCCAATCACTGTTCGAGCCACGCCTCGACGAATCAGTCAAGTCTATGCCAGAGTTGACTACCTCGGGTAACAGTCCAACCTTTGCCTGACTTAACTACCTCGGACAACAGATCCGTTCCTCACCCGGAGCAACCCAGCCCTCAAATAAAAACCCTTGGTCAACCGACGACCAAGCCAACAACTCCAGCACGACAACTGACCAGCCAACGAAAGGACATCTAGCCATGCCCCAAGCTCCTATGCGACGAACCCGAAGCACACCTCTTTGGTGGGGAGAGATAATGATATGGCATATTCTGACGTCGCCCAAAGGCAAACCATGTCAGCATTGTGTTAGAGACTTGGAAATGTTTATTGGTCTAACTTTGTCTGTCATTTTTTGTGCTTTAGGTGAAGCTGAGCCACAATGTATGCTGCCACAGAAATTACATCCATAATACGATCTGATTCTGATTTCAAAGTTTTTTCTTTTTTATATATGGAAATCTGCAAATGGTAATAGGTGAAGGCGTGGTGATTGGATCCGAGGACCTTACGAAGAGAACCGTCAAGGCTTAACCTAGCCAACACACTTCTTTCTATATCGGAGATGTTGGGACAGTTCCTTTCTATTCGTCGACTCCGAACACCGTGATTTGGCAGTAGTAGCGAGTCATAGTGAATGGGAATTTTTGTGTATGTTCCGAGCATCAAATGCTTCGTTTACTTCTATGCCTGTCTGCTTCTATGCTCGAAACAGGTGCTTGCGATCACGCGTTCCACCTTCATCGTATCAATGGGTGGCTCATGCCACCTCCTTCCTATGCCATTTTACTCCCTCATGAAACGTGGGCAGACTATTGTGAGTAGCTCATTTTATTATTGCACATGAATCTGCTTGTCTCCCGTGCCAGCCATTGACACGTCGGTGTACAAGGCCACTTTTTTTTTTTTTTTTTTTTCCGATCGTCATTGTCGTTTGACAATTTGATGCCTGCGAATTCTGGTTTTCCGAGGCTGTCTCTTTTTGTCTACCCGAGTTTGTCTTGGAGAAACAAGGAACCACTGGATTCACCTTCTATTTTTTTTCTCCTGACTTGACACAAGTGCGTGCCTTCCGAGTGGTATCCATCCGTTTGGGAGATTGCTTCTTATCCCTGTCCCATCCGAATCGCCGGAATCGATGAGGAAGACCACCACCACCACCATCTTCTTCTTCGCGGGAAAAAAGACGAGGTGCATTCAGCACCTCCCTCTCCGCCAGCCATTTGCGTTAGGGCGGTGGAGGCGGAAGGGGGATTTGGGTTGGACATCCGCCTTATCATTCATCTCCTTCCCCAAGGATCGATCAACAGCTTTCACCGCTCCTTCTCACTCCCTCCTCTTCCCCTTCCTAATTATTTCTTCTTCGTGGTCGCCTTCTTTACCTTCTGCTGTGCGCATCTCTTTGTCTTCCGAGAAGCCCTTCTTTTTTACCGTCGTCGGCCCTTCACTACCCCTCCTCTTCGCGATCCTCTTTGTTGACGGCAGAGTCGTCACAGCTTTAGGACGGACGGCATAGACGACGGTGCAGCTGCGGGTCGCGGTTAAGTCGAGGGAAACGGTGAACCACAAGAATCTGGTCACCGCGGTGGACGATAGGAATGTCGAACCTCAAGGATTTCGGACCAAAAATGTATTTTTGGGGCACTGTGTCGCCAAACTGATGCACGGTAAACCCACCGGGCATGTTCGTAGCCACAACGCACGGGTCGGAGTTTGGGTCGAGCTCAGACGGTCGGCCACGATGGCCCGGCCCAACGCGGCTTGGCCCGTTTCGCACCTGGAGTCTGGACACCCGTAGTAAGAATAAGAACACAGAATTTGAAGGATTTGAGCTCAAAAAACATGTTTTGGGCCTCTTTGCCACCGAACGGGTAATCGGTAAGAGCACCCCGAGGTTTTCGTACCCGTCATTTAGGTGTCGGAGCCGGGGAGTCGTGGTTCCCACGGGTCTGGCTCGGTTGGGTGGGCCTTCATTTGTGGTGGTGAGGCGCAGTCGGTTTTGTCGAGTCTGGTCACCGTGCGTAAGAATAAGAACACAGAATTTGGTGGATTAGACGCCAAAAAAAAAAAATTTTGGCCTCTTTGTCGCCAGACACGTACGCGGTAAGCTTACTAACCGGTGAACGAACCCAGATTTGTTTTATGGGCCGGAACCAAACCAGCCCACCTCGCAGGCTCCTCGTCTGACTCAACGCGGCCACCATCTCGGTGATCGGACCACGAGCTGAACCCAACGTCGGAGGAGCGGACGACTCGCCCATCTGCGCCTTTCTTTTCCCATCCCAAAGTCACATGTGAGTCCGAAGGCGGGGGAGGAACGACCGGCGGTCGCAGCGAAGGATGGTGCCGACGGCGGCGAAGTTGTTGCGTTGGCCCGGTAGTGGCGGAAAGGGGTGTTGGGTAGGACGTCCACCTGATATTATACTCCTCCTAATTCAGAAGCCCATGGGATGGGCCTTGACAGCGGAGCCCAACGTCGATGGCGCAGGGGTGGATTCAAGTCGTCGAATCCGGTTACCTAAAGTAAGTTTAAGAACACAAAATTCGAACGATTTGACAACGAAAATTTTTTTTTTGGGCGCCTTCATCGCGAAATGAGTATGCGGTATGCCTACCGGACGGCGCTTGTACCCATCTTTCGCGGGTCGACGTCAGAAAAAGAATCCGGTCCGGCCTGTCTCGGCCCGCTCTCCTTTCTCCTGCTGTTATAAACAATTGATCCAAAGAGCCCAATATAGCCCGGTCTGACATGGATCTAGTGGGCCAAATTCAGAGGCCCATGGGATGGGCCCTGACAGCGGAGCCCAATTCAAGTCGTCGAAGCCGGTTACCTGTGTAAGTTTAAGAACGCAAAATTTGAACGATTTGACAACGAATTTTTTTTTTTTGTGCGCCTTCATCGCGAAATGAACATGCGGTAAGCGTACCGGACGGCGCTTGTACCCATCTTTCGCGGGTCGACGATAGAAAAAGAATCCGGTCCGGCCTGTCTCGGCCCGCTCATCTTTCTCCTGCTCTTATAAACAAACAAAAAAAAACCCGCGAGATTTCTGTTGTAGATTCCAGTCACCGCAGGTGTCAACAAGAATTCGTCAACTGAGGGATTGTAGGCTCAAATTTTTATTTTTGGGGCACTGTGTAGCCAAAACGATATACGGTAAGCACACCATGAGGTCATTGTACCTTTTTCTTTTAATATATTTTTGCCATGTCAATCGATGGGTGATGGGATGGGTCAAGGAATGGTGGCGATAATAGCCGGAGGCAGCTTTTCATGTGGCGTACGCTGGTCGATTGGAAGTGTCTTTCCACCTTCGTATCTCCATGTCCTCCGCTCACGATGTGATATTGTTACCTTGACGCTCGGCCGGGTCTTCCACATCAGGCGTCGGCGCGACCGCCATCGACTCCCGCTTTGCCCCCGTGTCCGACGTCTTAGACGCTACCGGTAAAAGACAGAAGGAGGTGGAGAAGTAGGGAAGGCGGAAGAAGGTTGGCGAGGAAGAGGAATGGAAACGAACAGGATGAATGGAGAAGGAAGAAAGGTAGGAAGGAAGGCGAACGCTGTCCGTGCAGGGACAAGGAGCTGACCGAGAAGGAACAAAATGCTAATAGAACCGATGACGAACCCAAATCTTCCCCTTCCTCCTCCTGCCCTTGTGGCCGCCTTCCTCCTCAACTAGCTCCGTCCAGCCCAACGCCGCCGCTTCTCCCTTACCGAGGTCGGGTTGGGATCGGTTCAAAACGAGTTGGACCGGGTCGTATACTCGTTAACTCGAGTTTTAACTGATGCATGAAGCACTGTTACGACGACCGTTTGGTGAACTTACCGCTTGCAAAACAGACGACAAAGAGGACCAAAAATAATTTTTTTGGTCCTCAAACCCTTGAAATCGATGTTGTTACTTTTACCTGTGGTGACCGGAACCCAAAGCTGTAATAAGCCCATACAACCTGCCACAAGCCCAGTTTCGTTGATGGCTTCTAAGGCTCTGCAGTCCGGTGGACTCACCGCGTGCGGAACTGACGGTGAACTGGGCCACCACACACGGGTGGAGTTTGGGTCATGCTCAGACGGTCGGCCACGATGGCCCGACCCAACGCGGCTTGGCCCGTCTCGCACGTGGAGTCTGGACACCCCTAGTAAGAATAAAAACACAGAATTTGAAGGATTTGAGCTCAAAAAAACATGTTTTGGGCCTCTTTGCCACCGAACGGGTAATCGGTAAGACTCCTAAGAGGTTTTCGTACGCATCTTTTTAGGTGTCGGAGCCGCGGAGTCGTGGTCCCCACGGGTCTGGCTCGGCCGAGTGGGTCTTTATTTCTGGACGGGTGGCGCGGTCGGTTACCTCGAGTCTGGTCACCGTACGTAAGAATAAGAATACAGAATTTGGTGGATTTGACGCCAAATTTTTTTTTTTGGCCTCTTTGTCACAAGACACGCATGCGGTAAGCTTACAACCGGTGAACGAACCCAGATTTGTTTTATTGCCCGGAACCAAACCATCATTTAGGTGTCGGGACCGCGGAGTCGTGGTCCCCACAGGTCTGGGTCGGCTGAGTGGGTCTTTATTTGTGGACGGGTGGCGCGGTCGGTTATCTCGAGTTTGGTCACCGTGCGTAAGAATAAGAATACAGAATTCGATGAACGAATACAGAATACAGTTTGGTCGCAGGGCGTCGGTCGGGCTCTTGCTTGGTACATTTTGTGGGCAAAATAAATACCGAGTAAAGAAGGGGCAAAATAAAAAGAAAAAAAGGAGCCGACCTCCAGATGAACAATGTAATAAAGCACACATATTTAAGAAAAGAACAAATATTATTAAAACAGAAATGGTGATGCTTGCTAGTTCCGAACAAAATGGCCGAGACCCAAAAAAAGGCTGCTTCTTGTGGCTACGTGAACAAGAACAAAAGGAGCCAGCCCCCTTTGTGTTGTCAACATAGCTTGGACAGAAAGAAAGGGAATCAGAGTCTACCAAAATCCTTGTTGGCTGCCTCTAAAACTGGGCAGCTTTGCAGAGGAAGGAGAGTTCAAACACAAATCTTTCCCTTCCCCTTCTCTTCTGCCCTCTACTCTTTCTTCTTTCAACCGAGTAACCAAACACGGTCTTCTTACCTATTACAGATTACACTGGGAAAACATGACAATTTTTTTCTGAAACACTCAATTAGATACCTTCTTCTTTTTCTTCCTATGTGATCTCAACTTCTCGATGCTATCCCCCTTGTCACTCAGGAGGTGTTCATACTCTTCAAGACTAGCAAATGGTGATGTTCGAGACCTACCATTCAACTTTTGTTTCCTCCGCTTACCAACTTTGTCAGGCACCTCACTTTCGTCATCATTATCATTAATGCCATCATCATTCGTAACGGTACCAACATCAGCAAGATCGTCGACACCTCCCTCAGAATCACTGTTCCACATATCAATGCTGCCGTCATCATCATCAACATTTGCAATCCCACCATGTTCGCGTGAAATGAGATTTGCTGAAGGACCTGTCTCTGCATCACTACCATTTCCAAGCAAATCATCATCATCCTCTTCGGCAACTTTGTCGAGATCATCGTAGTCATAATCTCCATCAGCAACTTCCACAGGAAGAGGACCAGATCCCAACATGTTATCAATCTCCTCTTCTTCACTATCGTCGCTTGCATCCAACAAAAGATCATCTGCATCCTCATCATCTTGTGCAGTCTTTTTTCTTTTTGCCTTTGGCTTCTTTGACGTGCTTGTTTTGTTCATGTAGAATCTGTGGAAGACAACATCTTCAGGGGCCACTTCATCCTCTGCTAGCTGTAGAATCTCTTCGCCAATAAGATGATTGCTCACGTCGATCTACACAAAAAGCAAAAAACTCCACTCAGTGTGTCATGAACCATGTTAATTAGTAAATCATATGAAATATAAGAATCGCAACAGAGAAACATATGTCAACCAAAAATAGTAAAGAATTATCATAAATCTAGCTTCGTTTTCCAGTTACATATGTCAACCAAAATAGTAAAGAAAACAAGTGAATGACCTAAACCAGGTTCGAGATCAACTGAATGACATCAGCAAGAGGGAAGGATGGAGGACGGCGATTGTAAGACAGAAAAATGGTTACTAGCATGGTTATAGAACATTTACAGTATATAAAGCTGGAAAGTTCATTCTACCTTGTACTGGAATATGATAGAGATATCCTCCCAAGTAAATTCATGTGAGCTTGTAGGTCACAAAAAGAAGACAAAAAAAGAGCACAGTGACTTGTGTTATGTAACAAGAAAAATTTTCTGTTGAGAAAGCTAACACTATTACATGATTTCCTTTCAAGGACAGCATTAGGTTTTAGAAAACACACAAACCTTTCTTGCCGGTGCAATTTGAGATCCACCATGCCAACTTCCTTCAGCTTTTCGGTTTGGTTTCGGTTTCTTCTCCATAAACTTGTCGATAAAAGAAGTAAGAGACAAATCATTTAGAGGGTCACCATTGTAAACAATGTTGGCCCCTGATAACACAGTCCTGGCCATGGTTGCAACTGATGGGTGCACATGCGATGCCAATACTGTCAGCTCCCACCAACTTGTACGGTCTGCATTGCTGTTAACAAAACATGCACAAACTTATCAGCAATATTCTAGTCGAGTACATCAAGAACCATGAAAGAGAATTAAGATTCATTAACAATGTGCAAAAATAAATGACAAAGCTCCAGCGGCCTGCATGACCACAAGGGCAACATGTCTCAAGGGATTGAAAAGGAAGCTACATGCATACCTAGATGTAGAAGGCCCCCTACAACTACACTAACACAATTCATGTCATACTTGTGCATCTAATGTCATTGAATCAAGGATTTAAAAAAAACACTCCAGAATACAACAGAAAAAAGGCTGAATTCAAGCATTGTTAAAAGAGCAGAAAAGAATTAGAAGACTGATAAGATCATGCTGCCAAGGCTAACGAGTGTGCTAGTATGTTTCTCTGTCATGCAGGCACATGGCAACATGGACAATTACGTGGCTAGAACCATGGAAGTTCAATTCTGAGCTGGTACTTCAAGCTCAACCACACACATCTAACTGCAATGTTGTCACCAAAGTAGGCACATGGTTTCCTGTTACATCATCAGTGTCTCCAGCTCAAAGACATTGACCCTCCAGGTCTCCATTTCGAGCTGCCTTTCTGCTCACGAGTTGTCTTCTGGACATTCATTCCTGTCGGCTGGTATTGCAGTCATCAACCCACAACTGATTCTGCCATTACTGGCCACCATGAAGAACTTGGAGAGCTTTCAACAGCACATGGAAGTAGGAGTTTAGTAATCAAAGAGACAGGGAAAAGAGTCATATGGGCAAAAATATTCAGCTATTACTTACAGGCAGGGCTGAGTATGTGAACAAGGAAAACCAAAAAATTCAGCTGAACCAGGGTGCAAATTTCTGTTCTGCAGGATTTATTTAGATGAGTGGTTCAATTTTGGTTTAGGTGCATGAAGTATTTGGTTAAGTATTGGTTTAGCTGGCTAAAAGAATCCAAACTGAAACAAACTGAATGCTCCATGAGAAGCATTATACTATTTAACAGTAGCACAAGATCCAATGGCTTGGTCCAATCAGTCATGTCATCAAGTACCAACCCTATAACCCTAGCTGCTCGTGTTTTAGCACCTTCCGTCCACCCGTACTTCCACAATTGTCGATCTCTCCCTTTCCCTCCCCAAACATCCCTCCCTAAATTGTATCAGCTTCCAGTATCCTGCTGTCAATGCCAGTGTAAGGCATTGCTATTTGTTGGAGTCCCCAAATAATGCCGATTAAGAATTTTGCACAGCAGCAAGATTGTCTTGTCTCCAGCTTGAAGACAGAGCAGCAGTGGCAAAAGAGCAATGTTGATCTGATTCATTCATTTTGTTTGTTCCAAGTTTTTGCATTAAATTATTTTATATGCTCTCTCTACTTCGATTGCATTGTACTCAAGTGTTTTATGTGAATTTCTTTCTTATAGTGTATGTCAAATCCTCTTTTTTTTTTGCCCTCAAGGTTCCTTTGCTTTGGTTTTTACTGTTTTACTCTGTCTAATCTGCAATTAGGTTTGTTCTATTCATTTTTTACAGGTCTGCCCCAGTAAAAAAGCAGCTATTTCCATGGCTCAAACCCTGGCCACCTAGATAAGCTTTCCAATGGCATTAAGATCCCCCAAAAATTTGAGTGCCAAGATCTGCTACATTTTGAAATTGTCATTGATTCCCATGGTCTGTCCGATTCAAAGAACAGCACCCGGTGTGGGTGGGAGTCCTACCAATCAGTTTGATTTGGATTGATTTATTGTCAATATAAATGTCAACTAATACAAAATAATTCTGCAAAAAAAATCATGTTTCTAGAAGATAAGCATGCACAGTAAGCAAGAATTCAATGTGAAAACACTTTATCAGTATGATTAATGTAGTCGAGAACAAATAAGTACCAGTAAGATGGTTCTCTATGCCGTGGATTGTAGCCTGCAGGTAGTGTGGACCCTGTATGAAGTGCTTGATCACCTCCTAAGCTGTGATTTCTTATTGTATTGATTTTTAGGCTATCTTCCAAACCAGTTTCACCTTCAGAGACCTGATCCTCTTCATACTCATGCGAATTTTTATCATGTTGTGACACAACAGAACAACCTGAGTTTTCTAAGTTAGCAAACTGCTCAGTGGCTAAATCTTCAGGATCTTCAGGTACGTCGACAAAGTGCTCAATATCATCATCAGCAGTCTCATTTTGTAGGATAACAGCCCTGACAATTTGTCAGGTAAAGCATCAGAGCAGAACTTTTATTCAACAAACATAAATAATAATTGTTTTGTCCAGATTTAGCCACAATATTAAAACTAACATACCATAAAGGTGGTTTTGCCTTAAGAACTTCAGATAATATAAACAGGCACCCACAAGCATACTGAGGGGGCCTTTGAAGTGCAACCTATGAAAAAAGAAACTAATTAAATTAAAATAACAAAGAAGACAAATTGATTATCCTTTCACTTGTCCATTTAAAACACACATCAGCATTTATGCTGTAAGGAAAGAAGTCTGCTGGTAAAGCTTTATAGAAATTACTTTTGGAAAATGGAACCAAATAATTGGTTAAAAGTCCTCTCAAGTAGCATGGAACATCTAAAATAAACAATCTAGAAACTAAAATATAATTGAATCTGATCTTACAATGTATTTTTATTTCATACAGAACAAGCATATGAGAGGTGATCTTCCAATTCATTCTGACTAAACAACGCTGGGATCCTGACAATCAAGCTTGCCAATTCTAAACACCTCTTTTATCATAGCCTCACCGGCGTTTGAACCCCATGAAGCTAAAAGTTGGTCTAATGTAGTTAATTGAAATACTTGTGGCATATATGCCTTGTTCACCATGTTATAACCTACAATACCAAGAAACTATAGCAAAACATGACAATCATTATCTAATTAGATCACTAAAGCTGTTTTATCATATAATTGGTCTGAAATCAGCTGCAAAGTAATTTTCACTCTGGTGGTTCCAAGTATTAGCCTATTGGGTACCCATATAAGCAGCATTTAGAATGACACCACCACCCAAGCTTTATTAAACCAAAAGTCATGAATTACATGTTCACTTATAGCACGTAAATACTAAAATTTTGATGTAAGAAGTAACTATTAAACAATTAATCTGCCAGCAGAATTCAATCCAAACTATGTCTTGAGAAAAGTATAACTTGGAGATTATGAAACAATTATTGAGATGATACAACTTTCATTTAAGATATCATCTCAAAGATTTATGCGTTCAAAAGTCTAAGCTCTGTCAAATGATAGAAACAGGCTCAAAAAGTAAATATTTTATAAAAATATGCATTGTTCAGAGCCATCAGTCAATTAACAGATAAGAAAGTAATGAAGCTAACGTACAAAAATTTATGACAAAAAGGCTTTTGTCATATCATTGCATATCAGTTAAACCAAGGAAAAAAAATGAAGCTGAAATAATAAAACATATGATCACACACTTTTGCAAGAGGAAGTTTCATTTTTTTATCCAACAAAGACTAGATTTCCAGAAGGCAGTCAAATCCAACTAACACTCCATGAAAAGTAATATTAAACCTGCAAAAGGCGCTTCGAGATGGCAGCTACCCGCTTCATGTTCAAGTCATTCTTCATTGCTTTGACCAATAGCCCAAGAAACATTTCTGGCTGAAACAGCAACAAAAAAATGTTTAGTTAGCCACAAAAAAATGAAATGCGGAGGAACATTGTTAGACAAAGAAAAGGTGTCTACATGAGTGCTATGCAAGGTTCATCCGGAAAAATCAGCAATCTGCTAGCCTACTAAGACGGCATGCACAGAAGACGCATGAAAGCACATGGTCCAAATGACAGAAATGGCATTCCTCAACCAGTCATTTAAAAAGAGAAAGGTTTGTCACTTCTTTCCTTAGTCCCCCAAGTAAAACCATGTAGAGAAAAAATGGTCCATATGGGCACAACATTTAATTTATTTCCAAAAAAATTCAGAGGGTTTTATTTAACTACATGATAAACAATAACCGCCAAATAAATTTACAAAAACAGTGTAGGCAGCACTGGCACAAAATTCCCACCACGGCAGACTTTAAATGATTCAGATCTATGACCACACCCACCCCTGCAGACACTACGTGGGAACATATTTGTGCAGTCTTAATTGTGCACTTGAAGAGACTTGCATAATTCAGACCTATGACACACGCAAAGGTAGCAACCTCGTCATTGCACCCAAAAAAGATTTATTAGAGATGCCTCAGAAAATGCCACAAGGTTCACCATAAAAGAGATTCATTAAATAGATTTAATTTATTTGTGTTCTGAAATTGAAAACATTTTATGAAATAATTATGTCTATCAGCAGTATTCTGAATGATGAAACAACTCGTTCTATATGTTGTGCACTCAGAAAACCTGTCTGCAATGTGAAAAAAATAAAGCCAAGACAATCTATTGATTGAATAAATAGGTAAATGAACAGTATAAAATTCAGATGAGAAATAAACAAAGCATGACCAACA